>VZRO01007930.1:975657-1168011 GCA_013397915.1 Daphoenositta chrysoptera | reverse complement strand
GAGTGGCTGGAGCGCGGCCGGGAAGGAGGGAGTCCCACGGGGCAGCCTCTGCCGGCTGCCCACCATCCGCCTCCGGTCCCCTGCGCAGAACTGTCTTGAGGCGAATCCGAAACTCGGTGCCGTGGTTGCGGAGTTTGGCCGTTTTCCCGGGTGGGTTTGAGGTTTTGCCCTTTGGGAGCGGACAAACCCGGCAGAGGGCTGAGGTGGTTCTCCTCCTGAAGTGCACGTACGTGTGCGTTGCAGAGATAGCCGGGTTTATGCTCAGTCACACGCTGCAGGCCAAAACATAGTTAACCAAGGGAAATGTGACTATTGATGGGCGCTCCTGGGAAGCCAGTTTTAGCCTGGGTTGCAGGCAGTGATGGTGCAAAAAGGACAAGTGCACCACGACAGAGATGCATAGAGCCGATATGTTCCCTGGCTTGTGTGGTAACTCCCCGGAGGTAAGACCTGCTGAAATACTCACCGACAAGGTTGTTACTAGGATTTTGACAACCATATTCATGCTGAGGAAAAGTGCTTGTAAGGAGTATTAGTAACCTGCCACAAAAGACCAGATATTGGAATTTGATGAGGAAATACTTATATAATTCATCTGTGTGGTGCCTAGGGAAACTCCAGTGCTTCTGGCCGTGAGGGATTTATACCTATGTGGCTTGTAGGGAAATAGTATGTGGTGTTTCTGGCTGCCTGCCAGAACTCTTCTAGTGCGGAGCCTGTTGAACGACTCCTAACAGGCACGCGCTTTCCTGTAGTAGTACTAGTGATGGACTGTCTGCTCTCCGTGATCTCTGGTAATTATTTTTGTGATTCTTGTGTGCACTTCCAACATTAAACAGATTCCAAGCTGTAAATGCGGATGGGCTATGTTAACGTGTTGCCACTGGACAGAAAATATCAGGGTGCTATGTCATTTTAATTGGTAAACAGAAAGGCTTTTTTGTTTGTTGTACTAAATGTTTGTTGTGTGCTGAATGACATGAAAAATCCTGATTTATGAGTTACGATGTTAAGATTTTGGAGTTACTTCTTTTCTCGTGGGAGTCAGTCATTGTCATTTGGAATGTTTCACATATTGCTTGAAGCACTGACATTTTGCCCTGAGAAGGGAGCTCTCCAGAATGAGCATGGTGCTGCGTGTTGGAATGATTCTCATCTTCTCATCCCTGTTAGATGTTAATGTAGAAGGAATAATCCCTACACTTCCCACCCGTTCGTTTATTTCCTGTTCATAATGTCTGCTTAGGTTTGTTTGTTTGCTTAATATTACTTTCAGAAATAATATATGTCAATGGAAATTCTATTTTTCTGTGTATAAAATACCAGTGCTTAAGTATTTTACAGGTGAATCCAAATACATTTGTGATTTTTAAAGATTTTATTCTGTTTTTACTTTAAGCTATTGTGATAAGTTTCAGTAGTGATTTGGACTGCGGTAATTAATACAGACACAAGAATCTCATCATAACTATATGCCTTCATGCAGCAATACTTTATTAAATACGAGAGTCCTCAAGGATATTTTTTTGGGGACCGTAAGAGCATCTCCTATGGACTTCACTGCAGCCACGCAGAGTTACAGAGCCTGTCAGCAAGCACACTGCTCAAAGAAACTAACTTTGATACTGGGTCAGGGAGAGCAGAGGGGCACAGAGAAGGAAGAACAGCGCTCTGTTAATATTTAAATTTGGGGAGAGAGTAAGAGTTCCTGGCAACGAAGAGGATCTTGCTGGGTGAGGCACTGAACAAGGCATGAATTGTCCAAGATCGGCATAGTGAGAGTGATAGCTGGGGGGTCTACAGAGCTTTGGTCCCAAGAGGAATATACATACATTCAGCCCTCAGACAGACACCACATTAACCCACCTCGGTTATGCTGTGTTAAAGGAAGTCAGTTGTGGCTCAATTTTTTTCTTATCAGCTAGTGGCAGTAGTTATTAAGAAAGTAACATACATCAAACACAAACAGTCGTTTCCGTACTTACTCGTTACCATAGCAAGTGACAAAACTTTAGAGTTCTTGTGTCTCCTTAGAGGTCACAAAACTAACCGCAGTGGTGTATATCTGAAGTGAATGGACTTCTGCCTTTGTTTCACCCAAAGGCACCATTTAATGGGGAAAACAGAGGGGTTTCTGCTTTTGCATTCATATGGCAGTTGTCTGCCACTTACTTGTAAGTACACTTAAGCTAAGTTTCTTGCTTGGGAGATGTGCAGGAATACCAAAGAACTGACGCGTACTTGCTTATCTCAAACTCGGTTTGACCCACCCTTTCCTGAGATGCTTCGGTGTTTTCTGTTCTAGTGGTCTTCCTTTTTTTTTTTTTTTGTTTTTTTTTTGTTTGGTTGGTTTTTTTGGTTGTTTTTTGTTTTTTGTTTTTCTCCCACAGATGTACCTCTGCAATAGCCTTTTGCTATAGGTCATATTATGCCATAGAACTCCTAGGTGCCATGTCAGCGTTAAACCATCAAAATCATAACAATCCTCCTACCATTAACCAGGTTACACATCAGATGTGAACTTCACTCTGTCCTATTTGCTTGTGTATTGTGACCTCTGATTTTAATCTTGGCCTGTCTTTGTCTGCGCAGATAGTAAGCTCTTTTAGGCAAGGATTATATCCTGTGTTTGTGGAAGGTAATGAGCTACTGATCCCAGTCTCCTGCTATTACCAACAGCTATATAACTGGAATATATTCCTGCACAATTCCAATAACAGGATTACTATGCTGTAGTTTATGCCATCTTTAACTTTTTGTATCAGTAAGTCTGAATGGCCTTTCTTTGAATGTATCTAAAAATGCATGTCCTGCCAATTTTCCTAAAAAAAATAGCAAGTCTCTGCCTTTTATTTTCTCCTAGAACAGTTTGCATTTTCTGTTCAAATGGAATTACAGCTTTCAAGACAAGAATCACACCACTGGATTTTTGCCCATCTTACCAAAAAACTAATAAAAAGTAGACAATAAAACATTCACTTGCTGAAGTGTAAATACATACATAGGTATGTGCATGACTAGGATCCTACAAATAATTTTTAAATACTGGAGTACAGTAGGTAAAACATAGAAGATTGTGTGCCATATACACCACAGATTTAAATGTCAGATGTGCAAATTACCTTGAACTTTCAAATTATTAATTGCTATTGCAAGACCTTCAAATTTCTGCAGAATGAAAAACTTTTGTTCAATTCCAAAACATGCTTAATGATACCTAGATGAACCAAAATAATCTGGAGTTCCAGAAAGGATCCAAATGTCTCTCTCTGCTGCCCCACACTCCCCAAGAAAAACAAATTTCAATGCTTCCAGGTACTTACTGCACATTAAGTCAGTGTGAGGTTGGATGGTCAGTGAGAACATTGTGTTTCAGTGTTTCTGTTTCAATGCATTTTTTTCAGTAGAGAAAGGAAGCACAGAGTGACAATGTTGGTGTTCAACCATCAAAAACGCCTTTCAGAGCCAAAATTGCATTTTCCATGATCTTATGTGGTGCACAGTTATGTCCCGTTGCCTTTGGGAAAGTTCCAGTGTCCACTGACTTCTGCTGCATTGGGTTTAAGTGAACAACTGCAGACTCGCAGTTCGGCTGTCAGAAACAATTACCAAAGGGACTCCTCTCTTGGCCTGGATTTTGGAAGATTGGTGAGGAGATACTGCCTTTTCTCTGAGGATAGTATAAGAACCATGTTGGATCACTCTACCCCACTTCTTCATTCTAGCCCCTAATTTTATATATCCAGTACATATCAAGTGCAACTTGACAGATTTATTCAAATAAATTTACAAATGGATTCTCAATCCGTAATCTACCAGTTATCAATATCCTGGAATGAATTTTATTGAGTCTTTCCACTTTTAACTTTGAGTTTATTTAAGAGGGTACTGCTTCCATTTTTTGTCATGCCTTTGTCTGTCAGAAATGTCTTCAGTGGAAAAATCAGTATAATAATAATTGAGGCAAATTAAACTCCTCTTGATCTTATTTTATATTTTCTTTTTACTTATCTGGCTAAAAACCATTTTCTTGCTGTCTTTACTTCTCGGATGGTCTTTTCAGCATGTTTCTCTTTATCCCTGTAGACAGCACACACTATGGCAGTGCTCTTCACTTCTCATGGCCAGTTTCTGCCCACTTATTTCTGCGTGATGGCTTTTCCAATTACATCTGGAGCAGTTTTATTCTGTTCTGAACAGGTGTACAGCTAGTAGACTTTGGATTTAAAGAAAACCACAGCCTGCTTCACAGGGGAGGCACTGTGCTTTTCAGTCTACTTGACTTCTCTGCTAATTTCCCTTTTACTTATTTTTTAAGCACTATGTTTTTAGATCATCCCCTTACCTGTTTACATGCTTTGGATTATTCTTGTAATATTTTGGACAACATCAATCACTTCCTTAGTTCGAGCTATTTTCTATTTATTAGTGTTTTCTTCCCACTAACTACTAACATCCAACCTAAAACAGCTGGTTTTCTGACTATTTGGTGTTTAAAAATGCAGTTATGACCTCTAGAAAATTCTGGTTCCTATCTTTCTATGAGTCATTTATTCCTGACTGGCAGGAGGCTCGCTGCTGTCTCATAGAATTGCATCTGTTCCAGTAGTGTCTATCAACCGGGCAGCATTTCCAAGACCTCTTATGTCTCAGAAACGAAATCTGTGGATCAAAGCGGACTTCCAGCACTACAGCAGTAAACTATGCTTGGAAATTCTTTTCCTGGATTTTTTTTTCCCTTGATCAGTTCTGCGCAACTCTTGCTTACCAGGGAAATCTGCCTCATTGTTAATATATAATGGCACCCCAGCACTTGACCCTATTCCTGTTGTTTCTGAGATTCTGTTCAGCTCATGTGCTATTGTTATTTTAGTTATTCCACTGTATTTCTTAAATCTGTGTAACATTTGATTTGTAAATGTCTTCTAGCTGCAGGACTTCCTTGAATTTATTACTCTGTTTATTGTCCTCACAAATATCTCTTTCTGAAATGTCCCAGATTAGAAACAGTCCTTTCACTGCCTGCCCCTGTCTATTTCTTGCTTTCCTCAATATCTTTGTTTATTATTTGTGTTTATCCTTGTTTATCTGGAGTTACTTTATCTATTCTGGTGCTATAATGGAAGTTTATGGAAGTCTAAAACTGTATTTTCAGGTACAACCATGCTTTCACATCAGTAGCTTCTTCTCCTCGCTGCTATCTATGGCATCAACCCGGTGTACTGGGAATCACAGAATCACAGAATGGTTAAGGTTGGAAGAACCACTGGTGGGATCATCTGGAATCTGCAATTTCTGGCGACATGAAGTACAGTCAGAGAATTGTTTACCTTTTTTTGGTCAGGTTTATCTTCAGCCCTTGTTGCACATTGTATAAGTTGTCTGCAGTTAGCAGATGTCTCTTTGTTTTTCTGGAACCACACTGCTGACAGGCAGGTCTGTTTTCCTTTAATATGTAAACTTTAAGAAAGAAAAGATAAATTACAACCTGGTCTTGCCAATGGTATTGAAATTTTACCAATAAAAGGAAAATATCTTTTTTTAATTCAAAGTGCTCCTGAGTGCAATGAGAAAAAGTAGATTAGATAGGGGACCCAGAAAAATTAACCCACAATAGATGTAGTGTTTTTCTTATCTCTTCCATAGGACAGACATCTCACTTTCCTGGCATTTGAAGAGAGAAACAAAATAATCCAGAGAATTGTAAACTGAAATTTAATAAAGCCTAATGGCTTTTATATGAGAGAAGTTCACGTTCCTCCTTTTCATCTAAACCCAGAGTACTGGGATATCAATACAAGAAAATGGTCTTGGTGTAACTTTATCCATTAAATCCAGATAAGTGGCAAATGTAATAAAAGATTTACCTAATTTATATGCAAAACCATTCTATTTCACTCTTGTGTGTTGATTCCATGTATGTTCAGACCAAAAAAAGAGAATAATTTATAATATTTACTAATCACTTGTTGAATGCTAAAACAGGGAATAGCTCATATTAGGTTTAGCTTCAGGTTTTTTTCTGGCTAAGACTTAAGAGATATAAGCCATGCACTTTTTAAAAAACCTGTGTACTTTGAAAACATCCATCTGAAGACACATCTTTGTGTTGGACACTGAAATAAAAAATTTAATTTAAAATTTTATTTTAAAAATTATTATAATTTTATTAAAATTATTTATTTATTAAATATTATTTTGTATAGCAGCTATTCAAATATTTAATTAAGATTTTAATGTTTTCAAATCTGAAAAATGTAATCTTTTAGCAGGAAAAAAAGGTGTTTTGTTGACGGCTTTAAGTATTTGTAGAAGTCATGAAAAACTCCTGTTCTGCATCACATAGAATACCTGACTGTCTACATAGGATTTTTTGTTCTGTAGAACCTTAGGTGTTGGCTGAAGACAGGTGAGAAGGGTACATGAAGCTTTGTTTCATCTGTTCTGCTGATGTTTTGCTGTGCTCTGAGCTGTGGTTTTCTGCCTGTGGAGGTGACTGGACATACGAGAATCTTTCCCTCCTACCTGTACCAACTTAGTGTCATCTCTAAATGAGTTAATTCCCACTGCTTCCAAAGGAGCTTTTGAATGAGGAGCCATATTTAGAAATGCACATTCTTCTTATGCAGCATATAATTTAATATCAGCGAAATAAATTATTAATTGCAAGTCTGCCATTTATCGCTGCACAGTGACTCAGCCTGCTGTATGAGTATAGTGAACATACATCTTCATAACGCTTTCCCAGACTCTTTTAACTTGGACTTGAATCAGTATGTTCTACAGCTCCTCTAAATCTGCTCATGTACAGCTGATTTACACCAGCTTTGTCACAGTGTGAGTGAACTGGCGTTTTGATATTGTTACTGCTGTTAGCCAAAAACCCAATCAGATGAAGCATTTTTAATACCCCTTATCCCTGCCCACAAATTAGTCTAGCAGCTTGCTACTAAAAGTGGCTGTACCCAGCTTACAGCGCTGCTCGAAATGTTAGCAGTGCCACTGCTGCAGAAACAAGGCTAAATTTAACCCACTGTTTTACAAATATTTCTGGTTTGGATGAAGTTAGGCAAGCTGATGTTTCATTTAAATATTGCAGAGGAAGCAAAGTTCACCAAGCTGTCATATGTGAGCACAAGCAACAGAAAACCTCCTCCTGCTCCCCGTCCACCCAGTCAGGTGCTATTTGGAGTGCTGTTGCTGATGCTCTCTGTAGGGATTTAGCAACACTGGGGGACCATCCTCCCCAGCCAGCGTTGTGGCTGTGAGGTGTGATGGTGGCACCTTCTCACACCTGATTGGCACAAGTGTGGAGTTCCTGCCAGGGTGCCTTTCCATGCTTGGGAAATGGTGAGTGATATGCAGAGTCTCCGTGCACCTCAAGAAGTGTGTGGGACAAAGCCTGGAGGGTGGGAAGAGCTAGGGAGGGGAGGAGTCCCTTGAAGGAGAGAGCAGACACATGTGGAAAGAGAGTGGGGATATGAGCATCATACCGGGTGTCATGTAAAGTGTAGCCATGTAAAAATAGCAGCAATGTGTCTGGAGTAGGTGTTAGTACCACGGTGGCCATGCCATGCAAGAGCACAGCCCAGTGACATGGGTGGACTTTGCAAACTGTTCTGCACCGTGGCCAGTCGGAAGTGTGCTTCCCCCAGCTCCAATGATTTAAAGCCAGCATGGGGCTGCTGACCTGAGCAGCTTTTAGGTATCCAAAATACAAGGTAAACATACAATAAAAACATCAGTAAGAGGGAAAGCAGGACATACGTTGCGTCAGGCAAGGTTTGAAGGGTTAGAAAAGGAAATGTTGAAATGTAATTTCCTCTGGCCGCCCTTACATGTTGACACAGCTCCTTTGGGAGTTCATTGCGCCTGAAGCTGTGCAGCCTAAAGGCTTGTCTGCCTGGTAATGGAGGACTCTATTCTCTGACAGACCTTGGAGCCAGGAAAAGAGGAAAGTGCAAAACACCAATAAACCCTATCACATTTGTTATATTGATCAGCTGCATATCATCTTGAATTCGAGGTGCACCCAGTGTGTATGGTACGAATCCAATTATTCTTGGTGTCTATACGCTCAGTTATTTCTTATCAGGGAAATCACTGCATCCATACACAGCATAAACTTGTTCCTCAGAAGATAAGATGTTATTGACAGCATTATCTGAAGAATCTAGAATTAGATTATTTTTAGACTAGACTTATATCACATAGATTTTATTATAGATGCAAAAGTGTTACGTTCACATAGCAGTTCTAGTTTACAGCTTTTGATGTTAAATGACACAAAATATGGCATCATTATACACTAGAAAAAGAATACAAATACAACTTTATTTAATAATGAAGTATATTAATCTCAATATTTCAGAGTAGATCACATTGTCCAGTGGAGTTAGGAGTTATCCTGACAATGAGTTTCTATTACATGCTCCTTCCTACCATGGTGAAATAGAATGAGAGTTGTAGAGTTTTTGTATTTTTACAAGTGATTTTGTTTTTCTTTTATGCTTAATACTCTCTATATTAAAAAGTATTACAGTATTACTTTTAATAAGTATAACATTATTTCTAAAACAACATCGACAAGCATCCTCAGGAAAGCATTGATGTCTGGTGCATTGCCAGTTGTCTTTAATGATTTGTTTTTGCAGCTCCATTCTGCTTGATGATTGCCAAGGAAGCTTTCAGCATTAATTATGTCTCCGGCTGAGGTGTACACTATGGGCAAAACATAAACCCGTTACCTGTTAAGATAGCTATTAAGACTCACGCTTCTTAGTTTTTCAGGGCTGGTGAAAGTTTATTCTAAACTTTGGTGCTTTCTTTCTCAGGTGCTGAGGTTGTTTGCTAGTGCTTTGCCCCAGCCCCATGGGGGCCAGCGTTGGGCTGGAGGTGTCTGACTGCCCCAGGGATGCTGTGCCGTGGCTGAGGGTGGAACGCTAAAAGAAAGCCATCCAAGGTCCTCACCTCACTGAGCTCCACGGCTTGGAGGGACAATTCTGTTAGGGGACGTGGGCTCAGAGACCATGGCTTCATCCCGACTGGTGGCAAGATCTAGAGACATTGCCAATGTCATGCAACGGCTTCAAGGTAAGGGACTGACATTCTCTGCCCTGCCCTTGTAAGTGGAGGTTCCTATTTTCTACTGTAGTGAACAGCAGGAACAGAATTTCTGAAGTTTAGTAACTTTTTTAAACTTACCTACTGGAAAGTACTGCTAGTATATCTAAAGGGCTGTGATTGCACGAGTTCTTTGGCATAGCATTAACCATGGTGTTTAAAAGTGCTTGACATAAATGCGGCTCCATGGGACAGTACACTGAATTGAAGATTATGAGTCTCTGGTTCTGTTTCTCCCATGTTACCTGATGTGTGTATCAGTTTTCTCATAGAAAAGAGAATAGAAATTATATCCATCCTTTTCTCAACTACAAAGTCAACTGGTGGATCTTTTATATTGATAAACTAGTATTTATTATTTTAGGAATGAGAACAGTGCTTTATTTTATTGTTAAGTGTTGAAGAATTCATAGCTCAGTGAGCTTATTATTGTCCTCAAGTTGATGACCTTTTAGATAACACATCACAGGACATCTTTGCAATATTCATTGAGTATTCATTATGGTTTTATGTTCCTATAATATAGCATTACTAAATAAAGTTACTGTCTTTTTTTAGAATTTATACACCTAACTGCTCCTGCTAAAAGCTTGCATTTGAAATGTTTTTTGTTCAAATGACGATTTTGACTCAAAACAAACTGTCAGTACTGCTGTAGTTTTCACTCCCATTAACTTTTGAACTTGGTCATAAATCCCTGGCCTTCTACTTTCCTCGACAGACCAGTTTCCACTGACTTCAACAAAAGATTATATGCACAGAACCTTTGATACCCCCTTCTGCATCCTCTAAATCTGGAAGCTTAATCTGCTTGTAGCTTTTCCTTCCCTTTATTGTTTTTCAGTTCAGGATATCTGAACTTAGCTTCCCAGCTACAACTAGTATGAATGATATCCATATAGCCTCAGTAGATAAATGGAAGAGTCTGTCCTGTTTAGACCTGCTGCAGCACTTAATGAATTCCAAAAGGGTTCTGCTTGATTTTCCTCAGCCTTTTGTATGTTCACTATATGTCCCCATGCTGTTTTTATGTCTGCTAGTTCTTAGGCCACAATCTTCGACAATGGCTGTTCAAAGTGCCCACAAATGTAGAGTAAAGATTTCATGCTCGGAGGATTTATGGTTTAAGCTTAAGACTAAGACACACCAGATAGATTTGAATGAGACTGTGCAAGGGCACAGTGAGACAGCCTTGCCCACAAAACAGGCAGGGGTCTTAGGACACTGTGTGTGTATATGGCAGGATATTATGTATTTGTATGAGCTTGTGTTCTTAGTAGGTATTCCAGAAAAAAAAAAATTAAGATACTTAAACAAGAAATGAAATAATTATGAAAATGTGAGGAATATGAAGAGGAATATGAACCGTCTGAGGAATATGAAGAAATGCATGAGAGAAATGGCAGAGGTACTCAAAGGTTCTGGAGACACATTGCATAGGAAAGGGAGCTGAGCTGTGTTCAGGGGGGATTATCCAGGCTGGTACTTTGAATCCATGAATAAGGAGGATGCTACAGGAGGTGTTTACAAAGTGTGGGGATCATTAATTATCAGACTGTTATGTGCTAACCTTCTAAACATCTGTAAAGATGCTGCTGACAAAAAGGCTGTTCTGTTTATTTGCATTTTGGGGGTTTTGACACTTTTTCTTCATTTTTATGTATTTCACTCCACTGAAATCTGATAGATAGTTCAGTCTGCTATAATGTTTTTATATTGTTTTATTTTTGGAAATTAGGCAAAAATAGTTACATGAGTTCTGAAGTGAAGACATTTTAAAAGAAAACATATGAACTAAATGGAAATTTGGCGTTGCATATTAATTTGAATTCATACCTGTAACTGGATTCTTTCCTTCTCAGATGAAATAAGCTCAGCTTGGTATTGATGGGATCTGAGTTTTGCTGCAGATGCACTATTTCAATAAATCACCTGTGCCAAAGCTAGAGTGCTTGGAGCCTAAATCTTTTTTTAGTCTGTAGTTCTGCATTATGGATGAGCAGGCAGTCTGCACTGCGACTACCTAAGCCCTTGTGTATTAAGGTTGCTCTACCTTTCAGAAATTATACTCAGCTGAAATAGGAGTAGATGGGCATAGGAGCACAGAGATAGTTCTTGGCATATTTGCTTGACAGCCCAGAATCAATGCTGAGCTGGGTGCATAGCTCAAGGTGAGAGTGGAATTGACAGAATTCAAGGTGTAACAGGAATGGCAGTGGTTTGGGGGATCCCCAGTCAGTGCCAAGCAGCAGTTGTGCTTTACAACACCTGTTTTTGTAACTTGCTGTAAGCTGAGGCAGGAGAGTTCTTCTTGTATGATACTGTTTAGACAGTGCTGCAAGATGTCAGTGCTGGAAATTTGTCAGCATTCAGAGATAAAGCAAGCTGTGCTCCCTCCTCCTCATTGTTCTCATATTTGCCTCACGGGTTTCCAGTGAGTGTTTGTGGTGGGAGAGTGTAGGAAATACTAGAAAAATGCCACTCTTCACTGGGATTCTCAACACCAGTTTTGAAATATCTTCTGTAACTACTTTTAGTGAATGTGACCATATATGCTCTCCTAAAATCTGCCAGAGAGCAACAAAGTTGATTCTGTGTTGGTTGGTTTTTTTGTTTGTTTGTTTGGGTTTTTAATACAAATATTTCCAGTCACTTCCCTTTGGTAATTATGACACTTACAATATACTCTGTACATATACAGAGCTTTTGAATAACATTGCATATCACTGGCTCAGAGATCCACCTGGGACAGCCAGCCATAAGGACGTGCAGTGTGCTGGGTTGTGGGTTTGTATGCAAGAGTACATAGAACCTGTCTGATCCCATGGGGCCCAGGCAAAGGCTTGTTGCTGCTCAGAAGAATGGAGGATCTACTCCTTTAGTCTAGGCCAGGAAGGGCACAGGAGAGCAGTGAGCACTGAGGACGAGATTTACCATCTCTAACTTAATCATCCCTGTGATCCTAATGAAAATTGAGGCACAGGGCTATTCATTAGAGCTCGGTCTGCACTCAAGGGAGAGAGACACACACCTGTCCAGAAGGATTATGATCCCTTGTCACTTGAATGTTAATTAATAAGGGTATGTCTTTTAAGCAAAAAAAAAAAAAAAATCCTTCCTTTTTCATTTTAAGTCTGGGAATTTTATAATATATGTAATGGGTAAAGGTTACAGAAAAAAGTGGCCTTACGACTTTAAATGGAGAGGGGGGAGTTGGCTCTAAGGGAAGGTTAATCCTAGTTGGGAAGGTGGGTATAAATCCTCAGAAGTCATGGGTGTCCTGTATCTCACTCTGTTGCTAGGCACATGCCCTTAGCTGCATGCAGCACCTTTCCACTGGTTTCTGCTTGCTGCTTATCCCTCTCTCCGTGCTTGCTCAAAGGGGCCTTGTCCTGCTTGGTGCTCGTGGGCTGCCAGGTCCGTCCTGCCTGGCTCAGGGGACTCAAAGGGTGTCGTGACTGCCACAGGAGCTAATTCAACTTAAGGAAGATGTTTCAGAAGGGTGTAATTAATCTTCGGAAAGTGCCTCTCTCTCCTCATTGCTGCAGTGAGAGACCAGAGAGTACAGAGACAACACCTGATTTTTTCACTGTCGAATTTAAGTATGTGAAACCCTATCTCATGCTACTACAGAATGAACTGATGACATTCTTCCATATAATGGCCTTTGCACAATTTAGTCCTTGCTAGTTCTAGATTTTGTACAGTACCTTATGCTTCCTAGTTGTTCATATTATAAATGCACCCATAAAACCTGAGCAGAACTGGTGTACACTATCAGTATGAGTTACATTCCTGGGACTAACTTTTGGATTATTCTGGGAATTAGGGCCAGTTGGCACAAAAGCACTGCTTCTTAGCCCACAGGAAGTTCAAGTTTCATTGGCATTGTAACTGTACACTAAAGACTCTTAAAGCATTTTTGATAGCAACAAGTATCAAAGCAAGGAGTGCTAGAAGACAAGCTAGTAAATCTCTTATGAATTTGCTGTCTCTGCCGTCGTGAAATGCAATCTTTTCCATTAGTATGCACTGTTACAGGCAAACTGCAGTCATGCTCATGCTGTTCTGAAGAAAACAAAAGTGGAAAAAAAGAAATGTGTCATTTGTCCCATTCCTCAGGACCTTGTTGTTCCTACGTGCTGACTTGCTCTTGCTGGCTTGTAAGGTGATGTTTAACAGTCACTGCAGCATACTATTACTGCAGGCTTTTCTAATTCCCACTTTTCTATCCCTCTGTGTTTTTTCCTTTCAGTTTCTAATTTAGTAGTCTGTGCTGCATGAAGACTTTTCTGAGTGTCATTGTGTTCATTATTGGGTGGTCCATTTAGTCAAACAGGACGCTTTTTTCCTTTCCTGTAGTGGATCACCAAAAATTCAGTGTGCACTACAGTCTAAACATATATGCCACCTAAATTAGTTTGCTGTGGTATAGCTGGTGTTGTGAGACTGTTATCCATTTTAACCCCATGCAGTAAAACCAGTTCTAGAGTGTACAAAATACAGCAATTTAAACAATACAATGTTACAAGACAGTAACTTTGTTGTCTTAAAAAAAACTCCACAAATGATACGGAAGCGTGAAGAAATTCTCTTCAATCTTCCATTTGTTCTGGATTGAACCACTGCTCTTATTAGGCTCTTAAACTCACTTTAGATTGTGGGTATTTTGGGATTTTGTAAACTCACTGTAGAGACACTTCATGATGTGGGAAAATCTCAGGTGGGAAAGCAGGCAACGTGGTCATGCATGCAGACCCACTGTGCTGGAAAGGAGACATTGTTCTAGTGACACTCATACACTCCAGTAAAGCTTCAATACAGGCAGGTCAAATTAGCTTCAAGCCCAGTGCTTATTTTGTGTAAAATTACCTACAACTGACTATCATCTGTACTTTTTGTCTTCTTTATATTAGCATTATTCACAGAATGTTGTGGGTTGGTTTTTCTTCTGAATTGTCCCTCCTTCCTTCACCTCATCCTCTCCCCCATAAGTTTTGGCTCTTCTTTTCCTTCCTTTTACAGCCTAGCATTTCTTTTCCATACCAGCAGCCATTAACTAAACAGTACATTTTTTTCTGTTCAGCTGATAGGCACTTTGTTAATGTGTACCTTCTTTGGTGTTTTTCTTTGCTTTTCCCCCTAAGTCAGCAGTGCCAAGAGCTGCAGTTTAATATTAAGCTGAGGTGATTTAACAGATACCTGCTGCTGAAAATACTTTGCTTCACTGCATGCATGTTCCAAACTTTGTTTTCACCAGTACTCTTCCTCTTCTTACCTTAGACCTGAACCAGCTGAGAATTTGTTTGTAGAGGCCGAGTGAGCTCCTGGGAAAAGGACAATGTCTTCCTTTCAGTGCCATTTACCACTTCATTGTTGACAAAACCAAAGTGCAAGATCACATTCGTAAATACCAGCAAAATGGAAAAGGTGTGCTTGATCAGGAAGGGCATGCTGCACATCTTTGCACAACTGAGTTTTATCCCCATACTACAAACACTGCTCTGGTCAAGGTGTCCTTCTATTCAGTTTGCTTGTGTATACTGGATCCATGTAGTTGTCCTGATGCATTTTCCTTGTTGTCTTTCGCTATCTAAAATGTCCCAGTTTGATTCCTGCATCTTTCTTGGATTTCTCTTGAATTACAGAAGATGCCAGTGTACATTATTAGTCTATCACGTGAGAAAAGGTAATTCATTACTCACTGGCAGTGTGTTAAGGGAAAATAAACACTTTTGGCTCTATTGACTGGTGTGGACTCTGTGATCTGAAGGTCAAGTAAATATAAATGATGAATTGGGAATCTAAATAACATTACAGCCCACGTGTTACTTAACAAGAGGAAGTCAAGTAGGATTTCAATCTCCTTTTAAAATTATTTTTTCAGTATGAGAAAATTTAATTTAATTCTATTTCAGAACAAAATGCTGAAATATAAGTTTTATGTTTGAAGGTTAAGATTGCTGCAAAAAAATCATCATAGCTGAAAGGAAGATCATTAAAGGGTAAAACAAAGGTGGAAGAGATCATGTGTTTTCATATACTACAGCAGAAACATGTGAAAGGATAGTCTGGGGATAGTCAAGGTAAATATTAGTTAACATTTGATAAGGAAAGTTACTAAGGCATGCTGTAAAATCACCATTTTTAGAAGCATTTAATTTTTGTTTATGCATATGCAAACAAGTCCAGTGACAATCCACTCCAGATTTTTTCTGACCAAGGTATGTGATGGTAATAATCTGATGTATTGCCAGGAAGGAGAAGTTCTGAACTACCTGAAGGTATTGCAAAAGCATAGGGGAAAGGATATGATCAAAACATTTCACTAATAGTACAAATGGCTGAAGTATGAACTGAATTTAGGTATCATATTATATTAGAATGTTTTGTCACATAGTTAGGCTGTTTTGACATATGGTGCAATAAGTATCTCAGTGGAAAAAACCATATGCTGCCTTTTTTTTTTTTTTTTTCCGGTTAGCTTTCACTTTGTGTTCTCTTCAATGAGAACACGGTCCTGGGGCAGTTTGTGAAATACAGAATGTATTTTGGTGAGGCATGGTCCTATGATTTTATTTTCAGGTGGTTTTACATCATTAAAAAATTCCAAGTTAGTGATTTAAAATACATTTTTAGAAAAATGTTTAAAGTTAATATTGCAATCTCATTGCATACACTTCTTCTACTGCTTTTGACCACAAAACTAACAATGTAAATCAACATATTCCTCCCTTTTTTTTTTTTTTCTTGCTTTCACTTTTGATGATCACTGTACAGTTTGCACAGGTTGGTAAACTAGTCTGTGCTCCTCTTTCCACTTGGTTAGTCAACCAGGACACAAAGCACTAAAAATCACACAGGTGATAAAAATTGCATATATATATTTGCATTTGAGTTGCTTTTTAAGAAAAAATAAACGTATTTTTCCAATTTTCATCTGGGATAAAGTATATATTTAGGGCAGAAAATGGCTGACAGTAGTGTCTCACACTGAGATTACTTTCGTTTGGATGTGAAGAAAAACAGTTCAAAAATTGAAATTCTCCTCCTATGATGCTCTTAAAACACTGACAGGATTTGTTACACAAAATGTAGGAGGCATAATGCAAATTGTCCTTGGACAATTTTAGAGATGGTGGTTAAAAATGTTGTGTCTTAAATATAGTGGATATCCAAAACATGTCAGGCTAAGTTGTGTTTTACATGAACCTGTCTTCAGCAGCTCTGTGCTGCTCACTGTGATTTGACAAGTTTGTATGTAGGCATCCACACTGCAGCTGTTTAATTCTGGTTTTGATAAAGTGTTATCTGAGGCTCAAAAACTGTTTTCAGTTAAGATTTTGTCTCAAAATAATATCTGCTGCATTTGTTACTGGTGTGAAAACAGATATTTCAAGAAGTCTAAATACGGACAATTATGTGTCAATTTTGATAGTTTAGTGAAGATAAAGATTCTGAGAAGGAAAATATTGCAGTGTTTATTTTAGAGAGTGCCCTCTCTATTCTGACAGGCTGCTAGACAGTTATTTTAGTAGTAGCTTTGGGTTGGGGTTATCAGGAAGCAGAATATATTCAAAATATTTTGATGACTTTTTTTATGCAGGTCAGACAATTTATCAGTTTTCTGGTTTGTGATTTCCTATTTCTATTATATATACTGCAGGCTTGAAAAATTAAACTTTAATTTCTCAGAGCTGTGCTGTAATACCTTCCTATAATATATTTTGTTGTGTTACTAAATTTGCATCACCATAAATAACTCTCCCTTTTGAAATGCCACATCTGTTGTTTTTAATACTAGAAGAACTGAAAAATGCAGAAGGACATGCCTCTTGTCCCTTGTTACTAATTAATAGGGATTAAAATAGTTTTGTAGAAGAACTACTGCTGATCATGCTTCTATACTGATGTAGAGACTTTGTAACATAAAGGCAAAATATTTCAATGAGAAAGTTCTCTTTTTTTTAGTGTTGCTCTAATCACGTTTTACCCATTTGTAGAAATCAGAAGTTTCACCATCTTTATTTATCAGGATGATAATATACTTTATAGAATATACTTGCAGGTAGAAAAAACACATAGATAAAAAATAACACCTAACAATTATTAGCAATTTATTCCACAGACTTTTTTATAGAATGGCATTTTTATTTTGCACTTTAGACTTCATTTGCTTAAAAATATCCTCGTTTCTGTCACAAAGCTTCTCCTTGTGACTCATATCACTGAGTTCTAATTTTAGACTCACACTGAGGTTTTTTAGTTGGCAGTTGTATGTATCCAAGTGAATTGTCTATAACTGGGTGCAAGAAAACAGGCTACTTGTTCTGTCTTTCATCCAGGATGAGAAAGAGCTTTATGAGGGAAGTGTCAATGACTTATTAAGAATGCAACAGTCTAGAAAGAAAGAAAGAAACCCACCAAAACCCCCCTCTCTAGCTCCTTGGAATTTATGTCTCCGTGGTAAACTAAAAAGAGATGTTTGAAAGATATTATTACATTTTACAAGAAGTTATAACTGACTGCTTGATTGCACAGCTATTTTTAAAATTCAAATTCTGATTGCTAGTATTTTGAAGTGTAAGTTTTATTATTCTCATTTGTTAGTAGACTTTAAACTGGGGCTGCTCCATGTACAATGTTCTTTGAAGAAGGAGTATAAAGAAACTGGGACTAACATTAAAAACTTGCCTCCATCCTGTACTTTGAAATAGATCCTGATTATTGCAAGTTCTCGGTGATTATTTTAATTCAACATCAGAACTGTTAGGGAATAGCAGAAAAGCAGCTTGCTGTTTCAGGATAAGCAGCCTCCAGGTATGCATGTCAGGAGGAGTAATGCTGAGTTACTACACAGGGAGGACAGTTCTTGGACTCCAGCTCAGCCCCTGCACAGCTTGGCCTGGGGGCCAAGAGCTCATGCCTTAACCTGCTCTCCCCTCTCTCTGATTTATCTGCTTTTCATGCTTTCCCTGCTGAGGAGTCAGTGTTCTTAACAGAGACTGTTGTGAAATATCTTCTGGAGCTTCATTACACGGGACATAAACATTACAATATTAAGGGATGTCATTTTTGAAGATTCTTTCACTACAATTTCACCAGATTTTATGTAATTACTTTTCAGTATTTGTTACACAGTCTTTTCTACTTCTAAGAGGATTATGCCCTCACTGATTCACATTGGTTTAAGTGACTATGGAGAATGTATGTAATCTCTTTGTAACACTACTAGACTTGTGGCACAACCCTGCAAAACCTGTAAGTCTCCAGGCTAAAGAGACTTGTATTCACCCAGTAAAGAGATACATCTAGAACATTTAATAACACCTTGCGCCCCGACAGCCATTGCTGCAGAATGAGAGTTGAGATTTAGTTTATCCAAATCACTGAGCTTCTGTAGCTATCCCAGTATAATTCCGGGAAAGTTCATCATCCCCTTACTGAGATGCCAAAGGCCCCTACAAGTGTAGTAGAATGTTTTTGTGCTTTCTGCCCCTCACTCTTAGAGGCCAGCTCATGGATCTTGTCATAACTGCATAGCCTGTCCTGCTTCCACCAGCATCCCTGGGAGTCACCATCCGTGTGCCTGGTGGGCACAGCTTCCTTGCTGGACACTGTGGGCTTCCTGTAAGTCTTTACCTAAGGTGCTATTGTGAGACAGCCACAGACCTTGTCAATGCAGCAGCTGTTCTGTAAAGACTTTATCTTAAGCTCATTAAAACAGAGGAAAAAAATCTTCTTTCCATAAGGTGAATGGAATGAACTACAACAGCAATTGTATGTGAAGAGTATTACTGTTAGCTTTCTGGTCTTGGAGGGGAAAAAAAGGAAACAAAAACTCTACATGCAAAAGTATTCAAGATGATTTGAGGCCAAGCCAATGTAGCAAAGCAGAATATTTACTTGCTTACAATGACTTATATATTAAAAAAAAAAAAAATCCTGCTTAGGAATGGAGCCTTTAGTCCTTAGACTTGTCTTTTTATAAGAAATTATGGTAATTTCTAGTAAATTCACTTTTGGACTGTGCTTTCATTCTCCAAAGGAAATTAAAGTAAATTATTAGTACAGTCGAGCCTATGTAAAGACATATCTCTTTTTTCTGTTTGCTTTGGCCAGGGTTTCTATTTTATTGTTTCGTTTGCCAAGACATCCCTAGGCTTTTCTACGTCCACATGGTCCAGCCATTCCCAGTTCTGAGGCTACAAACTGATACTGGCTTATACAAGACAAATAATACAGATGATTTTTCTCTTTTAATCGACTCCTGCAAAAAAAACCCTCACTTTTTTAGATCCACTGGGTAATCCAGAAACATCATGTGGTTTTTCAGGAGACAATCAAGAGTCAGCATCACCAGTTACAACAGTTACGAGCCAGTCATACCAACCCAGTCATTCTCTGCTGGGAGCTGAGTGCTCCTTTTGCAGCCGGACATTCCCATTCCATTCACTCACAGGTGAACCTGATGCGCCTTGTTACAGTGAGGACAAGAAGTACCTTTTAATGGAAGTCACAAAGCTTGAGCTCCCATCCAAATGAGGAGAGAAGCTTTGGGAATGGACTCTTCACTCAAATTTGTAGCCCATCTGGCATTTTTCCCCCATTGAAGTGTATTGTCACAGAAGCACAGACTATGGTGGTAAGGTGATTCTTAAATCAGCCAAAATTCAAGTTTGTGGACAGGAGAGACAGAGTTGGAACTATCAATCACAAGTCAGTGAAAAAAAAAAGATCCAGCGTTATCGGAGGTCTCCAGGCATAAAGGTTTGTTAGCAGATGTGAGTTGAAGTAATAAAACACTCTGGTTTGAGACACATTAGACAGGACATAAGTCTAATTAACCTGGATTTCTGGCTGCTTCACATTAGTGAAGTTGTGCATTGCAGAAAGAATAGGATTTGAAAAAGCATTTGGGCACCTGCAGATAGGTATTGCTATAAAAAGGCATGATGTGCATTTTTTCAATACCTCTTTAGATGACTTACTTCAGCTTCAAAGACCTGAGTACTCTATAATCCAATCCATGACTAAACAAATCAAATTCTTCAATGAGGTTGTATTGAGATTCTAATTAGCATTAAGAAATTATAAATTTATTATTTCCAAATATATTTAGTACCCTAAACATAGTTAGTATTTCTAAATCTAAATTCTCATTTATCAGCAGCTGTGAGCTAAAGTCAGTGGGCTATCCTGGAACTACTAATTTTGTTCTTTAGTGTTATGTCCATTAAATAAAAGTGAAGCCATGTGGACACCTTGTTCACATTTCTAAAATACATATTCATACTACTAAAAAACTGTAGCCATATTGAAAGCTTTGTACTGATTGCTGCTTTTTCATTCAAATGAAATTGTTCTTGAATAAAAAGCTTTAAATCTTGCTGTGAAGATTTTGCTTTCTGCTTCCCAAAGAGACAGGACCTCATTTTGATTTTTTGTTTTCTGGCTGACTGACTCTCTCAGGAGAAGGAAATCTGCTTCTTCTGCATTGCAATGTATCGTGGAAAGGAGTTTAGTTGTATAATCTGCTTTCTTGGTCTTTCCAGAATGCCCTTTTGTTTGGTCACTTTGGTGAGCTTGTACAAAGCCTCGTTGCATAATTCTTCTTCTTTCATAATCCTGAGCCTGCCTTTTCATTTGTGTGGTTAGTAAGAGAGCTGGAGGTGTGATCAGCTGCCAAAAGTGATTTGAATAAATGAAAGGAATCATGAACAGTTAATTGTTGTGTTTACGTCTGGTTTCTAAGAGACTAATAGTTCAGCCTTACTGTTTCTGTGTGTTTGTATTTGAGATCTTGGGCACATTTAAATCTTGTGTTCCCTGGGGACATTTGTGTCTACACAAAAAAAATTACACTTTGTACTTACCAGTAAGAAGTCATCAATTTTAAATAGGAAATTATATCAATTTATGAATGAGATTAAATAATGCTATGTCATTGTGCTAATTCTTAACCAGTAAAGGCGGTTTTTTTGTTGGTTTTTTTTTGGAGTTGTTGGTTTGGTTTGGTTTTTGGTTGGCTTTAGAAAGAGGTATGCAAAGTATGTAGTGCTGTAGCACATTTTGACCTGTGAGGGAGGAAAAGATAGTATCACTCCCTGGGTTAGAGTGAGACAGAGAAAGGTCTCATTCTCACCAACTACTCTGCAAGTGTAGGATGCAAAATGGCCTTTGCTGCAATCTGGAAGAATAAATCAGTTCCCTTAACTACTGAGCTGGTTGAGTACCAACATGGTTCTGCAAATCCAGGTGTACATCTATCTACTGAGAGAAATCAGTTCCACATGTACCTATGGTAGTTACAAGGAGTTATTTCTGTTTATTATTAATAGCGGGTTGTTCCTGCTGAAGGGCTGAAATAGTGTGAACTGTCTTACCAGGAATAGGAAGTACCTTAAAATTTGGCTTAACAACTATAACTTACACATTCAGCAGCATGTTTGAAAAGTCACACTGTAAATTTCACCAGTGTATTTTCTCCATGTGCTCTATACTATTATATATAAATAACCAAATTTGAAAATTTTACAGGCAGCAGTACTTAAAAAAAAAAAAAAGTCTTGCCATAGTTAAAAATGCTAAACCTCATAACTGCAAATGTGCAGCTATTTAAGACAATAGGTATGACAGTACAATGACTCTTCTCCAACTGAAATGCTAATTGCCAGCCAAAATGTATTTTGAATGAGGCCAAACCTGGAATCCATGTTCAGTGACACCATTAATTTACATTATAACATTATTGACAGTGGCTAAGGTGTTCAGGTTATTCTCCCAGGCTTATGATCAGGTTTAAGAGTATCAATCTTAATTACAGTAATGTCACAGGAAATGGAAAAAAACCCCAAACCCATATAAACAGACTTACATGAAAAGGTGCATTGAATTTTCTTTGTAGGGAAGGAAAAGATTGGAGTTCATTGATCAAAATTCTCAACACTTAGCTACTCCTTTTTGCCAAAGGAGAGTGTAAAGCACAGAAATCAGAGCTGAGTGGAAGATTAAACAGCCTTAAAAAGAAAGAGCCCATTTTACACACACACAAACAAATTTTGTAATGCTTTCCTTGCATCTATGAGGAAGATAAATTTGTAATTAAAAGTTAGATAGAAAGCTTTGAATAATCTATTTTCAAGGAAACAGAACAAACTAACACATAAAAATACACACAGAAGTGAAAGAAAAAGGAAAAATGAAAGGAACACATACAAACTTCTGAGAGGCAGAAATGTAAAAAAAAAAAAATAGTGAGGGAAGATTGGATATTGAGAAGAGCAATAACATTGCCTTGAGAAACAAAAAGGGAGAGTACAAATGCTGTACATTTCTGAGCTTAAAAATACCATGGCAAGAGTTTCAACTGTGTTATTGTTTGTGAACTGTCTCAGTCTCAATTACCATCTAAGAGCATGTTTGAAAATCCTTAAATGCAAAAAAAAGAGATGTCTTTCATCTGAATTAATAATTTTAGTTCAGAGTACAATCAAAATGTCTATACCACCCTTACTTGCTTGCTCCCTATCAGCATGTGGCTGTTTGCTAATTACTAGGTGGCAGGTGGATGCTGAGCTCTGCTTCCCTGATCCTGCAGCATTCTCTTGCACTTGACCTGGCAACAAAAAGAGCAGTTCATTAGTCTGTTATAAAGAACTACCTCGGTTTCTTCTTTCTTCCTGATAAATGGATCTCATTTTGTAGGTGATTTCTTCAGTTTCCAAATAATTTAAAGCCCTGAGCACATGTAATTAGAGTAGTTTCTTACTAGTCAGTTGTTACCTTCTGGTTTTCTCTGGCCTCTTTTACTAAAATCTGTTGCTTGAATTCCTTTACACCCTAAAAAATTCTAATGTAATTGCATCTTTTACTAATAATTGCCTTAGATGAGAGCAATTTATTTTAGCATTATCTGTATTTCAATATTTTTCCCACTTTTGCTGCAGAATCAGAAAGAATGAAAAGCTTGTTAATAGCTGATTTGCATATAATTAAGAATGTGCAGTAGTTATTGGTTTAAGATCTATTTATTTATATATTATATATATATTTATATATTATCATCTAGATTTATAGGCATTGTCATCTAGATTTATATACTTGCACAGAAATATTTAACTTGAGATGCTGAGATATAAAGATACAACTCAATAGCTTGTCACTGAAACCATATGCTGCATTTGCATGACCTCTTTCAGTCTGACTCAGATCAGTGCTACAGGATGCTGATCATCTGTTCTCCAGAAATCTTTCTTTTTGTTTTGCCTGTGACTGGACAGAATTGGTGGCTGATTGCCAGCAATGCTGGACATAAGCTGCTTTGGAAGATTTACCCTTTTAAAACTGCTTTATTTTCAGGGAAAATTGTCTCCTTTCCCACATACAGGAAAAAGCAAAACGAAAGGAAAAAAAACCCTTCAGAATAAGAGTGAGATAAATCTAGTGCTAAAAAGTCACTGTGGCACAGGAATCCTAAGCTTAACATTTTAAGTTCACTAAGTCTATGTAGTCACAGTGAGGACCGACTGTAACCAGTAAAGACAAAATCAGATTAAGTTGTTGGGTAGTGATATAATGTATAATCTAATAATCTAATTTCTCTAGTTTCCCTTTTCTTCACTGATCATCCAAATTAAGAGAATGTATCCATCAGAACTCTTTTCTGTACCTGAGACTCAAATACAGATTGGAAATACAGTCTTTAGGCTAGCATAAGCCTCTTTCTTGCTCTAAAGTAAACATGCAGGCCTTGAAGCCAATGTGTTGCCCTTGAGCAAGAAATAGGCAGACTGAGACAGACACTTTTGGAGAACCTAGCACAAGATGTACCAGATAAGACTGTGACCTAAACTGAAAGAAATCATAATTGTGAAGCTAGGAGATTCTGTCCTGATCACCTACATAATTTCAGAATCCAGTCCTGAGTGGTGATTTGTCTCATGTGACCCCATAAAAGTGAGAAGTGGAGTAGAAAAGAACACAGGGGACCTCTTCTCCACTTGCAAATGTTATCACCTTGATTAATTTTACATTGAATTCTGTGTGTGTGTCCGTTTGTGTGTGAAAAAGGGAACGCATGAGCACATAAAAAAGGAAGTTGTCCAAATGAATAAGTTCCTCTTACCTCCTCAGATAAGCAGTTTGCACTTTGCAAGTCAAGATTGCCAAACATAGTAAACTACAGAAATAACTGTAGCTTCTCTGTTCAAAGGCAGCACCTCTGAACGTGAGACTTACTGGACTCCACATAGAATGAAACCATACTGGAGGAGAAAGGATTTGAAAGTATGACTTTGAGCTTTGGAGTTCAGTGTTTTAGGGGCTGCAAACATTCCTGTTTGTTGGAAGGAGTTTGTATGGATGGGAATCAGGAAAAGATCTTGCTTCTTCACCCTCTGCTAATCAGGGTTCAGAGCATCTTGAATATTGAAATTTGCATATGATATGACTTTTGTCAATATTAATACTTTGCCCTTGGACACGTACTTTAACAAGTCTTGGGTTCCACGTGGTCACTTTCAGATCTTCAGTCTGAATTTAATCTCTTTAGCAGTGCAAAGTTGGAGATTTGGTCTAACAAACTATGTGTAAATCTATGTGTTTGTCAAGGTTTGAAAACAAACCAGTGAAAGACTGCAAGTCAGAAATACAGTTTTAATAGGAAAAGGGAAAAAAGGTAAAATAAACGCAATAGTAGAAAAAGAAACCTGACAGAGTCAGAATACAACCTGGCACCCTGTTGGTCGGGGTGTTGGTAGCAGTCCAAATGAGGTAGTCCTGTTGAGAGTAGTGATCCTATAGAGGAGTCTGGTCTCAGAAGGTCCAGCGGTGGCTATGTGGGTCTTGTCCTCTGGGAATCCAGTGGAAAGGCTGCCTGTGGTGTTCGAAATCTCAGCTTATATCCAGGATGGAATGCTTGGATTCCTCCCTCTGGGCGGAGCATCTCTCAATGGGATGATGTAATTTTGTTAGTCATGTGGCAAGGCGTTGATGGGCCATTAACACAATATTGTCCGGAGGGTGGAGGCAAGCAACACCACCCACCTGGTCTTAACAGCTCATGTAGATGGTAATAGAATACTATGCAACCCAGGACAGTGTTTAAACACAAATACAAACATAGTAAAGCAATAGACACAGATATTTCAAGTCCAGTTGATCAAATTATCAAAACCAGAAATGTTTACTACATCCCTAACATAAAAGAATAGTCCTTGATGGAGTACATAGGTCATTATCTAATAGGCAAAGCCTGAACACAGCAAATGTGAAAGTGCTGTGATATGTTTAAAGTAAATATTAAAACCAATCGAAAACATCCGTTTATTCTTTTTTAGGAAGTAGAGCTCTGCTGACAAGAAACAGAAACGTATTCATACCAGATTCATAGCAATTTATTGCAATTGTATGACCTCCATTACCGTGTTATTTAGGTTTCTCCAAATTTTTAAGGTATTTATCTCTACAAAATCCCTGCTTGGAAGGCAAACCACCTTTTCTTACATTTGTGGAGTAAAGATGCTCTAGACCTGCTTACAAGCATTTCAGATACAAGAGATACAGGCAGAAGCTAAGTACTTGTAACTGCAGATTTCCATAGTTTTCTATAATTACTATGCAATAATTATGACTGATAAATAATCAGGATGAACACATTTCTGTATTCACCCTGCATGTCTCACGTAGTAATGTGCAGTGGCATATCATTAAAAAAACCCCAACCAAACCAAAATACTGGGAAGTAACACACCACAAAGAGCCTAAGGGCGTCACAGATCGTAAACACTTAACTGTGGAAAAGGCACTGACCCTTCTCCTGCTTTAACGAGAGTTGTAACTGAGGTCATAGCTGGCCTTTCCAGTCCCCGTGGTACTCCACCCATACGCTGTTTTCATGAAGAACTTGAAATCACGTCAAGAACGTCAGAAGGAAATAACATTTGTGTTGAATTTATGTTTGGATTGTTGTTTGTTTTCTTGGAAGGAGGTTGTTCTTCAGATGATAGTTATTTTTAGTGCCTATGAAACCGAAAGACAGCAAATGCTGGATGGAGCCAGGAAAGCTGTGAGCAAATATGGTATTGGTGAAAACTTGCAGACCGGAATCACTGAGTTGCCTTTGTCCTAAGCACCACCTATTCTGGATATTGGCTTCTTTTAAAACAAAAACGTCCTCTTGTTGGGAGATTGTGGTGTGGGTGTGTGGTCTTTCTACAATAGATCATAAATTACTGTTTTCTGTGACCTAAGGCAAGTGTAGCCGTGCTTCTCTCCCTCTATTTAAAAATATCAAAATCTGTCCTTTTAGAGAACCTTATTTTTTATATTCATTGAAAAAATTAAGCCTCAAGATAATTTAATAGGGCTACTGAGTTCTTATAGTATTTTAAAAGAATTTTATGGCATACTATAAATTTTTGAATTTTTTTTTATACTAGCCAGATATAAGTTAGGCTTCATAGCTGCTGTGAAGGTCTCAGTATGAAACTTTTCTCTGAAACCTGAAGAATGCAGAAAATACTATTAGGTCACTACAAAAATTCTGCCACGTGTAGTGGTGATGTTAGCCTCTTCAGATGAGTGGGAACTGGCAAAAAAATAAAAGGACAAATTCCAACACAGAGGAATTAAGTGTGTAGTGGCAACTGCTCTAACATCTGTTTCCTCCTGGGTTCAGGGTCTGGTAAAATCTCTGTGGACAATATTTACCTTCAAAAGATAGTTAGAGTTTTAACTAAACTTCAAAGTATGCATGTACAGGCTTGTGTTTTTGTGACGTTTAACAAAGGTGAGCTGCAAGCATATTCATCAAATTATTTGGGCTAGCAGTTGGGTAGTTAGAAGCAGTAGATGAAAAAAAAAAGTTTGCATTCCAAGAATCTAATCTGAATTTGCAAACTGTGTGTAAATTCGTCAGATGACTTTGAAGCTATAGAATAAGATGCTGTCTTTCAAGAATTTTATTGACCCAATGAATGGCGTAGATTCCCCCATATTTGTGAACTTTAGGGAAAGGTAATTGCAAAAGGGATTTCAAAGCTGAGTGTCTCAACTGCTTGACACTGTGTGATGAGTCAGCCATTTGCGATAAGGAGAGCAGTCTGAAAGCAAAGCAAAGCAAGTCAAATAAATTATGTGAAAGAAGAGATTGTCAAAAAAGGCAGTGTAGAAACCATTGACAGTTCAAAAGATTTATAGAGAGCCTTGTTTGTTCGGGTTTTTAAAATACTTTTATTCAGAAGTGCTTAAATACCAAAAAGGTATCAGTTAAGGAAATCATATTGTTGAAGAGGTTGCTGAAGAAAATTGTTTTATTAGCTGCATTCTACATCCATTAGAGAACAAAATGAACTGCAGGAACAAAATGGAAAAAGGTGGGTGGGTTTGTATAGGTGAATAGATAGAGCAAGCATGGATTGTCTGTAGGGGAAGAAAGAATATCTTTGGTATTTTAGGATGATGTAAAGATAAGAATGATAGTTTACAATGAATTTTTTAAAAAACCCATTACATATTACAGCCAAATGACTGGAGTTAAATGTCTCTTCTGAGAAGCTTAGTTGTAGCCGTGAGGAACTAATGTGCTCTCTTCATTTTACTGCAACTAGAACATTGTAGAACTTCTTCTAAGAGCTTTACTTCTTCCACCTTGAAAGCTTTGGAAATACTGGAAGGTCAGAATGTACACTTCCTTCACAATTTTGAATGATAGTCACCTTTTCCACCTCTTACCTCATTTGTGCTTCAGTTTAGCTTATTTTAGTGCAATAGTTTCCTTGCCATAGTTCGTCAGACTGCTTCTAGCAATCTCTGCTTAATCAGCAGTTATTTATAAGGATGCCTGCTTGACCTGCATGACCCTGCCAAATCAGCCTGCCTGGTTCTGATCTCCCTGAAATAGAAAGATTGGCTTGCTTAGTCTTCAGGATGCTCCCATTACCTTTACCTGCAGAGTGCATGTGTCCATCATCCAGCTGGCAAGAAGAACAATATACACTGTTTATCCAGCAAAATCCAGCCCACTGTTTACCCAGAAAAGTGGAAATAAAAATGTCATTGTTTCTTTTTGTTTGTTTGTTGTTTGTGTCCTTTGATTTTTTTTTCTAAGCTATACATTAATAGATAATAATGCCTGGGATGTGGCAGCACTTTCCCCAACACTTTTGGCCATATGTCCATGTGTATGGATGCCATGGTACACACTGGGAAAACTCATAGGGAAAACTGTTAAGGCTGTTCTACAGATCTTTGAAACCTATTAGTCCTGGCCCGTGTGAGAACTTAGGAAATGCTCTTGGATAGCACTTCTGAGGTCTCTAAAATTTTTTTGGAGGATGGGATGGATGTGTGGTTTGACAACTGCTACCAAGTTCTGGAGGTGGGACATCCTACAGGAGTGTCTTTCCACCCAGACCAAGTCACAGATTATTGTATAAGCTCAGAGGTTATTAATTCTGATCCTACATGACATCCAAAGGAGGTTCATTTTAAGTAATAACATGATAGTAAGAGGTGGGACTCTCACTCTGATAAGCAGTATTCTTTACAGTGAATTAGTTATGAATGGTTGTGTTTCTGCATATTTACATTTTAAAACATTCTATCTTATCAACAAACTGTTTCATACAACACATCAGGAAAAGGAAATGTCAGCAATTTATGGTCCCAAGTCTGTAGATTGCTACTTGTACAGTGCTGTTCTGTGGCAACACTTTTCTAATATGCTTTTTTGGACTGATTATAAAGTCATCTGTGTTTCTCCAGATTTTCTTTGTAATACTGTCAACACAGTGTGTGGTTTGTTCAGGGGAGTTTGAAAACTGGGTTATTTCCTCTAGGAAGCAAACTGTTATTAATAAATCAAAATCTTTAATTAAAATTATCAAATCAAGTTTTAATTTGAAAACCATAATTTAAAATTTTTCAGTTCTTGTCAGTAGACTCTGAAAGGAAAGATTATTACATACAAAGCAATATTTAAGTTTTTAATTTCCCCCTATATTTCTTCAGCACTCTTGAGGGCACATCCTTCTACATCAACATCCAGAAACCACTGCAAGGAGGTATTTGTACTAGTCAGGAAGTGAATTCAAAGTATTATTTATATCAGGATAAAAGAGGATGTTTCAGTTGGAAATCTTATGTGATCTATGTCTGCATTAAGTTATAGATGAGAGATGTTTATAACTTGTAGATTCAGTAACACATGCTCCACCAAGCAAACCATATACAAATGTAATTGTATTAAAATAATGATAATTGAAACTTTGTCTCAGGGAAGCCCTGTAATGAGATTGGTGGGAAAAGCAGTGACAGAGCAGATAGGCAAGAAATACAGTTAAGGTGTATGCACTTGGTTCCAGTGAGAAGGATTCAGAAGTGTTACCCCAGAGCTGTCATCAGGAATTAAGGACATGTGGAGATACCCTGCCTCTGAGGAGATCCTGGCAAATTTCTGAGCCACACAGGAAATCAGAAAAGGAATATGCACAACAGGGCATGGCCCTAAAGAAAATTCAGGTCAAGCTGGAGAAACCTCAGGCAAAGTAACTTGGTGCAGGGACCAAATCTCAGTTGGTAAGAGCAATCAGTGAGGAAAAGGAGTATCGTTTCAGCCAAGTGGCAAATTGAACATCTAGGAACAGCTGGTGGGATGACTCAGATGGCGTTCGGGGAAACCCTCTATTCAGGCGCACAGCCAGGCTTTGACTTACAAGGCTTATCCTGGCTCTCAGTTCTCATTTGGTGGTAGAATCTGACGGCTTGAGGTGGAGTCTGACAAAAGCTGACACACATTTATCTGTTCTGGTTATGTTCTTTATGCAGGAAACTACGTTTTCAAATGGAGATTTAGGGTGCTCTTTTTGAATTTTTTTTTTTTCCCCCATTACTGAAATGTTGACTGATAAGTGTTGCTAGCACTGATAAATATAAATTTTATAACTAAAATAGTTATATGTTCCACAAATTAATGTGTGCACGTGATGTGCACACTTACATTGATTGTGCATTCATCTATACAAGCATGAACATGTGCGTGTGAGCTGAGGGGTATTACCCAGGAGCACTGGCAGAGACACTGTCATATTTTATTATTCTTCTCTAAAATGCTGTTTGCTGTTGGGGATGGAGAGGAGCTGTAATCAAACAGTCATTTCATAGGTTCACATGGAACTCTGGTAATTGTATATTTATATGGGGCATAATTTCAAGGTTACTTAGCCCAGATGCAATACTTTTGACTTGTATATATCTCAATATTTATTTTTTGAAGGTTACATTTTTAACTTGGATCCCTAGAGAGATACCCATATTTTTGTACCTAAATAAGAGTGGCCTCATTTTCAGAAATTAAGAGCACCTTCAGCCCCATTTGACATGACTGAGATTCTTTTGCTTCTGTAATAGTAAAAAATGAAGGTACATGCCATGTCCTGTCATGCACTCCACACTAGCATTAAAACACTGGCGTTTTTTAATATCCTCTGCCTCTCAGATTGTCTTCATGCAGCATTATATTGATTCATCAGGAAGGCAGACTGGTTTTCACCTTGATTGGATGTGACAGCATGTTAGGACTTTGCTTTTACTTTCAAAACTACACTAAACCCCATCATTTTACATTCCCTGTTTCTGTGTGAAAGCTTAAGTATTTTTAATTGCCACAGCAGTTGTCTGTTTGTTTATTCTTTTTCTGGTTTTTGTAAGAGCACACACCCAAAATCTGTGGATATCATCCAAGTTGGCTGAGACTTAACACCAGATAGATGATTTTTCATATTCAGTCGGTAATTTTACTCAGTTAATCTGTTCAGAATTAACTTTTTAACACATTTTTAAGTTGTGAAGCTCTGGTATTTTCTGGCCCAGGGGGAAAAGAGATATCCAGCAATTTTGAATTAGATTTTTAAAAAATACATAAAGCCAAACATAGTAACTTTTCCCTTGCCCTAGTCTGTTCCATCTAGGAAGAACTCTGAGTGTTTTCAAACATTAGCAAAATCTCTTGTTAAAATTTACTTTGAAGGCTGTATTTTTAATGATGTAGACATTGTGGGTTATTTAAAATGCTATGATATGTATTTATTGTCTGAGCTTTAGTGAATTTTTAAAAAAATAAGGTGTCATTTGTGCAATTCCTGGTAAACAAATGGCAGTCCATTTCTGTGTTTGCTCTCCACCCTCCTCATTTCCTGTCTGTTTTTCCAATGCTTGACTGCATTATGCTTTACCTAATGCAAGGACTTACATCAGGATGGAAATAACCTCACTCGGGGTAAGTCAGCATTGCTCCATTTCACTTGAGTGGAGCACTGAGGAGCTGGCCTGTATCTTTATGCACATCCAGTTAATGATGTCAGCTCCTGTGTCAAAGAGGGAGGCAGACCCTTTGAGCAGGCACTGTGTGTTTTGTCTGTGTCCATTTGGCACCAACCAAATTTGTGTGTTGCTAGGGCGTAATGCTGACAAAGCGTCCTAAAATGATAAATATGAATTGGAAATGGGGGTTTTCTCCAGGCACTCCACTAAGCTAAGCATACTGTATTAAGGCCACTAAAGAGCATATTACAGTAGGTTGGTGTCCTAGAAATCACTGGGGCTTTTGCACACAGGATTATCTTGCAGCTGGCATCAGGCAGTAATGATGCCTGGCTGGGTCTGCACTCTGGAAAGTCTCAGCAAAGCACTCAGGGGAAGTTACAGAATTAAACACTTCCTCCCTGATCTCCTTATCCACACTGCTCTCCCTGTCCCTGCCCTTGCCTTATCCCCGTCCATGTCCCTTGCTCTATGGTGCTGCATCTGGGGAGAGGAAAGAATAAAGTGACGTTACCTGATTAACTTCTAATTTTGCCTTCCATGCAGAGTACTTCCTTGCAGATCTGCCAGTATATAAAGCCTAATTTAATGATTCTGAAAGGCTTGTATTTGCTGAAGCATAAATCCCATGGCCTCATCCTGACCTTTGTTATATATGTTCAAGTAAAAATTTGCATGCACACTTCATACAAGTGTGTAAATTCATAGACATCACTGTACTTTTATGTATTTATTGTTTTAATATGTGAGGTATTCAAAACACACTTTAATTTACTCCTGGTTCTCTGTGTCTAGAAAACCTAAATATATGGTCTGTATTTTTGGTAGATGCCTCTTTTTCTGAGATGTGGATGTAGTCCAAAATCCCCAATTTGGTTATTTCTCTGTGGATTGACTGCTTACATTTCCTAAATCAAAGGGAGATCACTTGTCTAAAATCCAGAATTAGACTGACATGAAACCAGATTATGGACCTCAAACATTTCTGATTGCATGTACAATGGAATGTGTACGGACATAGTAGGAATATAACAACATATGATACAGGTTAAGAGTCAGTTTTTGAAGAACATTATACTGGGCAGAATGCTCATTCTTACTCTCTGGTGTTCATTATCTGGGACATATATAAGTGATAGTGAAAAAAGTCTTGAGAACAGTTGCATGAAGAGGATTTTTCATTAATAATTCACTTTATGCCTTTAGAACCTACCAGGTAGTGCAGTTTTATCAAAATAGTTTGAGGATAGGGGTCCAATATCACATTTATTTTCACTGATTTCACTGACAGAATCATAGAATATCCTGATATCACTGTATCAGTGGCAAACTCACTTAGTATTCCTTTGAGTCCTGCATCCAAGTCATTTATGAAGACATTGAAGAGAACTGGGCTAAGGTGTTTCAAAGCAATGAAAGACAAATTACAATGAAAGGTGGAATTACCATTGAGGCAAGAGCTAGTGAACTTTGGAAGGGGTTCAGCTAAGGGTCTTCATATTTATGTCATATTTTTTTTATTTATCTAGGATGTCTAGAATCTTTACCATCAGCATGTACTTAAAAGGCCATTGTCAGCCTTTGATTACAGAGTGGCCAGCTCATAATATTTGATGCTTCTGGGATTCAGTTATTAGCAAAATATTAAAATAAAACTCTAAATCATCTTCTGGCTTTCATGGCTGAAGAGGATGGCTTAAAAATGAGATGCTAATATCATTAAAAAAAATTAAAAATCACCATTGGGGAGAGTTGTTGCTTGTATCATATCCTGATACCTCAGTTAATTATGAGAATGTAATGGGCCCTGGTGTGGGCCCTGCAGGGAAGAGTTTAAGAAACTTCTTTCATTCACTTTTCCTGAAATGTGAACTTTCCTGTGGAAGCTCTCATTTGAGCTGATTATCAGACAGAGAAGTTCCACTACACTTCTGGCTTGGGTCTGCTTGTGGTTATACTGATCTGGCCTCACAATGAGTAAATGGGGCTGATCCGAAAACCATGAATTTTGGTAATATGTTTTAGTCAAAATTCTTGAATAATTACATTAATTATTTTTGTACTAATTGTCTTAATACTTCAATAGCAGTTACCTACAAAAGTAGTAGTGTAGTAATTTTATTTTACACTGTGAAGGTGACAGAGTTGTCCTCCATCTGCTGAGGGCCTAAAGGCCCTATTTCTTTTTCTTAACCCTAATGACAAGTGGTCTTCAGGGTATCTGCAGATATTTGCTTTCAGAATCACTCTTTGATACTCTTCTCCTCAGAGTGAAAAATTGGCCAGCAAGTTCAGACTATTCTAGAACTGCAATGGGAAACAGAGTTTTTCACAGCATTTCACTGTTATTCTTTCCAGATAGGACACAAGCTGTACCCACTGAAGTTTATAAAGGCTTCTTGGACTTTGATCAAGGACTTCAAATCTTCAGTGGCTTTCACAAAGTGTAACTCCTTTGTCAAAACAATTAGAAAATACTGCGATATGCAGCTATAAGTTTTTGAGGCATAGATCAAGATACTAGGTTGTAGAACGTAATCATTTCCTTTACTGTTTTTCTAGTTTCCTGGTATGAAGTAATATCATCAAGTAGTCAAACATTATTGCCAAGGCTATAAAAGCAAAGTGAGCTGAAAAACATTAAACAGTTTGTTGTAATGCAGTGAACGTTATGTCCCATTAAGCAGCTGAGTGAAGTATTTGAGCTCTGTATGCTGTGGAAGACTTGTTTGGGCTTGCTTGTTGACCAGACAGCATTTAATTTTTCTACTCTGTCACAGATACAAGGTATTGCTTTCCCAGACTAAAGGAATAATTCAAATTTAAGAGGCGCAGTCTTTAAATGCAGACATTGTCATCATGAGAAAATCATACCCAAATCAATATAGGAAGATTTGTATAAGCCTGTTGTGAAACACAGCACTGAAATGGTGGGAAGGAATCCAGGTCTTGCTGTTAAGGCCTCCCTGGAGGAGGCTGACAGTGTTTGATCCCTTTTGGGGCCAGCTCCCACCTTCCCCCAATGCCTGGTCCTTTTTCCAGCTCTGCTGCCAAGTCCAGCCACTCTGACCATCTACTCCTTGTTGCACTCTCCATGATGTTATCCCTGGACCCTGGACCCCATGCTCAGAGTACTGCTACGAATTTGTTACTTCTAGGAGGATTTAGTAGAGGTCACGCAAAGTAATTTCTTCACTTGTGTGCTTTGTCTGGAGTACGGCTTCCCTTCAGGAGTGAAGGATCTGTTTCACCAGCTATAAACCACAATGATAATAGAAAAAAAAAAGTAGCAGAGTTTGGAGGTGGTAGAATTTCACTCAGTAATACATTTCTTTGTTAATGGGATTTTTCCTGGGATATGGTTTCTTGCTGATCAGTAAAATCCAAGTGCTATAATAATTGTTTATCTTGTTTTTCTTGGCAAAGACAATAGTTATATGGAAATTAGCAAAACTTAATACTTGAGTTGCTGATAATACTACATAATATGAATTAGCACAAGCAAACATTTTGTTTTTCTGACCTTATGTAGGTATTTAGATATTTTTTTATTAATTCTAAGTGACCTGAGGCCTCTTCTTCTTCAGTGGACATACACAGAGAAGAATGGGCATCAGAACTCTTAGGCTGGCACTGACTTTGCTTTTTTTTCCTGAAAGAAATGAGTTTGTTATCTTCACTGAGATGATTCTTACCCAAAGCAGCAGAAGAGCTGGACAAATCACTTTTTCTTTTGTTTGAATAAATGTTAACAGAGAAATGCTATCTATTTCTCCCTTTCTTTTCTTAAGGAGAGTAAGAAGCAAATGTTATTCCTGTGTTTCAAGGTTCAGTTTAGAATGAGTTTTATCGGTTACTGCAGCCTGGTAGGAAATACCTATTGGTGTTGTAATTAGGGTCACTTGTTGTGTTCATGAGCCAACACCACAGTTGCTTCTCAGTTACAGCATATGGTCACGCAGCTCTATTTCTAACAGGAAATGAATTTCAGCTCTTGTACTATCCTTTCTGTTTCCCTTGCATCCTCCTGCACCAGCAGATACAAACAGTGCTTTTTTAACACCTCTTGAGAATGTTGTGCATTTAATAGGAGTGCAGTTGGCATACATAAAATAAAGGCAGCACATTGCTGTACGGGAACAAGGTCACCACTGTGCTGCTGCCTTTGCCAGTGCCAGAGCCCTGAAAACCCAAGCTGGAGCTGCTACTTCCCCTGTGGAGTCAGGATAGTGGCTACTGCTGTGGGAGCAGAAGGGATGGGAACCTTTGGAAGCCGCAGTTGCTGCTCTGACTTGGTACAGGGTCTGTACTTCAGGTTGGGGAGGCAGCTTTACTATAATGTATCTTAACTGTTAAGATATTTTCCTAAACCCCCAGATCTTGGTGTATTTTAAAAGTGAATTTAAAACTTACAATAAGTAAATATTTGAGGGCAGTGATCTTTGATGAACTGCAGTTAACACCTTTCACTAGGTTCGTCATCGTTATCACCATGTTCTGATCTACAGCACAGTCCTCATGTTTTGCTGTTTGGTATTTGGTTACCTTTAGAGAAAACTGACAAGTGCTCTTAGGAGTCCTCAAGGGTTTTGTTTACTGGCTCTGAAATTTGGATACTTCATGTCAGCATGGGTTCTCAGGATAATTCTATTTTGAGAATACAACAGAAGCATCCTAGGGAGGAAACAAAAAAGCATAATTAAGAATGGTGAAGTTTAAATTTGTGTGGTCTATTTTTCCTTTCGTTTAGACCAGCTTTACAGCTGAATGCAGACCCCAATAAGCTCATCTCACTGTGGTTCTCATCATGCTCTGATTTACTCTCATGCAGCCCTGATGATGTCAGTGGAATGACTCAGTGTGAAATCACAATCAGGCCATGAGCTTATAAGCTTTCTAGAAGGTAGCCTCAGCTATATCATGAAACAGTGACACAGAAAAGGAAGAGATACATGCTAAATGTACTCAATAAAACATTAGTTATACCAAACAAGCATAATATATAGGTTAGATTTACAACTTTTTTTTTTCTTTTTCATACTGTGGTAATTAAATACAAAACAAAAGGAAGAAATATATACCTAGATACAGTGAAAAAGAGCCTACTAACAACAAACCAAGATATTTTCTCAATAATTGCGTTAACAAAGTTTTACTTAGTTGTTTTTACCCTATGTTTCTGTAATATGTATAAAATTTAGGGGAGATTTTATGCTGCTAACTGAAGGCTACTATTTAATCCTTTCCTTTAAAAGTAAATTATGACTTTTTTATAAAGTAAATACCAAAGTTAATTTCACTGCATTTACTTTTATTTGACTTTATTGAATGTTTCTGGTTATTTTTAGAAGATACATACTTCTCACAAAGCATTGCATTTTTTGTCATTCAGTAATAATATTGTTCATGCTACGTGAGGGCAGTTAAGAGTGATATTACACAGTAATGAATGCTTTCTGTTGCTTCTACTGAGACTGAAGTAAAGCTTGTAAAGAGAACAAGAAAGTTGGAAATCTGCAGTAATGTTTGTAACTAAGTTAACATATTCTGAAACCGTATCCTAGCCTACATCAAAAGAAATATGACCTTTTGAGACCCTGCCTGGAGCGCTGCATCCAGCCACAGGGTCCACAACACAAGAAAAATGTGGACCTGGTGGACTGAGTCCAGAGGAGGCCACCATGTTGATCAGAGGGCTGGAGCACCTCTGCTGTGAAGATGGGCTGAGAGAGTTGGAGCTGTTCAGCTTGGAGAGGAGAAGGGTCCAGGGAGACCTTATACCATCTTCCAGTACCTAAAGAGGGGCTGCAAGAGATCTGGAGAGGAACTTCTTTTACAAGAGCATGTAGTGGCAGGACAAGGGAATGGCTTTAAGCTGAGGGAGAGTAGATTTAGATTAGCTATTAGGAAGCAATTATTTACTGTAAGGTTGGTGAGGCAGTGAAACCAGGTTGCCCAGAGAAGTTATGGACTCACCATCCCTGGAAGTGTTCAAGGCCAGGTTGGATGGAGCTCAGAGAAATTTGGTCTAGTGGAAGGTGTCCCTCCCATGGCAGGGTGGTTGAAACTTTGATCTTTAAGGTCCTTTCCATCCCAAACCATTCTTTGATTCTTTGATTCTATGATTCTGTGATATGTGTCCTAGACTCCTGGGGACTTGATCAGCCAGAAGAGAACCTGTCTGAGTGATGTCTTGTATCTTCTCTGATCCTTGCCCTTTCCTAATGAATCCAAGAGTGGGATAATAGGGAGTTACTGCAGCCAAGTTGTCATATCCTTGTGAGCTGGGATATGTGCTCACATCTGTTGTATTTGAGCACTGCCATGTCCACTAGATTAAACAAAGGCAATGAGATTCTGTAAGACTTTTCTTATGAAGGAGAGCAATTTAGATCAAATTGAAAAACGCTGAGTTTGTTAAGTCATCTCACACTTAAGAGGCCCACAGGAAATTAGGAAAGAAGTTTTACGTCCACAGTGAACATTCATATGCTCCACTGTTTTCTTGTCCCATATAAAAATGGAAATCCTACAGCAGGTAGACTTCCTACCTACCCCATTCTCTGAGTTCATGAGGTTACTGTTTCTGTGCCTGTGGATACAAAAAGCATGTTGTGCCTGTTGGAATATGTTACCATTGATAGTGTCTGCTGCACTTGTAATTAGCTGTGTCATCATTGCCATTGATAGCAATGAGCATATACTTGCACAGCATGAATATTAGAAAGATGTTTGAAAAAAAACCCAACCAAACAAGCACAAACTGTCCGCATTGATTTGACTTCAGCTTTGGATTAAACGCTTGGTTAAAGGGAGCCTACTTTCATACTGTTCTAGAAGAATGAAATGAATTGATTTAGAGTCTAGAAGTTGTGTTAGAGAGCTTCTTTCTATTTAGTACAGTATATTCCATGCCTTCCCATCCTGCAGACGAGTTGTGTCAGGGCAACTGGAATAAATACAGACAAAATCTTATAAAATTCATGTTCAGCTTGCAGAGCTTCTCCTGAGATTCTATCTGGTGTAACATGTGAATGAGCTGAAGAAAGTGGGATTTGTGGTATTTGAAAATGTATTCATATTGTATTTTTCTCATTTATTGTGAATTGCATTAATAAAAAGGTTTTTTTTCTAAAAGCTTGTGGCAAATCAAAATGCATTAATCTTACAGGTGCTGCTTCAGACCAATATTCTTGTTACTTCCTCGACTGCTAGGAGTGAAATTTTGTGGGCTCTGGAATGTACCTATCAAGTTTATCTGTTCAAGGGCTGGAGATCAAGCACCAATATTCTTGGGAGTGGGAAGTATTAATTAGGATTATTTTGGAGCTTTATGCTATGTGAAAACTAGATGGAACTGAGAAATTTCAAACTTCTGAGATACAATAAATGTCACTCTCAGCAGAAACTTCCTAAATGTGTGCAGTTTTGAGTACTCTGCTTTCCGGTATTGATGAGTGAGCAATCTGGTAACTGCTTGTGCCAGTATGGAATGAGTAAATCTCCTGAAAAGCAGCCTACCTATATGTGTTTTTCCAGTTATTGTGCAGCTGTCTGATCTACTGAATTAACTTCTCCGGGTTTTGCTCTAATTAGTTATTTGCAAATGTGATTTTCATTACCTCTTTGTCAGGAGCATATGTTTCATAGGTTGATAGGAAAATTCAGGCTGGAAAGAGGTCTGTTTTTCAACTTTCAGCTTGGTCAGCTGGAACCAGCTGAGACCGTGTTTCAAGGACTTTATCTCCATAGACAGAGATTACAGGTGACCTGATCCACTGCCCTGCAGTTCTCTGAGCAAGAAGACATTCCCTTTCCTGAGACATTTCTTGTTTTGGCTTCTGCCCATCATCTCTCATGCTCCAACCACGCTGCTGAAGAAGCCAGCTCCATCCTCTTACTGGCCTCCCTGTGGCTGCGAGGGGGGTGCAGACAGGTCCCACTGAAGCCATTTCTGCCCCGGGCTGAACCAGACCCCATATCTTGACTTTTCCTTAGACAGCAGTGATGCATGGCATGGGTTCTGTTTACATGAGGTCCCCCACATTACACATTGCTGTCTGTGTGCTAGTGACTTAGTAGGGGAATTTCTAATAAAAACTCCAGATTGAGTTCTGGCACTGTCATTAGCAAGACAGCCTGTTCCTTCATTGGAGTGGGGTTTCCCTTCACTGTGTTTCAGATGGCCCTGGAGACAGCCTGCAGGCATTCACTTACATAAAAGCTGTGATGGAGACACATGTTTTTTCTTAATTAAAAATACAAAGAAGAACCACTGAGTTTGACAAGGAATATATTAAATGGGAACAATGTTTAGTCACAGCATGGTGGTTCCTGGGCGAATTTGAGTTATCATTGTCTTTATGCATTTTGTCAAATGTTTCTTTTTGTTTTTATGGTTGTTGTTTTTTTGGTTCTGTTTTCTTTATTGAACAACCTTCTCTGAATATGTTTGTCATCTCTTCTTCCTCATACCATTTTAATATACTTTTGGATGTCTAGTACATGTAAAATTTCCTATGAGGAAATACCTTTTTCTGCTTTTTTTATACAGAAGAATACATCTGTCACAATCAAGATCCAGTCAGTTTAATTAGAATGGTGTTCCCACAGGAGAACATAAATTAATTCTCCCTGTGAGCAGTTGTAGACTTGACGAACCCAGTGCATCAACTGATTTTCAGGCTTCTTACAGAAATATTGCATCTGGAAAAAAACATTTTGCTAGGAGGTGTTAAGTGCAGGAGTTTATTCAGCAGGGCGAAGTAAGAGGAAAATGTTCAGTGTGCCAACGAAATATTTCCTCCTTACAAATATATATACTATAAAATGAATGAAAAAAAGTGTACCTTTGTATTTCAGATGAGAAATTATGTCCAATCTGAAATATAATCTCAATAAAAACTGCTTGTTTCTTTCACTGGCAAAATTCTCATTAGTTTCTATGTTGCAGTATTAGGCCATAAACGATGAATAAGATCATGGTTATGTTTAAATAAATGATAAAGAAAATCTTTTATTTCTACCAAGAAAAAAAAGGAACAGATATAACTGTATAGTAGCCTAGTACGCCTTTTAAAAAGTAGTTGTCTGAAAGCAAAGTTAACATCGCACTTCTCTCTAAAGGGCAGGCACAAAGTATCATAAATGTTTAAAGTTAAGCCTCACTTGCCCCTGGCTATTAGGGGTAAGAACAATTATTTCCTTGCAGACCACTGCTGCCTTTCCCTTCATGGCAGCACCCTGCTTTCCAGCTCTCCCTCTGAACTTGAAGCTCAATTTCTGTGGAGGGGGCAAGGAGAGTTGTTGGCAGAAGGCTGCTTTCCATCTCCCAAGGCATGGACTCTATTCTAGAGGCCCGTCAACAAGTGCAGGGACTTCATTATTCTAACACAATGGCCCAGATTTTATTTTTTTGTCCTTTTAAGTAATATAGACACTGCAAAAATTCTGTTACCGGCACAGTAGTGTCTGTGATTTGCTACTATTGGAAGGGACTTTTGAAGATGAGCACAGTCAGGACGATACTGTTTTGTTCTACACTTACTTGCTTATTGTTGTGCTTCACAGAAAAATGTCAAATCACCTTTAAAAATACTAATCAACGCCTAGACATGTACATTTTAGTTTGAATAATGTCCATTTCTTTGATTCCGTTCAGATCAATGCAGTTCCATTGAGCAAGCTGGTGTAGTATACAAATGGCTGAAACTTGTAAGTGAACATGCATGGTTGTTGATTATTAGCTATATCCTAGGATTCTGTGGTGGAATGATGTTCAGAGAACAAACTCTGGTTTTGATGTATGATGAAGTCCATCATTCTTTATACTTGGTTTCAGAGATTGAATTGTGTTCATTCACATTTTAGCCATTAATTTTTTGCTTTTTTCTCTTCTAAACATTGGGCTTCAAGGATTTTTTAAGGGTTTTTTGGTTTTCTTTTGTTTTTTTTGTGAACCTAATTTTGCATCCCCCATTATTTTTCATAGTATTTTCATATCAAAGAGAAGAAAGAGTTACAGAAATAGAGAAAGAGTTGCAAAGTCACATACTTAATCATTAGGTATGACAGGGAGAGCAACATTATTGTAAACAATAAAAAAATAAAACCCCACGATTTATTAGTTGATGATTTTCCCTTCATGCAAAAAAAATAGTAGTGAGCTTGTAATTAAAACCTGTGTGGTTATGTAATTAAAGACTGATCTTATCACATGTGTGGAAGAGGAAAAAAAATATTTTTTACAGACATGATTGCAATTGGAATATGTAACTTCTGAGTTGTCTGGGCAATGACAATGGTGTCATGCTCTCCAGGACAGTACAAGCAGATTGTGCCTGTTTCTTTCACTTTTCCAGATGCCAGTCAGAGGTTTTTCCCACCTTCTGGGTACATGCTAGCTAGATAATTCACACCTTTCTTCTTTCCTCCTCAGATTCCTCCCTTTAACCCAGCTTCTGTACCTGAAACAGAGAACTACATCCAGCTGCCATCATGGGGATGAGAAGGAAAGTGGGAATAGATGTTGAGCATGCAGTTTCTTTATAAGATTATTTGAAGCTGAAACAGTTATGAGCAGTAATTTCTTTTTCCCTGTATTCGCCGAGCTGAAACATGTTCACTACTCTTTGTGGAAACAGTTTGGGTGCAGTCTGCTTAGTGTTTCAAGGCTATGAAAGTGGGTTGTTGGAGAGTCTAAGTGCTAAAATTAAAGTGTATGTGACAATTTGAAAAGGTTTGTAATTTGGACAATTAGGATAGACTTTTTCGGGGATATCTAGAGCTCTGCTTCTTTCCAAACGTGTAACTCTGAAGGTCCTGCTTATTCATTCACGTATTGAGAAAATAGTGAAGGAGCAGCCAGTCTAAAATTAAGATTCTTTGCATCACAAATAGCTTGTAGATGGATTGACAAAAAATAATTTTATTTCCACTGGCTTGTTAAAGCATTGTTTGCCCTAAGTCGTACGTTTGTTTGTCATCTTCACTGTCTGTAGCACTTTATCACATAGTTTCTTCACTAGCTTTATCTTTCCATGCTTGAGTGCTACACAGTCTTCCAGGCCTAGATAGCACTTAGGTACCATAATAGAGTTGTCTGTAGGAATGAAGTTTTTACTGAAACAAATCCTAACAGAATTGCACTTTGTAGCTGCCTTCAAGTCTTACCAGTCTGCCTTCAAGTTTTAGCAGTCTCTTTTACCTTTGGCTGGCTGAGCTGAACACCACAGACCAGTTTATGACTCTAATCACTTTGAGGGCTCATTGGATGTTTAGGCCAATTGATGTTCTCAGTGGGCTATTTGCTTGTTTAACTTGAGAATAAAAGTGATTGACCTTCAAAATGGTTGACCTTATGAGGCTTTCATGAAAAGAATGCACTGGTTGTGAGTGAGCTGTATCAGAAACGGTGGTCAAAGCCGTGCATTTTTCCAAGATGTTTGTGCGTCGTGTATTTTTCCAAGATGTTTGTGCGTGGTGTAGGACAGACAGCACAGAGGCTGCAAGAATGGGGATCACAAAATTAATTGTCATTTGCAGGGAAATCTATTTCTGTTCAAGACATTGCCCAAATTGATTTCCTTGAAAATCCCTCACTTTTGGATAGTTAGCATCTCAAAGTGCTGCCTGGTGTTTGTTGGACAGCTTGTTTCTTTTCTATGAGGTGTGCTGTTTTTCATCTTACAACACAGCAGGATATATTATTTGGTACCACAAAATTTAGTATTGCTTTAACCCTTACTGCCATCTCTGTGTTTTTACTGATTTTGAGGTGTTCTGTTGTTTTTTTCTAGTCTCTTTTATTCATATTAGAATTATTACTAGATCTGTGACTATAAACAAATAGACATGTTTAATATAATTATTGGTGAATATTCTGAATTAATGAACAACATACTAAAAATACCACTATAGAAAAGGACCCTTATATCCTGATTTAATCCACTGGACGGCATGTGCCCAGTATATCTCCTTTAGTTTTGATTTATTTCAATAGATTCTGAGCTTTTCAATATCCAAGTCAAGTTTTTTTCCACTGTTCTCAGGCTATTGAATTCACTGTAGGCATAGAAAAATGGTAATTTCACTACTGGTAGTAGAAATTTGCTCCAAGCAGTGCATTAACTGCAGTGCATTTACATTTCTGTGTCTTATGAAAGAGAAACATTAAACATTCAAATTCCAATTCAGTTCTGACATTTTTGCACCAAGTCTCTCTCAAAGGTTGTAGAGCATAATGTTATGAGCAGTCCTATTAATGTCAGATAATATTAGCAAATCTACTGCAAATCAGTGATGACTGTTTTAGTAATTTGCCGGCCTGACAAGGCTGGCTTCAGGAAAGCAAGACTCTCCATTGTTTTAGGAGTTTGTGTAAGTGCCATACAGTATGAAAAAGATGGGATCAGAGCCTGTGCTTTCCATTTTCAGAGGTCTGCTACCTTCAATCTGATCTCATAGGTATTTTTCTATAGCTGATTTTTAAGTACCTTTTTTGACTGCACAATGACTGCTTAAAGCCCTAACTAATGAAGATACTTGTAGACATACTAGTACTGATCTAGATTACCTAGAGATATATAGTCAACATTTTAAAAGATATTCTTTAAATTATCTTCTTTAAATTATTTGATGTGAATACTGCTTGTCTTTAAGACTTCTGTTAAAAATTGGACTTCTTTTCAATTAGGCATGTTTGGTTTTTTTTAATCTGACTTTATTATTAAACTCTAAGAGAGTGGACCAACAACACACAAAGGTTATTACACACAAGGTTTTCATGTCAATAGAAAGAATGTCTGTAAAATGTGTAAATGACAACATGATGCCAGTTGCCAAACTGCAATGAGCTGTAACAAGACACCCAAAATATTTGTTTAGGACATTTTTTTTTTTTTAAATTATGGTCATTGCAGCTGCTACTGTAGTAGGTAGTTTATAGACAAGAGGATGATTTTTTATCACTGTCTTTAAATACTAAAGTCTTTAGGAAAAAAAAATTTTTGACCTGGTGTGCCTACTTACTAGCATGAATACATTGAAATAGGAGTCCTATGTAGGATAGTTATTAATGAAATTCACTGGATTTTCTAGATTTCTATTTGATTTGTCACCATCCAAACCATCTCTTTAAGTATATAATTAAGGAAAATAAGTAATTATAAGAAAAAATGTCAAGTTGAGTCTGATAAGTTATACCAGGCTGTTTTCACCTTACCTGTTGGTGCAGGAAAAGATAGGTGTGTATGGACACTTAAGTTCACTGTAACCTGTGCAAAGCTGGTGAATAAACAGACACCTGTTTAGGTGAGCAGCAGAGCAGCAAATCCTGAATCTTTCAGATGGAGCTGAAACCATTACACATGATTAACTCAAATGTTGGGTATCCTGATTTTTGTTAATATCTCCTTCAGGATGCTGCTTTTAAAAATGAATTAAGTCTGCCTATATTTTTTTTTTCTAGATGGTGGGGTTATAATTTCTGACTGTATATAGTTGAGTGCAGATAGTATGAAAGTGAGTCATATATGAGTAACATGTTTACATCACATGGAGATTAAGACAGCAGTCAGTGGAGATGAAAATAGTAGTGCAGCAGCACAGCCAAATACACAGTAAACATAAAATGCAAATACGTTCATTTATTAGTTATGAATGTATTCTGCTTCTACGTGTGCAGAAAAACAAAATGCAGCCCATACAGGGAAAATATGGTGCATAGCAATTTAATTTCAGTTTGGTTTATTTTTAGTCACTTGAAACGCAAAACAGGAGCAAGTGTGCTGCAAGGAAATTGGAAAGATGCACAGAGTCAAAAAATTGACATTTTGGACATATCTTCCAATCCACTGCAGAAATCACGTTGTTCTCATTCGTTTCTCCAAACACCAAGGGGAGCCCTTTTGATCAAAGTGAAGAGCAGTTACAGGCAGTGCAGTGATGTCCAGACCATGTCCTGGCTTCTACGAATCAAGATTAAATCACTGCACTGTGCTCTGTTCGTGCTCTGTTCCTTCCTCTGAAAACCAGACTGCAGGAAAGTGAGGGACAATGTGAGTCTGGATGGCTCAGGAACATCTGACATGCTCATGAGGATATGGGCACAACAGGGCCTTACCTTGGATGTAAGGACTGGAAGTCTCCCAAGTATAAACAGATGCTGTGACAGTCTGAGTGCTGCTGGGAGGTGGAGCCAACAGCCGGAGTTAAAGCACACACTCTCTGGTGCTGGCTACATTTTTGGTTTCCCAGATTTCAAAAATTTAATCTGCTTGCACAGGCATCTGGAAGATGTGCTTCCAGAGTGTCTGATTGCTGATTGTGGTTGCAATAAATTGACTGAGAACAAAAGAAGACACATTGATTTTTTTCAGTTTGTACTTTATTCCAACCAGATTTTTTTTTTTTTTTAATCCAACCTTCTTTGGATTATAAATGAAATCATTCTTTATATATTTCTAAATACTGGCTAGATAGTCATTTCCTCTCTCTTAGAAGTGCAGGAAATAAATAAGAAATGTTTAAATTTAAAATAATATATTTGGTAAATACATTTCAGACAGTAAGAGCAGAAAGTCCTCAGCTGTGTGCCAGTTGCTGTGCAGCAGCATGTGACACAGCAGGCAGTGCTGCTGCAGATGTGAGCCTGCTTCTCCATACTTCAGCTTCCTGTAATTATTCCACTAGTATGTGTGTGGGTTTTCTCTATTTCCACTCTTCCAAATGACATAAAACCTTTGGCTCCCAAAGGACTGTACTAGGGTTATGTGTAGATTGTGCAAACCCCAGAGAGCTGATCCCCATCATTTTCTCTAGCAGGGGATTGGCCAAGGATGACTGGTTGCCATCTAACTTTTGTGCATGGGTTTGTTTTTTTTTTTTCAGATGGGGAGCAGAGTGGTGCTCAGTGGTGGAGCAGGCTATGAGTGATTTGTAAACCTAGATCCCAAATAATGGAAATTTAGATAAATGATCTGTTACTTTGACCATCTCACCATCTCTCATAAAGAATGTTCAGTAGAAGTACATATCCAAAAGCTGCACTTTGGCAAATCCTGTCTTTCTCCTTAAAATATAAAAAAAACCCCAATAAATGCATAAGGCATTTAAAATATATTCTCATTCTTTGTATCAGTACTGCTGAGTCTTATTGTCAACTGAGTAGCAGTGGCTGCTGAAACCAACTTTCCCTCTTTGCTCTCATCCTTTCTTTCATCTTAAAGTCTATAGAGTTACTATTAAACCTAGCAACTTAAAAAAAAATATATAAACTTTAGACCTACCACCAAATTTAATTTGTTTGTTCAGGTTTTTTTTTAAAAACCAAAACTTTTCTACCATTGTCCTGCAAAAAACAACTGGAGGTTTAAAAGACAAGTCATTAATTGGCCTGTGCAGTACTCCTAATTGGGGTAATCCACCTGTTATGGAAATGTTGATTGAATGATGTAGCTTAAAATATTGCCCCTTTTCATAAACAGTGTCACCACATTATTGCTTTCACTCTGCAAGCTTTTCTACAGCTGCTTTAAGTTAAAACTGTCCTTAATGAACATAGAAATCATTATATAACATAACTTACTGAAAGCTTTAGAGCAGGTATGTCATACTGCTAAACAAAAAAAAATTTTCCAGTGAGGTACTGTCCACTTCTTTCTGTGCTGTGTTGTGTTCTCAAGTGACATTGAAACACTGCAGCTCTTTTGGCTCACTTTTCTGTACTTCCAGGTTGATTTAGCAGTATGACAAAAACCTGGAAAACAAAATAAAACAAAAAGCTCTTTGGTGTTTTTAGGGCAGAACTATCAAAACCAAAGAAAACAAAAAAAGGGTACTGAAAATGAGGACCTGTGAGGATCTTGAATTTCACTAAAGCGAGAAACAAAACAAATCTTCACGTTATTCAGTCTGTGAGAATCAATCAAGATGCTTGTATTAGACATGTGTGAGCTTGACTCTGTTGTGACTCTCACTCTGTGCATCAGCCTCCTTCTTGTGTTGCCTTGAAGCAGAACGCTGTATTTGCCACCCTGTGCTGTCCCATCCCCAAGCACCAGGTGCTTGATGTGCCATCTGCTGCTGCACAGTAGACACCTGTCAGCGTGATAGCAGACATTACAAAAAGTGTGCATGATCAACATTCCATCAACATATTCATCACTTCTGAAGATGCATAGTTGGTTGTGTTCGTTGATCCAAATAATTTGTTCCAAATGTTTTAAGGTAAATATATCCAATTACATTTCTCTTTTTTTTTTTTGCCTAATCAAAACATTCTAGTAGAAAAACAGTCTCTTGGTGATGCTTCAGTAGAGAAAAGGTTTATAAAAATACGAAGATATTTACAGCTAACTAAAAGAAGATATTTGATTAAAGGTATCCTTCTTGCAATTTTTCTTTCAGAGGTGGAATGATATTGTCAGAGTCATTGTGTTTTACAGAAACAGAAATTGGAATTTGACCTCTATAATGATACATTTACAATAATGGTGTAATAAAAGTTAGCCTGTTTATTCTTATTTCAGTGGTGCATACTACTCACTTTGCCCCTGTAGGGGAATAACATGAATCTCCACAAAGAATGTTTCATATCTGCCTTCATTTTACCAGAGGAAAAAAAATCTGTTCAAATGCTCTGGTGCTCTGATTTAATGAAATTGAAAGTACTGCATATTATCAGAAATTTGAGTATGTTTCAGGCTGATCTAGACACACTCCAAACTCCAAAAATTCTCAGCATCCTTGCATATGTTTTGTGCCCCTTGTACAACAGATCAAATACATTATTCAAAGCTAAGTGGCCTACATGTCTGTTCAGATTCATTGCTTGCTGTTCCTTCCACTTTCAGTTGCAAAGCTGAAGGGCATTCCTGTCTCACTAGAGTATACAGTGAACCCAAGTGGTTGTTTTTAAGAGCTGTTTTCCTTTATGTATGTGACAACCTAAGGAAGAAGGTCTGTGCCATTCAAACATTTTTACTTACTAAGCACTATATTTTTACAAAAGCACTGGTGAGAAAGCTGCATCAATTTTTGCAGCCACACATCTTTTTGCTTTAGGATATCAGCAGTGTAGTTGGGTTGTCACAGTCCCTGGATGAATTATTCAAGCTCTTGACATCAGAGATTTCTGCTAGCGGATTGGCTGGTGCTGTGATAATAAAATCTTTCCACAGAAAAACAGTGGAGAAGGACGATGGCAGTGAGACCAGCAGAACTGCTGCTTCCCACACAGCTGGCTTTGTCTGGCTGTTGCAGCTCTGCAAGAACATACAAGGATGTTTTTAAGGTTTGGCTTCATGTGAATTCTCTGATAAGAGATGGTGGAGGGATTTTTGTAAGAGGCCTGCATTTCCAGTGAGGGAAAGAAATCGGATCACTGGTGACAAATTACTTCTGGCTGTATTCTAAAGAAACGCTGCACATGAGAGAGGGGTAGAAGCCGCAGCAGCATCCACAGCAGCAGCAGCAGCAGCAGCAGTGCCTATGGCTCGCTATGAAGGTGCTGGTGGCAGAAATGTTCCCTCATTGAATGTGCTTCCTGAATTCTTTCAGTGCCAGCAGGGTAAGTGGTGCGAATATGGAGCTGACAGTCCTTGCAGGCGGGGAGAGCGTAAGGAGCTGTGTGACACACACGTCTGGTGGGTATAGATAAACAGTACCTCTGCAGAGAATTTAGTCAAGGAAAATAACACAGTTGCTTCCAGGTACGTTTGTACAAAGCATATTTACAATGGAATTTTTAAAATCAATGCACTGCTTGTGTTATGTTCAGACATAGATTTTACAGTGGTAAAATCTGTTCCTTTTAAGCCTATACAAAATAAATGCTAGAACCAAGGAAACTTTATTGTTAATAGTTCCAGTTGGGCTCATAAAGAATATATTTCTCACATAAATTCCCTTGAAACAGGTTATGTAGAAAGGCTATTTCTGCTGTTTGTTGATATGACTGAAACTGTGTATGCCTTCTGCATAGTGTCTCTTTAGACACTGCAAAGTGTCTCTTTAGAAGCTGGAAGCTGGTTATTTGATTTCCAGTTTTTGTCAGAAGGCTGTTTCTGAAAATCACCAAGATGCACTGGAACTACAAATTATGGAATGTTTTTCATTCATTTCTTTGATGAGAAGTTTGACTTCTGAAGGCCTGGTTTATTTCTTTTGGCATGCACTTGTATCAAGGTTGCTGGGGAGTTTTTGAGTTACAGAGGTGTGAATAAAGGCAGAACTGGACTAATTCCATGTGTACTTGATCTCTATCCCTACACCTATTCACACACAACCCAACAGAAGCGTACAAGTACTTCCACAGAAATTCATTTGGCTGCCTATATATGTAATTTCAGAGCACAGCTGACATTTACTGTGTGTCAAAAGGAAAGCATCTTGTTCGTGGTTAGGAACCATGCAGAGAGAAGTCTGTTTTTCAGAATGTCGAAACAATTGTCGCATACAAAGTCAAGACACCTTCCTGCCAAAAATAGTCAGTGTGGAATGAAGCATGGTGCAGTATCTTAGTGTGGTATTTTTCATAACCTGCCCATAAGTGCAACAAGAGATTCTGAGAATGTAATACATTTTTAAAACTTACGTAAGACCACCTGCCCAATGATACAGAAGGAAAATAAAGAGCACAAAATTATTTTCATAGGCATAAAGTGTGACAGTCTAGCAATAGATTCTGGACAGTATAGGCATCTTTTTTTCCTCTGGTATTTCTTACATGTGAGATAGTAATTATACATAAAGAAAATATCCCTGAATTATAATGCACAAACACTTTTGGGAACTTGTATATGGTCAGGGAGCTATCACTGTCCCACTGAAGATAACATTTTGACCTATGAATTTTGTGTGGCGATTTCTATCTTTATGTACCCTCTTTGTGAAGCAGCACTGCATAAATGTAAATGAGGGAGATTATTGTTAGTAATGCAACAAGCTTAAAAAGGAATATTCCATTTTAATTTTACAGATGTGGAATAGGAAAAATGCTATTCAGTGCTGCACAAGTCACTGGCAAATGCAGTAGCTAAAATAAGATACTCCATCTTTAGGTTTTGGGATATGCACATATTCTTATGAAAAGTAAATATTTAACAGCAATTGTATTTATTTGAATTTTCTTTTGGGAAATGAAGCTGCTCATTCAGAACTGATGATGGTAATAACATGATTTTGTTTTCCATGAAATAGATATTTCCTCCTATTTTTGAAAGAAAAATCCCTGTCATCAATACTTAAATATCTGTATTGTGAAATTACTCCATGTGTCAAAACTGATTACCCACAAGGAAAGGGCAGGACTTGGTGGATTGCTTATAGTGCTGTGGTGCTCTTCCCTCCACTGCTGTGACCCTTGCTGCGGAAGCTGGAAGAGCTCATTTGGGAGCTATTTTTATCTGTGCAGCTGGCAGCTGTCCCGCAGGGACGATCTGACAGTCAGGGAAATTCACTATAAATCAGAGCAGTGCTTCGAGACAGGACTAAGGGAAGTACTAAGTAGTGGTGTAGAAACTGCCTGAACTAGCTAATGGCTCCTTCTTGGTAGGATCTCTCAGAGGACAGGTAAATTTGATAATGCAATTTCAAATCTTTAATTCAACATTCTAAACCTTTTCAAATACACACACTGAGAGTATTTTTTCTAAGTCCCTAGTTGACTTTCTACCTAAAAGCAGCTTGGCTGTTAGAGATGTGGATTCTAGTTAAAAACTATAGAGAAGTTCTAGGTGCTCAGACCTTTGGTAAGTATATTATGGATTTAGAACTCAGATTATCTTGACATTCAGATTTTAAATGGTGTCTTCCTTGTAATTGGCTTGTTAAGACTTGAACTTTGCTGTGAAACTCTTCAAATAGTCAACTATCAGAACATTACTGTAATAATATGAAGTATTTGTTATAAGTATTTAGAGGCAAAAGTGACTGTCTCAATAAAATACAGAGTTATTTCTGGCAAGTGCAGAATGCATTTGTTGTCAATAGGGAATTTTACTCTTCCATCATGTAAATCTGAAAGTATCCAGTGATGTCTAATCAAACTGATTTCCTTTTATTCTCAGATGAGCAAGAGTCAGTGCAGAAACGGACTTTCACAAAATGGATCAATACTCATCTGGCTAAGGTAACCCATGCGTTTGAAACTTACTTTATTTTTTAAATGTAAACTTTTTTTTTTTTTTTTTTTAATCTATGCCTGTACAGCCCTGGAGTATAGAATATGTCAGCTTTCTCTGATCAGTATTTCATAAAGCTGAAAAAGGATCCTCAACATCTGTGCAGCATCGAGGATGAATCTCAACGTGGGAGTCGTCAGCTGCAGAAGTGCGAGTGGTGTCCAGAGGCAAACACCCACCTTCTTTGGCCAGAACTGAAGGGCAGCACAGTACCTGCTATTTGAGCTAGAGGAAACGTCTGAAAATAGAAATATTAGACTTATTTCACACAATATATTCAAATAAAACTTAAGTAATGTCTGTAGTTTGATAAAGGCGTACTGAGCTGGTTACAGACATAAATAGTGCTTCATGAATCCAGTGATGAATTAATTATCTGATGCATTGTGGGATTTGTCATGAAACTATTGTTGCTTCTTCTCAAAAAAACTTAAAACTCCTGGTTTTGCCTTTAGACGACTAAAGACTGTGTTTTATACACAGTTTTAAAAGTATTAAGCTACAATTCGTACCAACTTTATCTGAAAACATAAGCAGTGAGATTCAGTTTGCCATTTCCTGAAGTTTTCCGACAACACAGCTCTAACCATAGTTATCAGCTAGTCCAACAAATTAAAATTTTAAGTTCCAGAGAAGCTTTTTGAAATGTGTATTTTTAAGCCTGAAGGTGAATTATCATTAAAATTGAGTAAAGAATAACTGTAAAAGCACTGTTTTAGCTTTTGTGGAAGAAATTGGCTAATAATACCCTCAAAAATGAGCCCAGCAAAGCAGGAAGCCCATATAATGCTGTATCATGTGATTTCATATAATTAGACAGTATGGTAGAGCAGTAGCATTTATTTGCATTGCTGAGGAATGTAATTGAGGAACCTACTATGAAATCAATTACACTGGCATTGTAAAATTCAACTGCAAGAACAAAGTCATCTTCAGGACTTCTTGACAGTGGATTCTCACTGGAAATGAGGTCTGTCCCCATATTGTCTTTAAAATAATTTGAAAAAGCCCCCTATCTAGGAGAGAAGCACTCTTTGTTCTGTTTACTTCAACTGAAATTGAAAGGCATTAAGTGTTTGCTAAAAGATAAGCTATGAGGGCTGCAAACGAGTGTCAGAGGAGAAAAATAACTCTTATTTCACGTTCATCTATTTCTTAATTGTATTTTGTCATTAATAATAATCTGATAATTAGGGAGAAGCAGAACTATTAGGTAGGTTATCAATATCATATTGTTAGGTATTACGAGTGTATGCGTGCACGTCATGACAATTTCTTAGTCTACAGACTAATCCTTGGGAAGAGAAAAAGTTGTGGTGGCATCTGCATTGAGAGATCTTGCTCTGGATTGGGATTTGGGAATGTTTCCTGCTGTGCTAGTCTTTGGGCCTTGAGGACTCAGGTGAACCTTTTGACAAACCTTTTGACTTGCCTGATCTGGGTGTGTAGTTCTTTAATGGGTCTGATACTGTGAAGGCTGATCAAATACACGCACACCAGGCAGGTATGCCACCACAGTCCTGTCTTTTAGCTGCCTGAGGTACCTTTTAATTACTTGCAGTAACTGGTTTGTGTTAATTTGCACTTTAGCAGGGAAGTCGTTTCTGTGATACTTTTATTGATGTCTGTCAGCATGTTTGCCTCACTGCCTAAATCAGATGTATAGATTAGCTGGCTCTGCTTCCCATTTCCACTGTTACACTGCCAAAGAAGAACCACTGTTTATAGAAATTAAACTCAACAGAAGTGACCCACGCCATTCAAATTCTTAAGTCTTTAAAGCTTAAGCTTTCAAAACTTTGTTGGTTATGTTTTTGGAAATATGTAAGTGGAAATATGTTTTTTGAGTTAATCACAGCTATAAGAAATGCAGGTGGGTCTCTGAAGTGCCCAGGACTCCCTTTGCGCTCATGTTCTAACTTGTAACTCAAAGTTTCAATATTTAGGCTGTTTGAGTTTTGTAGAAAGTTGTTGTGGTTTTGATTGTTTCAAAAGAAACTACAGATCTGTAACATCTCCATTGTCTGTCAGCCTTTGAAATGGGATAAGGAAAAATCCTGGAAGGAGACCCACTTTTGGGCAACCTTGTCTGCATTCTGCTCTCATCTTTGACCCAATAAAAAGTGGAGCATCTACTAGACTGGTACCTAGCAAGGAACACTGTGAAGTGCTGGCCTCAAACTTACACCAGAGAAACAGGAATGCATTCTGCACCACTGCAGGGTAAAGGAGCTGGGAGTGAAGGAGTGAAGCTCAGCCAGGGGAAAAACGGGTAGCTGGGAGGAAGGTGATTTGAATTTTGCCTTTTTGTCTCACCAGTGATCCAGAAAAACTGTGCTGAGTTTGACTCAGTAGATGCATTCAAAATTAACAGTAACTTCACTTCCAGTTTTCTCTCTTATCTCTTGGCTGCTCTTGGAAAACTTTGGGTTTCTTTCCTTTCATTGCCATTTTTGATAATCTCATAAAATTATTACTGGAAAACGTAATAGGAGGAAACAAGAGAAAACTGAAAATTATAATTAAGATATCTGTGACTCTTAACACCATGGCTATCTAAATAAATGTCACATCATAAATGAGCTGGAGGGGTTTTGAAAAGAAAGTACTGCATGAAACCTCAAAAGAGGAGGAATTAATGTTTCCCAAGCAAAGATTGATGCGGTTTCACTGTAGCAATTTGAAAGATGGGTTTAGAGGTAGCAAAGGAAAGGAAACTCTACTAAGATAAAGTTGTCATCCTTATACTGTGTTGGTTGAGAAGAGCAAAGGAGGATCTCAAAAGGGGCAGTTTCTCACATTGTGAGGAGAAGTGATTTGAGAGAAATAGAAATACAGAAGTGATTTCCTTATTGCAGGTAGGACCAAGAACAATTCATAGGTTGGGAACATAAAGCAGGATGTGATTGTTTGTCAGGGTTTGCTACAAGTAAAAGATTTTTCCCTGCTAATCCTTAAGATCTTAGCGTGTGTTTTTCATCTAAAAAGTCGTGCTCTATTTGAAATAGAAACTAATTCAATAAGTAAGGCTGTCAAGTACATTAAACCAATTATTTTTGGCTTTTTAACTGTGAAGTTAGAATGGGTTTGAGCATATGGGTACAAATAAATAAGAATGAGCAAAATAGGTACATTAAATGAGACTGTTGCTGAAATTTCTTCACCAAAGGAGTTGTCAGGCACTGGAATTGGCTGCCTATGAAAGTGGTTGAGTCATGATCCCTGGAGGTATTTTAAAGAGGTGCAGATGTGGCACTTGGGGACATGGCTTAGTGGTGGACGTGTCAGTGTAAGGTTAATGGTTGGACTTGATTTTAAAGCAATTTTCCAGCCTAAATGATTATGATTCTATGCATTGAAATTTATGAAAGACTATAGGAGAGAGATGTGAATTTTTTATTCTCTCTCACTCCTAGGATAGAATGCTACCTTTTAAAAATTATGTTTCCTATTTCAAAGATACATTCTTTCACAAGCGGATGACAAGTGAAGGACTTGGCATCAGCTCGTTATGGGTCAACTCAAAGAAAGGTGGAGGTAAAACAGCCTTGGTGCAAGGTGTGCCCTCACCCAGAGGGTGTGAACAGAGAGGAAAGACTTGCAAGTATGGTAACCAGCAGGTAGGGTAATTCAGCTTCATTTTGGGTGAGCTGGTAGCACGAGGCTGCATCTGTCCCTCTGCTGTCTCCCTAACCCCAGCTGTCTCTGCTCTGTGATTCTGAGTAATCTGGTGAGACTCATCTACTGGAAATGATATGTTTTCTCTGCCAGCCACTTTCAGAAATTGGGTCACAGCCTATGAAATGAATGTGATCTATCTTCTAGCCATCCTGTTGAATTTTTGTGCATCTGTGCAGTTCTACTAATGATAAATGAGATATGCATGTGTAACAGGACAGGAAGTTTTCTGATTCCATATAATTTATTCATATTTTTCTATGGTTGTAAAACTGTCCTTCCTCATCTCAATCTCAACTTCTAAGTATAGACATAGTTTGAGTATGCTTCAATCTAATTTTTGAAGCATCTTTTTGGAGTCTAAATTTAAAATACAGAACAAATTTACACCAGATATTTCTAAAAGGAGACATCACTTGTATTCAGAACAGCAATTGCTTAAAGATTTTTCATTTCATTACCTATGCCAATTTTTGAGGTAGGATTAGATGAGTAAAGAAGATGAAAACTATATCACTTTCTTAAACAGCAGAGGCATGTGACTTTTATTGCCTTTTTCATCCTTCGTGAAAGTTTGGGGGAATAGTAGTTTCGAAGCTTTGAAACACAGACTGTAAATTGGTTTAACCCAATCAAATAACGTTTTTGTTCTCAGGTGTAGGGATAATTTTAGTATTTGTTCTCTCCAAAGTTTTGCTGTAAACTCACTGATAGAGTGAATAACAAATATTCACTGAAAGAAATTACTATTAATTTTTTTGTTTCCATTAAGAGGATACACACATTAAAAGACAAAAGCAGAGGATGGATATAAATTAAAAATAAAACTAAGAATGGATGAACATTTTAAATTTTACTTATGCAGTATTTATGTAATGCTGAATTAAACCTGGGCATTAAAACTCATGTTAAAGCTTTTGAAACTGCAAAATAATATCTTTTATAGCAAAGAAAAGAAGAAAAAGAAACAGGTATACCAAGACACAAAGCTCTCATACACAGTTCTGTCCATGATGTTAGCTTGTTCTTAAAATGTAATTTGGTCTTTCATGAACCTCATCAGTTTTCACCATTTAACTGAGTGATCGTTTTGGTCTTTTTAAAATGTGAAAAGAGAGGCTCCCAATATCTTAGTCACTGATGCAGAAAAAAAATAAGCTACTGTCCACCTTGACTGCATGATGAGGAAAATCTGACTGGTAGATTTCTGTTTCAGCAGTTACTATATGATTCAGCTAGTATTGCATGTAGCCTTTAATGTTAAACAGTGAACGCTAAATTAATTTTTGTGATGAAATTCATCATGTAAAACTTAGCACTGAGTCCCTCAGCTTTAGTAATTAAAAAAGAATCACTAACAGCAAGGAATATGAAAACCTGCACGCTTATGGATTTAGGAATTAAATTGTGGCAGAGGAGTGGTCCAGCTATTACAGAGTAATGGAAATTTCAGATTATCCTTGCTGTTCTGACATATATTTCCTTGCAGAGACAAATTCAGTAGTTACACAGAATTGTTCCTGTTTGTGCGTGTGGATAGACTTTCATACATCTTTTCAGCAGTTTTTGAAATAATATTTGAAAATTAATGTAGCAAAAATAGTTTTCAATGTCTGCACTGGCATTCATTATGATGCAGATGTGTTATTTGTATAGTATGATTTATTTATTAGAGAAGTTAAGTGCAGGATGTGAGGAAAAGATTCCTGTAGCAAAGATGCAAACAAATTAAATGCAAGAAAAAATGTTGGAATAAAAGAGTAAAGCTTAGCAAATATATGTTTGTTCCATATCTGAAGTTTGGATTTTATAAAACTTAAAAACTAAAAAACTTAAAACTATAAAACTTTGTCAGAGGAGGAACATCTATAGATTGCAGGTCTATTCAAAATCTTTTTTTCAGGCTTGTCAGTGGAATATTTTTCTATATGTACCAATGATCAGTTCTTTAAGTCATTCAGAATATTTCCTGGAAACTACAGCAAATTGGAGAAATTGTAAGAGCAAAAAGTTTTAGAAAAGCATTTCTTCCACAGTCCCCACTTATGATCAGTTCTAAAAACAGTTATTTAAATTAATATTTAATATGATGAAAATATAGTTTATTAACCTTGAAGATTTTTCTCATTTAATTCATATTCCTCCTACAGATCACATTAATTTACTTGCACTGAGGGACTCCCTCCTTGGGACATGGCTGTTCCTAAGTATCATTGTCACTATAAACTAGACTACTGTGATTGGATAAACTGCAATAAATGAGTCTTTAATAAAATTCATGCGTTTCAGTACGTAGCAGATCATTAATCTTACTTTGCTCTTTTTCTTTCTTGAAGAAGCTTGCAAAAGAGCTTAATTAAATACTGAGGCACCTGAAATCATGGTGTGGACTACCTGACAAGTTGTAGATTTAATGTATCATTATTCATTGAAGTAGATTCTGAGTTGTGCCAAAGAATTTTGTTCAAGAAGTTTATAACTGACAGCTTTTCGTAAGTATTACAGGATAATTCTTTGCACAGGCTTTCCAACATTCAAAATAGAGTGTATTAAGATCATTGTAGCTGATTGCAGTGCTAGAGCTATACACTTACATGCAAAAAAAAGCCAAAATCTGGAGTACACTGTACATTTTAAAATTGCATAAATTTAAGTTAGTTTTTTTTCCTTGCTTTTACTTTTTTTAGAGCTAGTATTTTGGCAGTGCATTAAGGCAACTAAGTGAATAGTTGTTAAGTCTGAGTCACTAAAATAAAAAGTTTTCAATACATTCTAGCTGATTATAGCTTAAAAAAACCTCGAAACCTGTCTTCTCTGGAGGCTAATAAGTGATCAGTGTTCACCTTCATCTTTCACTTCATTTGAGACTATATAGGGAGTAGGTATTTAACCATTCCAACAGAAGATATGTTAATCTCAGTGGAGGATATACTAGAAAAACCTTGAAGTAGTCCATATACAATAAATAAGCATGTGTGAACTTCTCAGTATCAGCTAGTGTAGGTATCAGCACAGGGAATGAGATTGATACCTATTCTTGTGTAAAAGAAGATTCTATTTTTCTATATATGCCACTAGAACTAGAGCTCATTCCATATTTCTGAGAGTGACTGTAATAATAATAATAATAATAGTAATTATTATTATTATTATTATAATCTTACATGCCCAAAGTAGTTAAAAGAAAAAAAAATTATGAAACACGATGCGAGTGTAACTTCCCTGTAATTAGGTGTTAACATCTTCAGGGTAGTGTAAAACATTGTATTATGTAGTGTATTACTGAGAAGGGTCTTGGCAATCTATATAATTAACTAATTTTCCATATTAGAGGGGTCTTATACAGGAGATCTTGTGATGCAGGTGTTGCATCTGCCTTCTGTTCCTGTTTCATTGGTTATAAGATCCATGGCGTGTTCTGCTAAACACTGGCAATGTTTGTAATTATGCCACCTTCCAGCAACTAAAAGTACATTTTAGCCTGCTGAGTTAAGGACAATCGTTGTGCTTCTCACACTTCAGAACAGCAGCTCTTACCAGCTTTAGTGTTTGATGGTTTCTTTGCTGCTTCTCATCTTATTCAGTGCTTTCTCTTCCCCCGTTTTTCCCCAAACCAATCTTTGATTCAAGTAGAAAGTACTGTAGATGTTAATTTGCTTGAGATACTTTCACTGCCTTACCATAGTAACAAGCCTCAGCTGGGGCATAAACCTAGTTTTTGTAGCTTCTGGAGGGTGGTTCAGAGCAAGCGTTTGACTTGGGTGAGCAGAGGTTTTAACTACAGTGTGAAGCTATAGACTGGGGAAATCAGAAGTGCTTCCCAGACTTGCTTTGCAGATGAGTTCCAGATGACTTTTGGCTTCGTGCTGGGATGAGACAAATCCTGACCTCTACCTCTACCTTGTGAGTAAGGGTACCAGAGCACACGAGCTGGAAAGGAGCTGTGTTATGCTCAAACAGGTTGTCTGACAAGCACATTATGGGCACCGGAATTATGGGGTAATGCAAATCTCACCCTTCAATCCAAATGTTTCCTGAATTGCCCACTATCAGAAACCCAATTCTCTTTATTGCTGCAGAGTCAATTTCAAGAGACAAACCTCACTACAGGGGCAATTGCATAGGTGGTCAGATTTTTTCAGGCCTTGACCTCCTGTTGGATTAGGTTGGCAGCTGCTATAATCCTCTTGTCTTTATGGCTAAATTATTTTAGCACATAATTCTTCAGTGTTTTGTCATGTGGTAATACTGATAAAACCAAAGCTGCTCCAAGCTTCAAACAGGAAATTATAACATAGAAGGTGAGGAAAATTAATTGCATTTATGTCAACCGCCTGTGATGCAAGACTGGGACAAATTAATCTCCAGTGACCCACTTGCTCCATTGATTTCTTTGGTGTTATATTAAGGAAGAATATGATCCAAGGAAGAACTTTATCTATTGCATTACTAGGAAATAAAGAAGAACTATGACTAAATATACCCTCATAATGAGTTGTAGTGCTGCTTTATTTTATATACATGAGAAAATAGGCTCTTCTATTAGTGTGACTATTAGAGCATGTCAAATCACAAATGAAGTCTGCTGCCAGCAGAGGACTTCTTTTTTCACTTTATGCCAAAATTGTGTTTCATTGAAATACCAGTTTATCCAAGCTGAACATTTTTTTTTATTAATTTGGGGAGCCAGAATATTTTGCTTTCTCCTGATTTGTTATTGCATTTTTATCTTTTCAAGAGCAATATTTCATTTATTAGACTCATTTTTTAAAATCTCTATTCCTACACACAAAAAAAAATAGGTAAATTGCTGTGTAAGCATTTTTTAACAAGCATCCCAAAAATAAATTACTAAACCTAAAGTAGTTTCAAGAATTTTGTAGTCTTGTTGTAATTTTAGTGAATTAGCAGGTATTTTTATTATTATTATCATTATGATCATCATCATTATTATTTTCATCATCATAAGGTATATGAATTCTCACAGGGTGATGGAAGCTGGAGGATGCTTATTCTATTTGTCAGCTGGACCAAGTTTAAACTTCTTGTTTCTGAGAGTCATTTTGTGATCATTAAAACTACTGACCAGCTGAGAGCGTTAGTTCCACAAACTGGGATGCATTTAAGAATACAGAGTTTTATTATGTGACCTTGTTATTTAAAATTTCTGCGAGATCACCTGTTTACATATTTTTGAGTGTTGTCATTGTTGTTCTTGTGAATGTAAAGACATTAACCAGATTAACCAGGTTAGCAGTTTGTCTTAAGTAGGAGCTGACATAATGCTGACAGCACTGGAAGCCTGCAGGGCTGGAGGAGAGGAAAGAAAACACAACAACTCAGTGTAAGAACTGTCAGCTGTGAGAACGTGGCAGCATTGCTCAACCTGCTACACCACTCTTGGGATCTTCCCTTCATACACCTCCTCTTATTGCTCAGACTGAGAGAGTGACATTTCTGTGAAATACTTAACACTAGGGAAAATAATCTGATGGATTGAAATGTGACTATAATAGTGCATCCGCCAGTTGTGCATATTTTATAAAACCAGAGGCAGCTGTTGGGGTGTTTCTCTGCTTGTTTCAGGGACCAGAAGGTTTTTTCTTTGTATCATCAGTGGCAGAAATCCACAAAGTGTTACAGTCCTGTGCCAGAAATGTTAAGTAAACGGTGTGGTGGCAAAGCAGTGGTTAAAGGATATGTTGATATTAAACATAAAGCACAACAAAGGGGACCAGCCACTCTCTTTGGGTTTCTGTACAAAAGAAATAGAGTTAGGATGTAATACTGGTGAGCCTTTATAATACCTGAAACCTTCTCCCTTTTCAGCGCAATCCTCCCATGCTGGTGAATGACCTGTTTGAAGATATCAAAGATGGGGTAATGCTGATTGCCCTTTTGGAGGTTCTTTCAGGGCAGAAGCTGGTAAGAACTTTCTTCCTTCTAAATGTACAAGATAGTTGCATAACTTCTGTGGGATACAATTTTCTAGTAAGTTTCTATATTTCAATACTGTAAAAAAACTTGCTCCTACGTAGCAAAATAAGTTTTTCACTGAGTGCATTATCTGATTACAAAGCATTATTACAGATTATTACAGGCATGCTTGATTGTATGAATTCTTTTTTAATATTGCCATGTAGTTTATAAAAATGTATTTGTATTAGTCCTCACAGTTTGTCTGGGTTTTGCTGCTATGACACAATCAAGGTCTAAACTGCAAGTCACTTCTATACATCTTGAAAAGAATGACTAATTTCTTGTTAAATATATAGCTTTGCCTCAAAAAATCTCATGCAAGCTCCTCAAATTTCTTGGAGGCTTACATCCATTTGCCTTGACAGCTGCTCTGCTACTGTAAAGAAACTTAAATGATGCCAAATGGCTTTTTCACATCCAAGTTATGTACAGAGGGGGATGGTGCGCACACAGCAAATAGGCTGTCTCTTGGGAGGAAGGCTAGTTTTGTGCATCGAGGAGAAAAACAGAAGAATTTTAGGCCAAGGGCTCTGACTTTTCCTGAAACAGCTGGCAGATCTGATGGCAGTGTCTGAAGGAGCAGTGCAACTCTCTGTTGTTCAGCTGGCTCCAGGGCTCAGGTCTTCCAGGCTCCCTCACAGGCAGGCCGTTTGCAAGTGCTCTCCTTTTCATATTTCACATCTGTTTTGATTGCAGGTGAACCCCAAAATTAGGTAGTAAATCAAACTGCAAATGCGATTTTACTGTGAAATGGGATAAAGCTGTACTTTCCAGTGTGTTTCTGCTCCATGGAAATATACCCATTTCAGTTTCTGTTAGTCTAAGGCAGAAAGCCTCCCTCTTGTGGCAAACCAGAAGTAGTAAAACAGGAAAAGAATTTTAATGACGGCACCTGTTACAGTGAAATTCACTGGATTGTATCCTGCCTGTATTAATTAGGGAAAGACAAGACATATTCCAAAACTAGAATAGTGTCTGGTGAACCTAAAGGTTATGTATACCAGCATATGATATCCTGTAGTAACTGCAAGAGGGATTCAGAATTTATAGTAGGCCTTTGTTAAATCCATTTGTAACATCATGAATGGGAATTTAAATTATAATTGTTGCACATTTGCATTACAATATAAAATTCAGTGGGGAATTTGATTTGACTGTAGAGTATTAGAAACCTAGCATATATTCTTGATTGAATTGAAAGAATTCTGTCCTTTTTTTTAGCCTACATGTCCAAAGTTCTGAGAAATTCATTGTTCAGTGGGGATTTAGCTGCGGTTTTAACTGCCAATAAGGTATTAGAGAGATGGGATGAAAATTCTTAGGTAAAATGTCTTCACTGCAGACTGATTTTTAAAAATAACAACCACCTTGACTTATACATTGCAGGCAAAAATATTTCACTGAGACAATGTTGTCTGCTCTCAAAGACATATATATATGTTTATATATATGTGTGTGTGTGTGTGTTTGCATATGTACAGAAATAGTAGTAGTTATTTTGCATAAGAAGAACAGTTCTCTGATTTAACGATGTTTATGGACTGAAGCCAACAGCTTGCATCCTGAGATTTTTAAGACATACGTAACTTTTTTATAATGGAATTATCGCACTTGTGTCCCTTGTGTCTGTCAGTCCTCCCTGTGATCTGTATCTCAAGATAAAATTCAACAATTTAACTATTTTTAAATAAACGTTGACAATAATCTGGAACTTCATTTCTTGAAGCAAATTGGCATAAATTTAATTGAAGTTTAATCTGTTCTTTCTCTTTAAGCCTTGTGAGCAGGGACGTCAGCTGAAGAGAATTCACTGGGTTGCCAACATTGGCACAGCTCTTAAGTTTCTAGAAGGTAGACGGGTAGGTATGGTAGCACTTAGCCCCGGTTTTACTTTTCTTTTTCCTTCATCTCCATAAGGATACGATCTCTATCCACCCATCTGTTTCTATTCTCCAGAATTTGAGCTATGTATGCAGTCCTCAGTTTCTACATAGTGTCTGAAAGCTGCTTTAAAGTAAAGATTATAAGGTCCAACACGAATATGTGGCTATCCATTGGGTGAAGCTTGTCTTTTTTTTGTCATTAACAATGGATCACCTAGGAGGATTTCCTTTTTTTTTTTTTTACTGTGCTCTTTGGCTCCTCATGATCTCTACTTCCCTGTTGCTGTTCACAGCAAAGAATGAACTTTAGTTCAGGAGAGACATTAATTTATAACTAAAAAATAGATTTCTGGTCTTCACTAGCTTTTACCTGCAAAAATCTACTCCCTGAAATTATAGATATGAAAATTTAGGACAATGTGACCCCATATTAGCTTGCCAGGACTTCAGACTAATTCCTGGATTTATTCTAGTCCAGTCAGTGCTGTGGCTGTTTAGGAAAAGAAAAAAAATATATAAATTGAACAAAAGAAGAAAACTTAAAAACTCATTTTGATCTAGGTATGACTATAATATAAAAGCAATTTATTTCTACACTTTTTCCTGACTTCAGTCTGTACTGCAATGACTCAGATATGGATTTTTCATTAGATTGCAGGTATTTTGTTCCCCCAATTTCTGCATTTTAGTTCAATTTTTCTCAGTGCAGATGTTACACCTGATGAATTTTATGTCTCCACAATGCTGTACACTGGGAGTTGTTGGATTTTGGCAGCCTTTCCCTCTCCTTGACTCTCTAACATCTAATCCTAATTGCATTTCTGTTATATGGGAAACAATCTTAGCAGATGCCCATAAAAATAAATCTACAAGAAATCTAAAAGACAGCTTTTTAAAATTGAAAACGTATAACCAAGGCAAAGACAAATGTATTCCTGGAGCATAATTCAGCTTTAGCTCACAATTTCTCTAGTTGAGGAAGTATAGTTTGTTAACACAAACCATATCATATGGAGCCTGAGGGAGGAGGCTCAGGTACAGACAGACCCGTTCCCTGGTGAGACCTCTGTAACCTAAGACAAGGCTGGGGCGAAGACAAAAACACCCACATTTGCCCAGTTCACATGCCACAGCGTGGTGGGTGACTCAGATTAGATCCCAGAAATGCTGCAGCAGTGCAGCCGGGACACTGACCCTGCCAAGGATCAAGGGATTGCCAGAGCGCTGCCTTCTTCCTTCTGGTATCTCATCATTTTTGTCCAGACTTGTCTTAGTTTCTTTCTAAGAATGCTGTATTAATGTCAGAGATTTTCTTCTGCAGGGAGTTGGAAATGTGCAGGTGTATCAGGGTGGTCGATAGCAGTGTTCCATAAGCTGAACCTAAAGCATACATCTATCCAGTCTGTCACCCTTCTCCTCCCAGAGGAGGTGCAGATACTCTTCAGACAATCAATGCTTCATCAGCAGCTGAATGCCATCCCTGGGCTGTACTCAAAGGCAACAAATGCAGACAGGATCTCTTCCTCCATGGGCTCTCCCATAAAAAAACCTTGTTACACATTTAATCAACTTACTATTTTCACTGTCCAAAGAGACTTCTGCTAATACTCCTGTTATACTACAAACTGCAGCTTTCAATTAACAGATACTATTATGGACAAAATTGGTTTTCTCATGGTTCTGAAAAGTTCATTTTTAGTTTTAGAAACATCTTAATGGTGTATAAGGTAAAGGTAACTCAATAGCTACACTAGATGGGCTATGCTTCTGTGAACAGTAGCCTAATCAGAAGCATTAGCTGAGCCCCTGTAAATCTTGATTTATAATAGATGCTAAAATAACCTCACTTTCTAGAAAAAGAAAGGCATTTCTTGGAGTTGGTCGAGCTGAGAGAATGAGGTATAATTTTTTTAAGATAGGGAATAGAAAATTTTCCTTATTGACTGGTGGAGAAACTAGTAATGTCAATTTTCCTAGAGTTTTGTTGATGTCTTGAAAATGTAACCTATGGGGACTTCTGGTCTGCCTCTTCCAAAGCAGCCTATGCAGATTTAATTCTGAAAAAACTTAGAGGTCTGGACAAGAATTTTCTGTTTGCTCTTGACATTGTCTGGTGGTTTCCCAGTTGCTGATTCAGAGAAATGCAGTCTTTTCTGTGTTTTGGAGAGACAAATTAGGTCACTTGCAGTCATTCTCCAGCTTTTCTTTAGATGGTCCACCAAGGTTTTTCCATAGCTTTTGTCCTTGAACAAGCTCGTAGTGCATGAGCACTTTAATAGTCATTCATATTTTTATGATTGGTGTCCGACACTTAGTTTTGCCAAGGAAATCAGTACTTACATAGTTGCTGATTTTTCAATACCACTTATTTTATTTAATTTCCTTGAGCATTATCTACATTTTAGTTTCTTTATCATATATTACCCTCTTTATTTCCTTCTATCTTATGAACTTATTTTAGGGTGATGTCTTATTCAGACAATAGATTAACAGTTGAGAGTTAATAGTCATGAAATCTGTTCCCATTTCTGTTGAAAAACCTAATTTGACCTTGGACAACTAATTTTTTCCCACTCTATTTTTAGAAGAGCTATTGTTAGGCTTGTCTTGCAAAGGGGCCTTAATCAGTGGTTGTGATATCCTTTACAATAAAATGTTCTTTGCAGGAGAACTGTGGCATTCTTTCTTCCCTTTTCTTTCTTTTATGCTTTTTCCACCCCTTTCCTTTTTATATTTTTATTTTTCAACTCACTTTTCTCTTCTCATTACACATGGGCTAGAACTGTATCAAGAAACCCCTGCATAATTTAAAATCTGTTGCAGAGTATTGCATTTGCTCTCCTGATTAAATTGTATTGCAAGATGTGCCAAAAATGAGCTTTCTCTGCATTATAAAACTAGATTAATGCATTTACCAAATAATTAATAATTTAAAATTTATTTTTGTATCATATTTTTCCTTTTGCTTTTCACGCTAGTCCGTATACAGAGGATCTCCGGTTTGTACAGTGTTTCTATCTAATTTTTATTTTTCTTTATGCTTGAAGTTATTTTTTCTACAAATAATAGCATGGATTGGTCTTAAAAATTTTCCATTACTTGCAAAACTTTTCTAAAACTTGTCTAGATGTGAAATTGCACTATTAAGTGTTTGGGTTTTATTAATTGAGAAACTTGTTTGATTGCAGAAATGCATTTCAAATATAAAGCCTATTTGAAATGCATTTCATAATTGCTATTCTTTTCACGTGATAGTAACACGTGTTTTCTTTTCTATGTAGATTAAGCTTGTCAACATCAACTCGACTGATATTGCTGATGGCAGGCCTTCTATTGTGCTTGGCTTGGTGTGGACCATAATTTTATATTTTCAGGTACTACATTTTTATACCTCAGAGTCACTTGCTCAAACAATGGTTCAGATAATTACTTTACATGAACTGGTGTAGTTCCAGTCTTTCCCTGTAGCTAAGTCACTTTGTAATTCCTGAGTAAAGCAACAGTTGATGGTAGGGATGCTTCACATGGAGTAAAATTAGATACTTTTCTGTGGAGTAAATTGGTGTTTGCCTAAAACGGAGTTCCTTCGTCACTGAAACATATTCTTCTGCTTTCTCTAAAGAATACAATGTAGCAAAAGAGGAAAATAATAGACTTGTGGATTCTTGCTACAAGTATCTTTAGCAACCAGAGCAGTGACTGTGCTGTAGGTTTAACTCCTGTGCACTGGATGTCAGTAATTATTCTCAAACCATACGTGTAAACAAGAGTCACTGGTGATTTCACTGGAAGATGCAGATATTTGCAAGGATATAATTTAGCTGTGAATGATGTAGATTGAGAAAGGGTTGAATTTGTAGAGGAGAGAGCACTTCCATTCTGTTGAAGTTAGGTAGGAGGAAAAACTGGCTTCTAAATCCTGACCATATGAGTTGACAAAGTGAGTCACTGTTAAACACTTAAAATAACAACTACTTTTATTGCTCTTCTTTATGGAGTTCTTTGGCTCCCTTATGATGTCTCAGGGATGCTGTTCTGCTCAGCACCAACCACTGTGATGCATCAATAATTCAGAATTAGTCAGAATAAAAGTTAGTCAGAATGATATTAACATTTTAATTTATAGCTCATTGAGATGAACTAAGAAAATGATGCTTCTCAGACTTACTGAAACTCTAATTCTCTGCATCAGTTTTATTTCATCATTTTTTGACCTTTTCTATAGTTGTCACAGGCAGATACATAATTTTAACATGATTGAAAGCAGAAATGCATGAGAGCTGTGGTTATCGTTCTGGCGGACTCATTCTGCGATGTGACAAACTCTGTACTTTAAGAGGACAGCATAAAAAATCTTGCAACATCCTCTGGATATAGCTTTGTCATGTTAAAGAACCAAATTGTTAGTCAAATTAGTGTTCTTAAAAGAATCAAGTTAATGATTTTCGTTTGATGAAAGGCATAATTACTGTCCTGCACCCTCAGCAAGCACTGTTAATGCACTTTGCCTGCAGTACATTCACTATTTCTTCACAAGGTACCTCTAAGCAAAAACACAATTGAGTTTATGCTAGAACAGTACAACAGGAAGTAAAAAACTATCCAGATGAGATCACTGAGGTCACTGCCATTCTTAAATTGAATTAGCCTCCTCTGAAATTAATGGATTATTTTATAATCTGAACTCGAACTACATATAAGCCATTGTCTCCTATTTTGGTGGTAATTTGTCATAATAGATAACATGACACACTTGCATATTGTTCTAAATGTAGAGTGTCAAGTCAATGATTTTTAGATGCCCAGCGCTTCTGAATTTAAGACCATCACATGAGGACATACATTAGCATTTTTAAAGCTCCTTTATGGTGTATTTAAATAAAACACAGTTAATCTTAGCTTGTGCCCTAATTTATTTTGGAAAGTTGTATTGGGAAATTATTAAAGAAACTGGTATGAATTAAGATTATCTACAAAGAGTCCATTAACATTTTTTTCCTTGCAGATTGAAGAGCTTACCAGCAACCTCCCACAGCTGCAGCCCTTGTCTAGCAGTGCTTCTTCCGTGGAAAGTGTTGTCAGTTCAGAAACTGCAAGTCCCCCAAGCAAACGGAAGGTGGTAACCAAGGTCCAAGGAAGCGCCCGGAAGGCTTTGTTAAAATGGTTACAGTACACAGCAGCAAAGTGAGTAACCTACAGATGAACGGATTTTATATTTTAAGTGTGAGTTTTTTGTTCAGATTCTCAACTCTCTCAGTCAGGGATCAGCCTTTTGCTCTTTATTTATATAGTACCTTCCAATGTATATAATTATATAGCCCCTCACCATATTCTTTTTGACAACTGAGGCTGCACCATACAACAATCAAGTAATAAGTAATGATTTACATTAATTTTGCATGCAATCATATTTTATAGTTTCTGACTAATGAATGGGATTATCTCTGACAGAATGAGGAGCTGAAAGGGGAATTAGATGTCTGAATGACAGTGCATTAGTCCCGCTGCCAAAACACTTGATGTGACACTGCCAGTACCACACTGATTAAGCATTCCTCAGTGAAAGCTTGTAGGAACACTAAATTCTGGCACTTGCTGTTGAAAGGCAAGTGACGAAAAGTTATGTATATCCTCCTGCAGTTCTTTGATACAATGGAAATATTATTACACAAACTGCCCTGAATTTTCATTCTTCTTAATCCAAGTTATTTTGGAGTCATTTCTTGTTATGTCTTGTTAACTTAAGAATTTTCTCCTTTCTTCTGTAAGATTATCCCATGCTGTTTCAGCTTTCAAAAAGGCATTAACCCCTCCCCCCCCCAATAAATTAGAACAAAGATACAGTAGTAGTTTGTTAGCTTCCAAAACAAGGAAATACAAATGCAAGGTGTAAAATAACATGGATTTATTTGCTCAAATTAAAGAATCACTGTTATTTGAAGACATCCATTGTGTAAAATGTAGAGGGGAAATGGACAATTATTGAATGGCTCCTCAGAGAAAAGAAACGTAATTGCAAAGATTCAGATGTTATCCATAGGTAGAATACAGTAATTTATTGTGCAGCGCAGTCTAATTTAAATTTCTTCCTTTGCACTGTTGTTAGTAAGGTACCGGCAACGGAAATTGATCAAGCTTCTATTTCCAGCCATGAAAACAAATAAAATGCAAATAGATTCATAAGTTAAACTGTCAGTTTTATTGGGAAGAGTAGATTAACTGTGTTGAAAGAAGGCTAGTGATACCTAGTGGTACACTTCACCTAGGCCTGCTTCACACTGTAGTTTGCAAGGGCTACTTCCCTAAAGTCAGTGAAAGTGTTTCACTGATCACAGTGAGCTTTGAATGAAGCTTCACTCAGTTCCTGTTTCTTGAACCTTCCAATGACAAGACCACCTTGGTGTCTTAGTGTCCTGAAAGGATGCTTGCTTCCTCAGACAAAGTTAAAAAAAGTCTTGCTGTCAGTGGACTACCATACCTTTCAGAATTACTGGTAAAAGAAGCAGTGATTCAGAAGGGTGATTCAGTTCTTATTACTTTCTTATTGTATATTGCTATTTCTGGATCATTTGTGTTTATTTTTTAGTAGACATATTAATTGTTCTGAGTATATAAAATTATAGTATCATTCATGCTTTTGATAAGAACATAGAGAAGTTTGTGTGTTATAGTTGCCCCTAAACAGCAGTGATGTCACTGTTCATGCTATCATTTTGAAAAAGAGCAGGTTAGTGCAGGCTTTTTGGGATTTTATTTGTATGATACTGATGTACCTAACTGAACTGCAGCAGTTTTAATGGAGGGAGATTTATAGGGAGGGAGAGAATAGTTAATAAAAATGTGTGTACATCCACAGACTCTGGGTGTCACATAAGAACTTTGAGAACTTTGGTGCACTTCATTGCTCATTGCTTCATGGCTTATTGCCACTAGCAAGCCCACTGGAGATAGATACATCATGTATATGATAAACACTTTGATCTTCATAGGCAGAAATGAATTTATGCAGTGGATGGATGGAGCTGTAGTTGACCTGAGTTAGCATTACAGGAACAAGTGGTTTAGGTTTAATGCTGGGTAACTACAGGGTGGAGCATTCATGTCTCCCCCCACCTATTTCATGTAGTCTTGATGTTATTAGTAACTTCTTTCTCTTTCGTATTCTTTAGGCAAGTTGGAATTGAAATCAAAGATTTTGGACAAAGTTGGAGGAGTGGTGTTGCATTTCATTCTGTTATTCATGCTATCCGCCCAGATTTAGTGGACATGGAGAAAGTGAGGGGAAGGTCAAATAGAGAAAACCTGGAAGAAGCCTTCACAATTGCAGAAGCAGAACTGGGAATTCCAAGGCTCCTTGATCCAGAAGGTACCTAATGCATAGTTGAAAAAATCTGAACTCCCTGCATGGCTGAAGCCAGATGTGCTAGTTCATAGTATTTAGACATTTAAACAAAATTTTATGACATTCCGAAAAAAATTTGGTTTTCCGTGTTCTTTACTTGTCTAGATGTGGACGTTGAAAAGCCAGATGAAAAGTCTGTCATGACCTATGTAGCCCAGTTTTTGAAGTATTATCCCGATCCTCATCATACAGTGACTGATGTGCCGGAGAGTGATGTAAGTTTCTCTTGCATAACTATAAGAAACAGTTTATAATGAAGGGGGACTTTATAAATACATTTTATAACTTACTTATAGTTTATTATGTTTCCTTTTGGTGAGCATTTCAAGTGACAAGCAAGCACAATAAGAAAACTGGGAAAGTTTAGCTGAGAATAAAGGAATGAGTGTTGCAGGTGGTAAGCAGGGGGAGAAAATAAAATGGTGACCCTGAAGATATTTTCCTATTTTCAGGTGTAGTAGGAGCAAAAAATGACACAAATAGTAGATAGTAACAAACCAATGGATCATAAAGTTCCTTAACAGGTTTTTAAGTGTAACATCAATGAGACTGTAATAATTTGTTACCTGAAGCAATGTGTCATTTATGTTTCTATCACACTGGTTTTCTGGATAAGAACAAGAATGGTCCAAGATATTGCATAGGTACAGTCTTTGGGCTTTTATGCTTGAGAGGCATTTACAATTTTGACACACTTTCCTTTCTATTTCACACTGATGTTTAACTGTTTGCTCTAAGGAATTGTTTTCAGTCATGTTTTTTCCTTGGAATTTGATTTATGTATGCTCTAATGCATTGGCTTTGCACTGGAATAACTATAGTCAGCAATGCCAAGTTATCATGACTCACTTCCTAGTGCTGATTTGCTTTCTTCATGGCAAACACGGGAAGCACTGCTGAGACAATCTGTTCAGCCCCAGCAAGAGAGAAAGAAGCATTTTTTATCTGTGTTTCTCTACATTCCCTACAGAGGTCGAAAAGAGCTTTGAACTGAGTGAGTCTCCTTCCTTATGGCTGTGTGAGGCTAAGGTAGCTGTAGATTTCTTTTTCTGATTCCAGTGCCTGAGCACTGGGGCTTATAATTTTCCTCCCTGCAGCATTAATCTGAGGACATACTTGTGTCAGCATCTCAGAATCCCACTGAGCAGTGGGGCTGCTGAAGAGGACTGAGCGAGCACTGAAGCCTCGTGCTGTGGCCTTTTCAGGCTAAGGCAGTCCTGCCTTTTCCATACCGTGGCACAGAGGGCAGATCCTGCTGCCAACAGCCTTGGCCAGGCCTTCTGCCCATGCCGGGCTTGGGTTTTGAGGAACAACCTCACCACCTTCCCCAGAGCTTTATGCAGAAATGATGCAGGAGAGGGCAGGGTTCAGCCATTCCATGCTCTGCCTGTCTCTGTCTGTACCCACAGAGATGCTAGCACACAAGTTATGAAAGGGCAACTAGTGAGTTGCATCCAGAATTCTTAGTGCATTACTAGGAAGCAGAACAACACAAATCAATTTGACTTGCTAATAGGCTGATTTCACAACCACTTCCTCTTCTTATATATCATTAAGATATTTCACTAGCAATCCACATAATTTTTTGTAGAAGTGCTGATCCCTTGCATGTTACACTGCAGAAACCAGTAAGGCTCAGACTTTGAGAAGAAAGTAAGAATTTGACATTGCATTAAATTTCTAATGTCACCGTTCTTTGTTTCCTGGAGGAAGAACTATATTCCTTTTTACTGTCCTGGAGTATCCACGTCCATCTTTACATTATTTGGTTAGTTTAGTTACTTAGGACAGAATTCACCTTTAAAATCTAAAAGCTTACAACACTCCACCTGGAGTCAGCAAAAGATAGACACTGTCCCAGATGGTGTCTTTCTTAAGACGGTGTCCTAAACAGTCTTCTGGAAGCCTGTGTTGCAGAGCATTTCAACAGAGATAAAACAGTCAGATTAATCCATCCCTTAAGTAATGATAGATAAAATGTTGTTGCCAGTTGATTTAAAAGTTGATTTGTTTTAGTGACCAGTATAATCCCCCTGTATTTAGCTTCTCTGTCTTTCTCCTGAAGTATAGTCTAAAGAAATATTTATCACACAATCCAGGTACCTGGGAGAGATAACCTTGCAAGACTCTTGTCCCCTGAACTTTTGGAGTAATCCTAATTCCTTGTTTAAGGATGTATTTTACCTGACATGTGTTAAGTGCCTGCTGTAGAATAAGTTGGACAGTAGATGCTAGATACAACTGGTTTTATCTAACTTGCCTAAAGAACTGAAAAGGGACTATCTCTGTTGTGGATGCCTACATTTAGTAGAAGAAACCTACCTGAGACTGGACTTTGTCTGGGTGAATTTTGGCACAGAGAGGGAGGGCAAGAGGAGATTTTTAACCCTCTTACCCCACCCTCCAGCCAACTCAGTTGCCACTGTGTTTCCTCAAGATGTGTTGTCCACACAAATTACTGTTCATCTTTCCTCCTGATCCACGCCCGGTTTATAAAGAATTTGCTTTGGAAGAAGTGAAGTGATGGTTGAAGCTTATCCCTTATTTGTGGTCAGAGGGAATAGCTATTTGCATGTGCATTTCCAGAATTAAAAGGTATCTAATATCTTGTTCATGGACCAGCTATGAACATACATGAACTTGTGTAGTCAACACATCTCAAAGAATCACAGTTACTCTAAGGTAAGTAATTATTTTGCCAGATAAAATAAATAATGTGGTGACTAGCAATCTGGAAATCAGATCTAATATGAAAACTACTTCACTAGATATGGTAGAGACACATGAACTTGATAATAGTTCTAAGTACATCTTGTATTCCTACATGTGTGGCTCTTACTGTTCTCTCTGGACTTTCTGCCTGCTTCGCTTTATTTTATTTTGCTTCTTTTTATTTTTTTTCCTGCTTCTCGTTTTCCCATTTGTTTCATATTGCTAGGAACTTCAAGATATCCCAACTTTTGTCATTTCTTTTATGAAATTTAAGGTAAGGGCATATGCTCAGAATAATTGCGTGAATTGGACCTTTCATGGTTGTTATCTTTTTCCATCCTGCACTTATTTGACTTTAGATTTGGGGGTTTTTTTTATGTACGTTGGTTTGCTAACCTCAAGTTAATCTGTCCAGAAAAGCAATATATTAACATGAGGAATCTAGGTCTGCTCTCTTACATGAGCTGATCCTAACAGCCTAATGCTAAATTTTGCAAATAACTCAACAGAAATATTATAGAAAAGCAAATCAACTTTCCTATAAATCTCAGACTATGCTTTTGGTTTCCTTAAGTATAGATACAAACATGTAATAAATAGATTATAGTTTGACGTTTCTACTAATCTAATCTCATTTTAGATGGATATTTTTGTATGTCTTTAGGTTTATAGAGTAGATACTAGAGTGTATAATTGTGTAAGTTATGTGTGTGGCCTTTGGGTTGGAAGGAGAGCATATTCATCAATATTGCATGACATGTGCTGCTCTTTTTTCATCTAAATTATGATATTTTTAAAATACACTTTTTTAAGCATTTTAGACTTTTAGATACTTCTAATTTTCCAGTATTAACTGAGAGAAGTTCTGAAATCTAACAAAGAGTATATGAAATGAGAATTCACAGGTGAAACTGGAAGACTGCAGAAGTGAATATATTGTGAAATAAATAGCAGGTGTCACTGCAGTCAGTCAATAGTGGTTATAGTTTGACCTGATCCAATTATTGCCTAGATTCTTGGTGGTTTTTTGGTTGATTTTTTTTTTCCCTAAATAAATATATCAAATAGATTACTTTTAAGTGACTCTGGTCAAGGCTTCATCTTTGTCTCACATTATGTATATCTAACTAGTGATGTATTGAAGCAAAGATTTCTACTTACAGCAGAATTATTCCTATATTCTTAATCCATTCAAGCAAGTTTGGACACCTTTAATAAGACTTTATACATCCTTAGCCTTACACAGTCCCGGTGCATTGCTTCTCAAGCCAGAGGAGATTTGAAGTGGTAAAAGCTCTGCCAATTTCCTTATCATGGTATAAATTTAACTATAATTAAATCTCACACCCTCAAAGTATTTCTGATGTAAAGACTTTCTCTTCTCATGCTCTGATGAGCAAATAATTCAGAAGATCATCCTGTCATCTCTGACATTTTTATGCCAGCAGAGTTCCCCAGTGTAAGAGGAATTTCCTGAGCAGCAGCTGCAAAAATAGCTTTCTGAGCTTTTCCAGGGATTTAGTCTACTTCTGCAGATAGTCATTAATAGCTCATCCCTGAAAGTGGTGCCTGGCTCAGCATTCACCCTGTCTGTGATACGCTGTCAGGGCGTGAGTTTAAGTAACAAATATACATCCAGTAACACATACATATATATATGATATATATATATATATATCAGCTAGGGTTTTCAAAAGGAACAGCATAAGCAACTGAATTTATGCATAAACTTTTTTGAAGGGACTTCATTTTCTCAGTACATATGCAATACAATAGTTCAATGCCCCTGCAAAACAGGTGACTTAATTTTTTGGATTTAAAAAGTAATATTTGAAAATTCTGTTGTGTCTGCACATGAAAATTTGAACTGTTCACCTAGTTTATAATTACATATTAGAGAACTAAACAAAATCCTTCTTTTCCAGTCCATAATTAAGATTACCATTCTATTTTTAGCTCTTCAAACCCTGAAGTATTCTGTATTATGTAATTTTCAAATTAACTCCGGCATATCAGTTAATAAAGTAACGTTTTGATTTTGAGTCTGGGCTAAAAAGCTTCTTTGCAAGTTTAAAATGTATGCCCTTATCATACTGGAACTCATAAACACTTTTCTCTAAATACCTTCTTTGACGTTCCTTGTCAATTGAGTGCTCCAGTTCTGTTCATCTCTACAAATCAGTGAATATTCATGGAATTGTGAAAAGGATAAATTAATATTTTAAAGTGCTGCTTGGAAGTAGCATACTTAGTGAACTACAGGATTTTAGATAAATAAATGGATCAGAGATCAATGGTCCTCATGCTGGAGAAAGCACAAATAGTCATATTTATTCTAGATAACTTTGTTTGGTGGTTTATGTTGTGATCTGTATGGTAGATGTGAAGGCTTTAGAACATAGTTTACATGTCTGTGAGAATGTTCTTTTGATATTTGTTTATTAAGGGTAAGAACGACTAGGCGCTAATGAAAGTCTTGTTTTAAGAATGATAGCTCATTAAATCTGCTGGGTGTTGATGACAAGTGCCTTGGTGTCTAAGAAGGTGAATCTCTTCTGTTGATTAACCAAACTGAAACTTTAAAGTGCTTCAGTATCAACCAAAGACCACAGAATCTAATTTGCAGGTGATAAGTGATCTACTGAACAGGAAACCTGTGAAAACATGTGATTAAATAAATAAAAGGTTTAGCATGCATTGTTGCACAATGCCTTTTATAGCATCCAGTTAGGTGGTTACTGAAGCACTTACATCTTTTGCAATTAAACAAAGTAATCAAAATTTGCCTAAATCAATAGTTTTTAAAAATACAGAAGGCTAAATGCCACCTGTTAACTTAATCTTTTCACTTAGTATCAGAGAAATAGTATGTGGTTTAAGAGAGGTGAGGCTGTTCCTGTGTTCTTTATCTTCAGGTACCATAGTGGTATTTTTAATCCCAGAGATACTCTATTTCAAAAATATTTGGTCAGACTGGGTTTTAGCCATTTTGAAATATTTAAACTCTGATGACAGGAATCTTGCAAAATACTTGCTTTGCTCAGATTAGTGTATGAACAGTTTCAGGCACATAGATGCTCTGTGAAAATCTTTCTTTAAGTAGTAATACAAATGTGAGCCATAGAGGAATATAAGACAGTGTTTTGCAAAACTGAATTTTATAGTTTGAATTAGAAGTAATATACAGAATATTGGGGCACACTTGTTCTCTTCACGACTTCAAGAATGTCTAACTGAAGCTTTCAGACAGTAAGATTGCTATAGGATTTTCAATCCATTAAGATGTATAGTTTAGTGTTGCTTTTATGGACCTGGCAGCTAAATACTAATAGAAATCTCAGTAGTCCCACTCAAGTTATAGCTTCTTAAGAATAGAGCAAATTTAATACCAAAGTTCTTTTTTTCATGGCTGAATGAGTTAAGATTCTCTCTTTTTATATTCTGCTTGGTTGGATTTGAAGATCTTAGAGGTCTTTCCAACCTAAATGATTTTATGACTTTCCTCATAGGAGGATAGTCATGAATTAGCTGCGTTTCTCAAAGAATCTGGATGTTTTCTTCCCACACACAGACCAGAAGAATAGAAATTTTGTTCTCCTTCTCTATATTTAAGTGAATTCAGAATTTGGAAGCACTAGGAGTTTTTGCTTCTCTGGGACACCATGTGGGTTCAAGGAAAGCCTAGTATTACAGGTAGCTGGAGCAGGGAAATATCATACCTGTCATATACTGTTTCTCAGATACCAGCCTTTGTGTGTCAGAAGACAGGAGCATGAGCTACAGAGAGCTTTTTTCCAGCACAGCTGCTCTAACAGCATGGTAACCTCACTGCAACTACCTGGCTATCAAGATAACTGTGATAATTGCAAATCTGTTGTGAAAATTATGTCCAACCAACTACCACTGTTTTGAGTATAGGCTCAGTAAAAGAGTTAGTAGAAGTACATCAAAGAAGATTTCTTTCTTATCTGAGGAACCTGTCTATTCCTTGGCTGAAATGAAGCAATAGCTCTATGTTTTTAAAATTAATAATGGAAGTTATATTTTACATATTTTAGAAAGCTTTCAAAGAAAGGAACCATAAATTGGCTTCTTTCCCATGTGAGGATCATTTCTTAAAAGAGAATACTTTATTTCTCAAATGCAGGTGGTGACTACTCTTTTTTAATCCTTTGTTCCAGTTTTTCTTCTCTCATGTAATGCTTGAAATGTAATCAGTCATTTTAGGTGGTTAGCTTCTATGATGGGATAATTGCGTTTGTTCACTGTAATAGACAAATTTATTTTTTGTTTCCGAAAAATTTTACAGTAATAAGGCTTGTTTGATTTCAAAAAGTAGCTTCTGATTAACAACCAACACAGACTTCCTGTTAGTATTTTTCTGTCCATTGCTGGGTCACTGAATTCTGCAGAGAACTTTGCAGCCTTAAAAAGCTGCAGTGCCATGACAAACTGAAATGTTAAAGGAAAGCTGAAAACAAATATGCTTTTCTTCAAAGCCATAAAATAGCATTGAAGGAAGAGAAACTGAATATAATTGGGTTTTCTTTCTTTTTTTTCATTTTCCTTGGTAAAATATTCAAAATATTGTGCTAACTTCTGAACTTGGAGCTTGATGTTAAGGATTACCTTGAAGTCAATCAGACAATACTTTTTTTTTTCAGCAATAGCAGATCACCTAATAAAGATGTGTTAAAAGATAAAAAGATGAAAAGATAAAAATCCTCTCCTGTCTCAGCTCAATTAACTTTTACTGAAAATTGACTTTGTTAATCTGTTGAAGACTAGAATTAGTTATGGTGTCTTTAAGATGTCTTTAAAGAACTTCGTGTTAATTTAACATCAGATGAAAACTGCAAATAATATCTCTGACACTGCAATGTTCCAGTTTGTCATGATTTCACAACTGTAAGACTCATGTCTAGTTGCTGAATCCTTTCATACTGAGAAAGTGCTTTTCACTCAGACTGTAAGAAGGTAAATGATGAGAGAATTGGCCACTTTTGCTTTCACTACAAATAATGACCTTGACTTGCCATAGAAATGATAATTTCTGAACTATACCTGACAGCTCTACTAAAAGGCTGCACTGTGTTTTTTTAATGTGTGGTTGTACTATATCATAGAAGGAAGACAGGCTGGTGCTAAGAGACCTAAAAGTGTGGGCAGAACAGTTCGAAAGAGACATAGCCCGAGCACAGGTGGCAGAAACAAGCTTACAAGAGAAATATCAGGTAAGCAGCAGGGAAATTATGCATGATAACAAATTGTTGTCTTCATTATGTGTGACAGGCACTGCAGTATTTTATGCAATCTGTATATATGAGAGTCAGTACAGTGTTGTTCAAAGAAATAAGGACACAAAGTGTCTTGCCTGTTATTGGTGGAGGAATTATAATGTCAGCTCCAGCTTTGCTACGTAGGACAGTGCACAGATGGTTTGCCTAACACGGAGCTTTTCCCAGCAGTGTGAAGAAGGACTGTCCTAGTTAGAAGAGAGCTTGTGTCTGTGCCATCCTTCCAGATCCTGCATGGTTTAGCTCAGATAGGAGCTGTGACTGAAGGCTGGGCTTAGAGTTTCATTTTCATCCTCTCTCTCAAAGGTTAATGTCTAAATCAGAAATACAAAACTTGGTCTAAGTTTTCTCCTGAAGTTTGACTGTTCTCTAAATGCAGCTACTGTCCCAAGTAGCATTAAATCCAGTTGCTATTTTGTCTGATCAATTATTATCTCATTTCATATATGGTTCAGGCATCTGAAAACCAGAGTCCTTTTATTTATATGTAGTGATAACCTATATATAAATAATAAATATAGAAGGAAATATAGAAGTTAAGTGCTATTCCTCTTTTGGAAGGATTAGGACTCCTATCACTACAAAATTTTCATAGGTTATTGTACTCCATAAATGTTAAAGAATTTAACTCCTTGACTCTGTACTGCAATTGATTTTATTTTTTCTTTGTGCAGTCATTTAAGCATTTCAGAGTGCAATATGAGGTAAAAAGGAAACAGTTTGAACTTGCAACCCAGTCAGTAAGGAAAGATGGTAAATTATCACTTGATCAAGCTGTGGTGAAGCAAGCATGGGAGAGAGTTACTTCCAGGGTAAGCTGAAAATCATTGTGCTATGTGGTTTTTTATTAAATGAAGAGTGGAATTTAAAATCATTTAAACACCTCTTTGCTATTGATTTTATTAGGCCTTGGGAACCTAAAAGTGGACCAAATTTCTGGCACTGCTGAATTATTTTGCATTTGGTTGAGAATATTTACTGCACAAAAATCTTTAATATTGCTCAAAGATAGAATATGAACTTTAATGGAAGGACTACACTCTGAGATTTCCCTTTATTTGAAAGAGTGGTAACAGTGCTCAGCCAAGTTCAAAACACTGTTGATAGAAAGAAAAGCGTGCACAAGGCCCCTTCCAAACCCAGGGTTCTAATGTAAATTCCTAGTTATTTGAGAAATTCTAATATAACATTTTTTAGTATCACTAAAACAATTTCTGTGTAATACTGAATACTTTACCAATAAATGAGGTTTTGATTCTATTTTTGACCTGTTTACAGAAGTAGTAAGTTACGATTGGAATTTTGCCCAACTGAATGAAAAATCCCAAGGAAGTTATACTGTTTGTCGCAAATATAAAGTTATTAAAACATTATTACTAGTATATATCCATACTGCATATATCTATTTTTTTATGTCATATATTTAACAGAGGATATGCTTAAAATTATTCTGGAGTTTTCACATAATTTTCATTATGTTTTCACTCCCATAACTGGCATTGCCATTAAGACGCAGTGTTTTACTGCTGTATTCTGCCCTCCATGGTCCTTTGAGACTCATTTGAACCTTACATATAAAAAGTACGTTCAATATAGAGATACAAAGATTTTATGCAGGAGCATGAATTAAATAACATTGGCAGAAGAAGGTCTTGCATCCCTTACTGTACCTGTTAACTGGTGCGATTCCAGATATTTTGCTTCTCAGTTGTTCCAGTTTATTTGTGATTGTTCTGTACCTCAATTACCATTCAGAAAGGGAAATATATAAATCAGCAAATACTTATGGAGATTTTGTTGCCTGTGAGAATGCTGTAATTTCCAAACTTATGTGGAGTAATATGCCTAGATTTATGTCTCAATTATGCTCTGTTACATGGGGGTTTGATCTTACAGTGTAAAATCTGATTTTTATCAACATACTTGTTTGTATTACTTAGCAAGGGAGGAATTTCAGTCCTTTTATTTTTATTTCCTAGATGCTTGACTGGCACATACACCTTGATAAATCTCTTCCTGCACCTTTGGGTACCATAGGTGCTTGGCTCTACAGGGCAGAGGCTGCTCTGAGGGAAGAAGTGACTGTTCAGCAAGCTCATGAGGAAACAGCAAACACAATACACAGGAAGCTTGAACAACATAAGGTAGATGTACATGCATTCATTCTGTGCATTATCTCCCATTGTTTCCACAGCTTTAAATGATCCATGCTCTACAAAGATAATAATTTCTAGTTTCTGTGCATAGTGTTGTCTCGTTTAGACAACACAAGCTAAGGCTTGGTGTCTTGTCATGGTGACTTGAGCTGTGGTATCTGTATATCTTACAACCAATATTCAGAATTGCTTTTGAATGTTCTTGCTTCTTGTATCTGAAAGATATCAGGTATTAGTATTTTAATTTCTATGGTAAAATTCCGTAGGGAGCTCATAATGTTGGGTGCTTTGTTCAAGCGTATGACCTAATTGGGTGAAACAGGAAAGAGGGAGTAAATGCACTAACTGTGCTGACAGTCAGTGCAGGTGACATGCATGGGGGAGAGAAAATGAGAATAAAGTGAATTTTCATAGTGTTGTGATGACAGATAGCACGATAGCCATCTGTGATGGCAGATAGCGTGCTGTGGTAAACAGGAAACTTTCCCAGATGAATTTAAGTGATTGCACCATTATTCTTTGCTGAGTCCAAGTTCTCGTTTGAAATCAAAACTGTGAGGTTTTTTCCTGTGAATTTGCATAATATGTACGATAAAAATATATTGGTGAAAAAATATGCTGGTGAGATGGTAAAAGAAACAGAACCAGTAAGTAAAAGGGAAAAGATGGTGTAGAGAAAGGCGTTACTTGAGGCTGTATTGTTTTATATTGCTTTTTTCTCCTCCATCACTACTATTTTAAAACTTGTTTGTAAACTAGTTATTTTTTGTGTTTAGGATATGGGTAGGGTTTTTTAATGAAAAATCATTGTGTATTATGTTATATAACGAAAAGCTGAGACGTTTCATGGTCTAATTACTTTTTGTTAGAACAGTTGTAGCTCTTCTAACTTCAGTAGTAACTAATAAAATCTAAAAAAAACAATGTTAAAATCTGTAATGACGATACGGATCTTTCAGGGTCTTGTCTCTTGTAATGCTAAATTTCATTAACTTTCTTGGTAGCATCAAATGTTTCAGGATTCCTAGGATTTGACGTTGGTTTAAAAAAAAAACAGCAAGTCAAACACTCTTTTGTTCTTAGAATGTGAACACTTTAGACCTCCTTTTGATACATTTATAAGAAGTACAGAAGAGTGTGCCCTAAACTGTTTTTTCTTTGTATCAGAAATGCTGTGGTGAAGGATTTCTATGCCAACAAATAAACTTTGATTTAGGTTAATCTGTGCCAGGGGAGTTTTCCCATGGGAGTGGGATGGAAAAAGCTTCAAGAGAAGCATATATAATTATATCTCTTCCCGGAGTTTGTTTTGTTGCTCAGATTTGAATTGATGAATCCTAATGTGCTACTGGATAGTACAAGAAATGCATTAGTGTATTTTTTTCAGTCCTTGTTTCCTTGTTTCCTTCTGGTTTGTTTGTTTGTTTGCTACAGATTTTTTCAGATGACATCATTGCTTTCTTTTCATCTTTGTCTCATCTGACAATGGGTTATTTTAGTGAACTTCACAGCTTATGGCCATTTTGAATTTAGTACAAAATGTACCAGCTTAGTTGGACAAACCTCATGGAATCAGACAAGTTTATATTTATTTTAGTTGACATTGCTACCAGTATCAAGGAATTAATGGCAATGTCTATGCTTGTTGAGGGTCATTTCCCAGAGCAGGATTTCATTTTATGAAAATGCTGTATATAAGTTTTCGTGATCTTCCTGTTGATGTTGGATAAAATTACTGGGTTTATTTTGACTTACTAATGCATGTTAGGGGCAATCCCTTTTTGTATGGCAAGGTCTCAAATGCAGCTGAGATATTTGTTCCAAATCTTTCCTTTATGTGAGACTATGTCATGTATAGGAGTCTTCACTATGGTAAAATCAACACATCACCTGCATCTGAGAAAGCCTAGCTCATTTTCCTTCATAGCAAGGTGTTGGCTGAAGTGGAAAACAATGAAAACCCAGGCGAGTTCATGGGGATAGTGGGGCCATTTGGTGAGCTGAGCCAGAGAATTACCACTGGTTCCTCCTGTGTGAACACTGGGTGTTGGCTGGGGATAAGCCCTTCCTTGGCACATAGGAATAAATACATATTTATGATCAGTGCAGAAACCTGCATTTTGTTCCCTTAGGTGAAAGAGGAGGAACCTTTGTATGATCTTTGCTAGCAGGCTTCTGAGCACCTTTGTGCTAACAGCTGTCTGTCTGCAGAAAAAAAAAAAAACATTCTGTGCCCTCTCAGCCGCTCTGTGGGGACTTGACGTGTTACTGCTGGCAGTGTCTCTTCAAAGGCTGCTGCCAGTCATTCATGTTAATGTGCAATCTCCAGGAAGCCGTGTGGAGCCGTGTTGCTTAGTTACAGTTGGAGTGTGCTCTGCTGTAAGGGTTTGGCTGGTACGGTTCAGATCGCAGGAATACAGGTCGGGTACCACATTCCGCAGTCGTTCGTGCAGTACTGAGACAGCGATCCTGAAATCTTTTGATGGTGAGAGAGTGAAAAGTTTACTAAATATGGAATATGTGCTTAGAGAAGGAGCTATAGATCTTCTGCCTATATATAGGAGAGTAGATTAGTTGCTTAAAATTTCAGTCTATACTTAGCAAAGGTTATAAAGATTTAAAGAGTAAATTTAGGAAGATTATGCTTTTGTGATGTTAGCATATTGGCAGACTGCATTTCAGAGATTATTTAATACAGTTAAGAGTTCTTGTTTCTCTAAACCTTTTGCAGTGCATCCTGTTTTAAAATCTTCCATAATTGTTTGACATAGTTGTAACAGAGCTTCACATGAGGGGGTTCCCTGTGTAAATGTTGAAGTTGATGTAAATTCTTTTGTGGTATGCATTACCTTGCATGGAAATGTGAGAGCATGATCAAATAAGATAACTACATTGAGTCGTCAGAGCCGGATTAAAATTGTGCATATTAGTTAGATAGCCTACTGTGAGCCTTTTCTCTCCCTCCCCTCCCTCCCCCCACTCTCTCAATATCTCTCTCTTTCTTAAAATCCAATCAGGATCTGCTGAAAAACATAGATGGTCACAAAAAGGCATTCCATGAGATCCACAGGACCAGGTCTGTTAATGGCGTGCCTGTTCCACATGACCAGTTAGAGGATATGGCAGACAGGTAAGGCTTTCAATCTGAGATAAAAAGCTTCTGTGCATGAAGGGGAGCCTGTTTGCTCTTTTATCTGTTCATGTAGAAATCACTGTCTAGTTAAATTTCTCAGTGGCACACTGAGATGGATTGAAAAATCTAGAATATACATAAAAATATATTGAAAAACTTGATGCTTTTAAGATTGATAAGAATCAAAATAGGCTATAGATTTTGGATGGGAATACTTTTTTTATATTGATCCTGTTATTACTTGTCCCTGGAGGAAATGTTATATAACAGCCAGGATGCATGTGAAAAAAAAAGAAAAATGACTTTGCAAAACTTAGTAACAGGAGTAAACCGATGATTTCTATGAATAAACAGAAACGTAATTAATCTGTTGTTCATGGGCAGTCATCAGAATATCATCACACATAATTAAATGTTTGTAGACTCTGAACAAGATGAAAGATTAGAAAAAATCTGAACTGTAACTAAAGCTTTCAGTCTCCCCTGCAAAAATGAATATTGAAGTATTTTACTATTCTGTGATTCATTTTATAGGTTTAATTTTGTTGTCTCTTCATCTGAGCTCCATCTGTTGAAGATGGAGTTTCTGGAACTGAAGTACCGTCTACTGTCACTCTTAGTGTTTGCAGAGTCAAAGTTAAAATCATGGATTATCAAATACGGAAGGCGAGAGTCCGTGGAACTGCTTCTTCAAAATTATATTGTAAGTTGGGGTTGTCTTCTTTTTATAATAATTTTTTAAATATTTATATTTAAGTTTGCTATAATTGTATAAAATAACAGAAACAGACATCGGATTTGTCAGTCATCACTTTTATGACTCCATTATTATGGAATATCTCTTCAGAGGTAAATCTGTCTTCCCCGTGGAGGAACTTTAGTCAAAAGGCTAAAAGTAAAAATTATTCTCATTGCACCATTTCTTGAAAAAGAGAAATAACATTACAGCTGCTCTCTGGTGATTAATTTAGCAAGCACACCTGGAGGTTCGAAATCCTGGATTTTTGCTTACTTTGTATAGGTATTCCAAAGAAATTAGTTTCATCTTCTTTTACACCTGCATAGATGCACTTTATAGTGACTATACACAGTTTAAGAGTTAAAGACAGAGGAGGTTTTTGGCATGCATTCCCACACAGTATTTTTTACAGTCTTCCAAAAGAATTTTAAAAAGGAAGTTATTCTACCTCTGTGTACTTGTTTTATATACTGTACTTACAGGGGAGTACTTTTTTTCTTTTAAAGAATGATTTTTCTTTTCCTACTCAGCATCATTACATTAAACCCATGGCTTTATTTCTGTTCTGGAAAGAGTTTGCTCCAGCTCTGCATCAGCCGTATACCACGCTAAGAAGCAGAAACTATTGACTTACAAGAGTTCATTGATAAATTCTCTCTCAGTGTTACTCTGCTGCATCTTCTTAAATTGACACGTGCGGCGGCAAGTGGAGGTAGAATGATACTACTGCTGCACTTCTACATAAGGGCATGAAGGATTCTTTCAAAAGCAGAGCTGGTCTAAATATTTTTTCCCTTCTATCTAATCCATATGGAGAATATTGCACAGGAAAATTATGTCTGGAAAGAACTCATTCTGTTACAGAACCATTCAGAGGCAGGTAAATGTGCAGAGAAAATTATTGATGTCCTCACTTCTTTAGAAATAAAATTCAAACCCAGTGAAATTTGGGTGAAGATCTCACTCAACAAAGTGAGAATTTCTGTGTTTAAACTTTAGCAGTTAGGGACACATAAAAATTCAGGAGTTAGTTGACCTTTTTTAGACAAGCTTTGCAATGTTCAGATTACTTGAAATTATTACTTAGTTTGCTCTAGCGATATGCAATACCTAGGAGTTATAGTCCATTTGTTTATTCTGTAAAACTGTCAAAAAAACTGTTAAAGGTGACAAGGGAAACAATAAAAAAGTGGATAGCTTGAATTTTGGGGGGTTTTTTGGTCGCTTTCTTATTTTTTCCTTTGAAGTGAACATCAAATTGTTAATTTGTATATTAATTTTACAAGTGCCTCAGTTGTTCTTGTGATTCAGACCACTACTGCTGAGGTGCCCTTTAGGGAAGGAAAATGTTTCCTTGCATAATTTTTGAAACTGCACAACATCAAAATGAGGAAATTGGAACAGGACAATAAATAGATCTCATTTTCATTATTGATGGCCTTGACTTCTGGCTTCTTCGAGGTGTGATGGAAAGAGAATTTGTTAGCTTGGCTTACCTGGGACCAGTTTTCTAGGACAGAGAGACAAGTGTTACTCTTCCAATATATTAGGAGTCTTACGTAGGAAAACTGTAGTCAGTACCTTATAGTCAGTGACTATATTAGTAGGAGATAAAAATGTAAGTCTGTTTGTCTGCCAAAGCAGACTGGGGAATGTCAGCATTCTAGGAACATGCGTAATTAGGATCTGGATAGAACATATGCCTGGAAAATATTTATGTACGGTAACTTAAAAATAAAAGTGGTGGTTTTTACTTAACCTTAACATCTTTTCACCCATCTGTCACACACCAGAAGTAAAGGTCAGCACAGACTGTACACCATCAACCTGAATAATATACTGTACCAAATTCTCCACTGTCATGGACATATTAGGTACATGGATTTTAACCCATGGAACTGTGTTTTAGCACTGCTGTGTTAGCATTTTTTTAGCATCATATGCTGTACTGATTTGGGAAAGCTGTTTATTTTCTTCAAGGAGTCTTGTCAGATGGGAGACAATATTAATTACTAAAATGTCTTTATTTAATTTTTGAAAATATTTCAAACAGCTCTTTAGATCAGTGTTATGTAAATCTTCTTGGCTCTTTTGTATTAAGTGGCTCAGGTTAAAATGTCTGTATGGGTTTGGCGAAACTGAAAGTCAAGAGTCTGTCACATAATTCATGATAAAGCCTGTAGGTCTTCATACATGGCAGGTTTTTAACAGGAGAACACAGAAAAAATCTGATTGTTCTTGACTTCTGGTTTCCTTGGTTATAAACACGATTCTAAATTACATACTAGATAACTGTTGTAACTTGACATAGCAACTGTCAAAGCTTTTAAAATAGAAGGGTTTTAGATATATACTGGCTGGCAGAAAAATTTTTAAGATTTTTTTTTTTGTTATATAATATGGGTTGATGAACTCACAAGATCTGATTCTCCTGTTCAAAATACATTAAACTTTGACTTCATTTGAAACCTGGTTTTATCAAAATCACACAATATCAAAATCTATTCTGGCATTCCAAATCTTGTATAGACATATGTGGGGTGTGCATTCCTTAATTTTGTAATCTGTAGCTGAGGAGGGATGAGATGTAGCATAAATTACAGAACCATTCCAAACTCTACCTTTCTCTCCCTGTTTTAACAGTGGTAATACAAGATGTAATATGCTTGCATAATACAGAGCTGTAATTATGTATTGCACTTAAAGGAAATAACATTTCTGAAAGACATGTAAAAGAAAGGTCAGTTTAATTTGCCATGAGGGATAAAGAGGCATAAATGTCAGAGGCATAACATTTCTACAAAAATATTTCCAGATAATTTATTCATCGCACTGTAACACATCACAGAGCTAAACCATCACTCACAAAGGAACAGCACTGTGGCACACTTTGGAAAAACAGCATCTCTTTGTGCAGTGTTTCCATGATCTTACTTTTTTCCAGTTGCAAAGGAGGTAAAGAAAAATTGAAGAATAAAGCAAATGTTTTTCCTCTATAAAAGTGTAAGCTGTCTTTCTGCAAAGGCTTAATACAGGAAAAATTGGATTTGATTTTTGTCTGATGTATATGAAGGAAATTTTCTCTTTTATTAAAATTATTCCACTTCGATTTGAGTGTAAAACAGTTTTCATTAAATAACTTGCAAGTTAGTTACTCAGTTTCTGCACATTCTAAGTATCATATTCTAGTGAATTCCAGCAAGACAGCAAATAAGAAAACTCTGAATAACATTTCCATGTGGAAAGTAAATAAATTTGGTTTTGTAATTATATAGTCTGCTGTACCATAATCTGAAAAGGTGAAATTTATATGCTATTTTATAATTATGATAATTAAAATGTTATTTTATAATGATGAAAAGATGAATGGAGGAATAATGAAGTTAAATGTTTTCATCAGTATCCTGATGTAATTTCATAGAAATTATTCGTAATACCCATCTTTATCTATTACAATTTTTTTTCTTTTCAGTCTGTTATTGAAAATAGTAAGTTCTTTGAGCAGTATGAAGTTACTTACCAGATCTTGAAAAGAGCAGCTGAAATGTATGCCAAAGCAAATGGCTCAGGTAAATATCTGCATTTCTTTCATCACTGGAACAGCATTTTAATCTCTTTAGACATAAGTATCCTCTAAAAAGGTCTCCTAATATTTTTTTCTTCCATGCAGCAAAGCTGTTCATCACCAGCAGCTGCAGTTCACCAGAGATTACAGTCTCTGGTAGCAATTTCACATATTCTGTAGCATACAGGCACCTGGTCCATAGCAGCCTGCCCTCCTGCTGCTTCTGAACCCCAGAGGAGGGTGGTCATATTCAGACTTCCTCCTGGGAAAAGCCCATCATCCCTGCTAACTCTTGGATTATGTCAGTGTTGTTAATTTGGGATAAAAAATTGTGAAAGAAGACAGATTAGGAGTAGGGAAAATCGTGTTCTAGTGCCTGGAAATGCTCCCTGGCTTGGCTTAATTTAAAAGAAAAAGACAAACAGGGAGTTGGTCCAAGTATCTTAATTGCAAAATTATCCTTTGGTTTATTGGAGGTTCTTCATTAACTTTGGAAACCTGCAAGAGGAACTCAAATGGTAGTTGCAGTATGGATACACATGAGAAAAAAAATGTGTATCTGATTCAACAGCTGCCTCCTGTCATTCTTGAATACTGCTGAGTTCAGTGAGAATTCGAGGGCAATATTTGACCTAGATAATTACAGACATGAGATCACTTTAATCTGTAGCACTGTAATGTCTATGGAGGATTGTTGCAGCTACTGATAAAGGGGGGAGAAAATGGATACATTTGTTTGTTGTGAAATTTAAATTGGCAGCGACACCCAAATTTTACAGAAGTAAACATTTTTTACAAGGTATTCTTACAAAGAACAAAAGTCACAGATTTATTCAATGCTTTTAATAAAGTCCAATAACAAATTCTTTTCTAAAGAACAAATACTAACATATACAAAATCAGCAATAGCAGTTCAATTTAGCTAAAAAATCTTTAAAACAACTATATTCTGCATATTTTATGAAGTCTCAGCATTTGCTTGGCCTTTTTTCTTCTGTTTGTTTTCTTCTGGAATGAGGACACATTTTTTTCCTTTCTTGCTATGTGGAAAATGCTAAAAGTTAAATGGCAAAAATTAGCAGTAGTTTGGTTTCAAAGTCCATGAAAGGAAGATCAGAATTTCATTTTATACTTTTCAATGCAGATATAGTATGTGTCTTCATATTATACAGCTCTTATTTTCTGCTTTAAGGCAAGCCTCTCTTAATTTCTTTTATTGCAGATTTGAAATGAACACCACACACAATATGCAGTGTGACTGTTTTAATTTAGCATTCATTTTATGTACTTGCCTAAGTCTTAAATTCACACGTTTAATTTCTCAGTCATGATCTTGTGCTATAATTGGGCTGTGAACTGAACATTCGTATATAAAAGCCTACTGAAATAGAGGTTACAGTAAAATATAATTCCCTGATGAGAGTGAATAAGCATGATTTAAAGTTAATCTTTACAGGAAGAGTAATGAAACAAAATAATCAATGTTTTTCCTGTATCTCAGTGGAGGAAGTTGAGAATGTGATGAAATTCATGAGTGATACCACAGCTCAGTGGAGGAATCTCTCAGTAGAGGTGAGAAGTGTAAGAAGCATGCTGGAAGAAGTAATTGCTAATTGGGACAGATACAGCAGCACTGTGGCAGGCCTACAAGCTTGGCTTGAAGATGCTGAAAAAATGCTGAATCAGCCTGAACATTCTAAAAAGGTATGCACTAGGAGCATATGCATCTGGCTATTTTGTAAATTGTGAAACATTTGGTATGTTTTTGTGTTTGCTTAGGTTTTGCTCAGACTTCAACATCTTGTCTTCCTTCATCATAGGAGTTTCAGTGTTAGCTTGTGCAGCATCTAGAGGCAAATACATCCATACACAATGGAGAGAGCCTCATTTGTGGTACCGTGGCTAGAGGCATCTTTGACAGGAATAGAGGGCAGCAGTATTGTTCAGAGATAGGAATGTTACATGATTCACTCGAAGGCAAATACAGCTTTTAGCACCAAAGTGAGTAATCATGGACTACCTATAAAAGACACTTACACTGATTTTTCTAGATGACAGATTTCAGTGTTCATTACCTGCAAAGAGCAGTATCATTAATAGTGTTGCTATTTTTGATGGGTGATTAATTAATCCATTTACCTGGCATTTCAGAAATCTTTTAGATAATTGATTTTGGGGACCTACAGTTCTAAAGATAGTTCTTCCGTATTTTTTTTCTGTTGTAATGTTAGACTACTGAAGCACTAAGATTTAAGTTTGTAAACCTTCAAGAATAACCTGGAATGACTTGAATAATCCTGCATTTAACAGGTGCTGAATTTGCACCTGATCCCAATGTAGCAGCTATATAGCTCTTAACACTAAATTAGGGTTCTCATAGGTTGTAAGATGACAAACTGACATCAGGTCAGGAATGAGCATTTCATGTTACATGAAAGAACAGTATACTTCTTGTTAAAGTTTGCTAGTTTAAAATTATTTAAAATAATGGAATACACTTTTTAAATAAAAATAAATGTGAAGAAAACAGTCTGGCATAGTATAGATTTAAACAGTTATTACTGGGCTGGAAGGATGACTTCTGCTGATCAGGGTGATCTCAGATACTGGTTTATGTTTTACTTAAGTAACTGGATGGTGATTAAAATTAAATATTCTTAAATCCATGTATATGAAAGATCAAAACATTTACTTCTGATTAGATGTATAAGTTCAAAGATTTTCAAAGCAGAAATTTGAACATACCCATACAGTATATACTTGCATCTGATTTCTAACATAAATTCAACAAGTAATTATTTTCATTCTGATAAATTATTTCAAAAATTTCAAAAAACCTTGTTGAAAACCTTAGACATGAAGCTTTATTCTTCCCAAAATGCTGATTTCTTCTTAAAAATTCATTGGCTCAAACCTGTTGAAGGTTACTGAGTGATACATAATCCACCTGTAGACTGAGATAGATATTTTAAAAGTTACTTCTACTTTTAATGTTGAATTTAGCACTGAACAGCAATAATGTTTTCACTTTGGTAGTTCCAAGGATAGGTCTGATTTAGCAGTTTTAATATTTGATTATTAAAAGCAATATCAATTCTTAGAGTGGTTTGTAAAATTAATAGTCTTACAGCCATGAAGAAAAAACCATCTGGAATACCAGGTGAAAGATGATGACTGTTGTTTGGAATATGGCATAAAACACTTTTAAGCATTTCAAAATATTTTTTCTGTAAACCCATAAAGATATCAGTCATATGATACAAAGTTGCTCATTCGCAAACCTTACCTGTATTACTTATAGCCACTATATTCTATCCCAGGCAAAGACCATAATAGTCCTCCATGATGCTTTCTTCTTCTTTCCATTATCTCTGTATCATTTCCAGACCAGCACGTACCACTGTTCGTTTTGGAAAAGAAAGTGGCCTGTTGGCTTTCTTGTTGCCTTCTGTTTTCAGAAACCTTCTTGTGAACATGCAGCACTAAAGATCTTGCAAAAAAAAAAATTATCAGTATGTGCTTAGATTGTTCAAACTGTTCTTTCTACAACTCCTTTGTTTACTTCCAGTACGTCTTAAGCACTTTCCATAATAATTTAATTCTAACTGCATCCTCCCACACTTTCCTCACACAGCTGTATCCAAAAAGTTTTAGAGAGCTTCTAGATCTCATGTGGTGGCTTCCTTTAAAAGAGCTGCATTGTTTTAATTGAGAATGAGGTGTGCTTCCCAGTACCTTCCAAACTTATTTAAATTTAACACATGCTTAGATTGGCTTCTGAAATGGAGAGACTCCCCAGCAGGCTCTGTGGAAGGTAATGGTTTGTGGGGGTAAGTGTGCAGAAACAAGGATTTGAGTAGTTTACTCCATGTGCTTTTTTCTTCTTGACCTCTAGTGAGCCTGACCACTGGAAAGCTTACCAGTGTCAGATGCTGTAGACTTAATTTCTTTTGGATGTGCTCAGAAAGGTTAACATTTACACAAGGCAAGGGGTTTGCTCCACTGCAAGTGGAACAAGATTCAAACTGCAGATACAATTTACTGAGGTGGTTAAATTTATCCACTGATACTTCAGTACAGAGCACCTGAACACTACTGATCTCAGCTTTAGGAACTGAAAACACTGTGTGTTGTTCGATTCTCTCTTGAAAACATTTGACTAGCATACAACTATTAGACTTTTTCTTTACAGTTGTGTCTGAACTTTTTTTTGCATGTGGATGAGTTCCAACAAATATAGTTTCAGAACTGTAGCTCTGAAACGTGGGATGACTCACAGTGTGGTTGGATAGGAGTTTTTCACATGTACCATTGAGCAAAGGATTGTATGGGGCAGTCACTGGAAGGCGAATGGTTTTGGAATTATAGAGTTTGATAGATAGTCATAAACAAAATGGGTCACTGCACCTTTCTAAATCCTGAGGATCAGGTAGCATCAGCTTGAATCCTTCTGATTACTCCTTCTCCCCTGAAAGGAGGTGCCCTTATGATCCAGTCTGTTTGGAACAGACTGTGCTGTCCATTGAATCGTGCATTGTTTGGGAGAAGGGTAGCAGGGACAAGACAAAGTCATGTCAGAGAAAATGTGGACAGTCATGAGACAGCTATTGAGTCCTGTATTGTTTACTGGTACAGCTGGAGTCACAGAGCTCAGGGATACCTGCCTTAGGAACAGTTACCCATTGGCTGGAAGAGAGAAAAGGAGGCAGAAGAGGTGGTCTTTGTCTTTTCTACAAATTTATCAGCGTGTACCTGCCTACAAGATGCATGCAGTCTATCAGGCTGTCTCAGTGAGGGGGAAAAAATCACTGGCACCCGTCTCTTTCCCCTCTGTGCTCACCTGTGCTGAGACAGGAGGAAGCAGTGATAAAGAATCAGTCTTCACAGGTCTTCTGGGATGCCAGACCCTGGAAAGCTGCATGTGGTTCACATGTGGTTCACAGCTTGTATATGGCCCGGGTTACTGTCAGCCCATACTGTTTAAGGATAAAACAGAAAACAGATGAGCTCTAACAGCATTTTCAGTTATGGAGGAGTTTCGTTAGTTTAACTGAAGCCACTCTTTGGAGTAAAATGTGTTGTAAGTAAACTGGCAGTAATTTTTAATTCCACAGGTTGTGTTCACAGACATTAAAATTCTATTATGGCATATTTGATATGAAGAGATTCAGAGGATAATTGTGCAAGGAGTTTTTATCAAGTCATGAGTGGGTGATTAAATTTTAGTTTTGTGATTAAGATAAAGACTAACTGGAAAGGTTTTGGAACTGTGTTTTTATTTTCTTCTTCAGGATTTCTTCCGTCACTTACCTCATTGGATCCAACAGCACACAGCCATGAATGATGCTGGTAATTTTCTGATTGAAACATGTGATGAGACCATTTCCAGAGATCTTAAACAGCAGCTTCTGTTGCTAAATGGAAGATGGAGAGAATTGTTTATGCAAGTTAAGCAGGTAAGTGATTTCGCTCTTGTTACTTTTAAATATTTACTTTGTCATTTCCATGCAAGCAAGACAGATTAGCCTGTTAGCAGGACTGTAGGCCAATTTTCAAAAGTGCCTAACTGTTCATCAGTATTAGAATTAGAAATTACTCCCTGACAGTAATTTATTTTATTGAGGCTCTTCCTTTATTTACTTTTTTGGTTATACAGCTATTTTGGGGGGAGTGAGGGGACATTTTCAACTAGTATAAGCTGTAGTTTTATCATTATGGTCACCTCTCTTGATACAGCGAATTTTATTTATACATAACCTCTACTGTTCTACAAAGAAAATTACTGTTTTAAAGTACCTATTGTTACTGTAAAAGCTCTGCAAAACTAAACAGTAAAAATGTTGAAAATGATAATTTTTATTACTCTTTGATGAAAGCTCCTTCCAGTTATTGTACTGCAACCGTAAGCAGGGACAATAATTAATTTAATTCACTAAATGTTTTCCTCATTTTGGTCAGACTTTACTTCTATCTTGCTTACAAGGAGGCTCTGATAGTAAACCAATAAACCTACCCTTTACCTCATGTAAGAGATTAAACTGACACAAAAATAGTTGTTGTTTCTATATTTGCTCTTTGAACATCAAAGAGAAGATGTGAGCTTTATTATGCAGAAGTGTTTCACACCTCATAAACACATTAGAAATTATCTTTGGTATAGACAATACACATCTGTTGATATTGTCCCCTTTCAGTGATTTGAAATAGCAGTTGCCTATTTGAAGGTGCTGAATCTGTTTTTTTACTGGCATTATTATCTCCTATGCAGTCAAGTTAAAAGGAAAAGGAAATAATGATTGTCTCTCTTTTATTGTAACTTTTCCAGGCGGTTGACAAGAACGTTCTCAAGCTTTACTTGCTGATGCTGTTTAGGGTGATTCACTGATGTAAATGTCTCTTCCCCTACTTATGCAGCTTCTTTCATGTGCTCGCTATGTGGGGTTTTTTCTCACTGGCTTTTTCACCATTTCTGTCATACAGCTCTTTCTACTTTCTAAGACATGTGTTTCCCCTGGCCAGCATTCCTTTATTAAGATCTCCCTTATCCTTTAGCTTTCCTAGGCTTTTCCTGTTCTATATTCTTTGCTGAATTTTCAAAATTGATATTAGAGGTAGTGAGAAATGAGTTGAACTGTTGATTCTAGGGTAGAAACAAATGAGTCTGGCATTCCCCAGACCTTAAAAGAGGCTGATCTTCTGTATGCATGCTGTTCATTTTAGCAGCATTACTACTGAAACTAAGGCAAATGATGAGCTTAGATTATATTTCCATTGTATTGTATTTCATTGAATATAATTTTTCCAGCAAAAAATTCCACCGAAAACAGACTAATTCTCTTAAGTCATTACTTAATTGCTAGATATCTAATTTGGGTTGGGGCTTTTTTGTTTATTTTTTTTTACTTTCCTTTTTTTAGTATGCTCGAGCAGATGAACTGGACAAAATGAAGAAGGAATATGGGGATGGTGTTGCCCATTTGACAGCTTTTATTGATGGAAGCAATAAGAAATTTTCAGTCCCTGTAGAAGTGTCCTTTCATGATGTCAAAAGTTTTGTACAAGATTTAGAAGTAAGTGTCTTCCTTTAGTTTCCTTCTTCATCCTTGAAAAGAAATAAAATTGCAACTATTTCATTCTGATAGCATAAAATTATTTTAGTGTACATTCCCATTATTCATTGGGGTTTTTTACCAGTGGTGCTTTTTTTTTTTTTTGGTATGATTTCAGCTATAGCTAAAATATTTATCATTGTATTCTACTAGTGACATTTTTAGAGCAAATTTCCAAAACACTGTCTCACTAGATATTTCTTTTTTTGTAGTTTCAAATCACATTCAGGTGAGTTGACTGATACTCTTTGGCTCAGTTTTCATGCATTTCAAACATGATCCAGTGTTCACTAAAATCAGCGATTAAAATAATTGATAATTGGAATATATATAATTTATCAGTCTTTTATCTCCGATGACTGCATAAATACTGTTGTTGAAATATTTTTTGAAACACTTGTTTCAGAATATCAAGCAGAAATTGCCTGCAATGGAAGCTCAGTACAAAGCGGTTACAAGAACGGTGCAACTTGTTACAAAAGAAGTTTCCCAAGAGGAAGCGAATGAAATGCTGGGAACTTCCACACGGCTCAAAGAGCAGCTGGGCAAGGTTGCAGAATACTCTTTTTTTACTACTTGTTGTTGATTGTTGAACTAATAAATAGTAGGCTCCTGTACATAAATGCTCACATATATGCATTTTATCAAATACATAGTCATAACAACAGATAGATTGAGGGTGAAAATGTTATTTCTCTTAAAGGCTAAGACTACCATCCTTAAATTTAATACTCTTTTCTTTGAGAAGTAATACAGGATCAGGGCTGTTCTATTCTAAAAAAGAGCAGGTAGCAACTATATAAACCTACATGCAGAAAAAGTTGCTATTTATTGAATGTTACAACTTTTTCAATAACTGTTTTTCTGGACCAAAAGGTTAAGGAGCATTCCTGTGCCCTGCTGTATGAATGCCAACGTCTGCTGTCTCCACTGGAAGAACTGGAGAAACAAATCACACATTTTTATGAATCTCTTGAAAAAGTAAATGAAATAATTTCTATCCTGGATCCTGAAGCACAACCCACAACTGTTCTTAAACAAAAAGCCCAAGTAAGTTTCAAAAACATCTTACAAAGGTCTGCTGCCACTGAGTATTACAATTATCTTTCTAGGAATTTGGATGGCAACTCTGTAAGGTGAGCAGATATTTCTTCACATTCAGACAACAGATGTAGCCTTATCCTAAAGTCTGCTAGGTGTACATATAAAAAGATTGTAACTTGTGTTCCTGTCTAGTATCCTTGATTTCAATCCAAGAAGTAAAAATAAGAAGTAAAAAAAAAATTTTTAATCTAGTGGAAATTGGACTGAAGCACAAGATACATATTGGATTTTTTATTAAGCAGATGAAAAATCATGATCATAAACTCCTCTAGGTTTCCTTGGACAATTATGGAAGTTTCTTAGAGGCTTGGAAAAGTGGTTTCTTTGAAGTGAAATGCAATATAACATTAACTTTTCTACATGGCCAATAAACACTTCTCTCTGGAGGAATTCAGAGCTAGTCAGAACTCTCTTGGAAAGTTAAATGAAAATAGGATTTTTAAAACCTTTTTTCATCCTGTACTACTTAATGCATGTTTTCTTTTTCTCTCTCTTTTTTTTTTTTAAGTATATTTCTCAGTACTTAATGCAATTTATAATGAAATCTGAATTCCAAAAGCTGACATGAAGGATTAATTTTTTGAAAGGCAAGGTTGGGAAAGGAAGGTTGAGATCACAACCTGCTACTGAGAGCTGTCATTCCTGTGTCTATTGATGTCACTGTTGGTTACTTAGGTTATGCAATAAATATAGAAATACCATAAAACTAAATCACGGGACAGTGTACTGACCTGCATTCTCTACTGAAGAGACAAAGGGCTTGGGTACATGTCTGTGTATTGTTTTATGAATAGATGGAGATCTATTTGGGTACAGGACTTTGAGTTCAAGGAGAAAGTTGTGTTGTCTGTGTTATTCCATATAATGCTTTGTGCTGTCTGTTTGCCATGGTCCTTTGACCTCATCCCTTTTGCCCTGACTGTCAAAAAGCATCTTCCTGTTATTTTGCCAAACTTTTCTCCTCTTTGCCTTGGCCAAGGTGGATATATGTTTTTTTTCTTTCAGGATTTGGTCGCTTATCAAGAAAACTGCAAGAAAGATGTGTCCCTAATTGAGAGAAATAGTCAGAGTATCCTTCAGTGTGTGGCTTCGACTGAAGTGTTACAGCATTTCCATCAGTCAACATTTCAGAAGAAAGTTACACAAGTCCAGATTACTTTTCAGGTAAAAATGCCATACTTTGGTGCATGTTTCTGAGAATTTGTTCATATGCAGCTGATCCATCCTACTGTACCTACATTTCATCACTCTGTAGCTGTTCTCCTGGATAACTCTCCTCTCTGATGTCAAGTTATTATTAAAGATTTGTCTTTATTAGGTAATAAGTGGTCAGGGGGCTGACAGTCGTGTTCCCCATGCACTTATTCAGAGGTGAGCCTGTCACAGAGGAACCTGGGATTTAAGAGAACTTTCACATGCCTCAGGCTCCTTTGGATTGAGGAACCTGAAATCCTGCTTTTAGGGCTGCACTGTTTTTTCTTTCTCCTAACTTCATTATCTTGGCTAATTATTTGCTTCTATATTCCCATACATCCCCTTTCACACAAAGCATGGAAGACGGAAATTTTTGCACATGCTACTATTGCTGGGCTTTGTATTTCCTCAGAAAATGAAGTGGATTGTGAATATAGAAAGTTGCACATGTGTTTCGTTGCTTGATCCAAAAATGGATTATATTCCCTGTTACCTGTTGTTATTATCAGTGATTACTGCTGTTTTTGAGGCTGTTCAGCCCCAGTCTAGCCCCACTCTAACATGAAATTAGCCATTACACATGGTGTGATTTTTTGGGGTTGTCTTGTGCAGAGCTAGAGATGAACTCAGTGATCTTTATGTGTCAGTTTAAACGATATTCAGTGATTCTGTGACTGTCTTAGAGTCAGATTTCCACACAATGGGTTCTGTTACATTTATTTTCAGGCAATTATTGTGCACTATAAAGCTATCCAAGCTGAATTTTAAACTACAGAAAATCACCTATCAGTAAATATCTCTCTCAGACAGATGAATTTTGAAATTTCTATTGTATTTTTTGGAGTGTACCTAAAGATAAATTGTAGTTTATTTATAATTTAGAAACAATTGTTTAAGTTTAATTCATTGTAGCAAAAGCAGATGCACTTGTAGCTTGGTACATTTACCATGTTCAACAATAATTACTCTGTTGCTACAAAGTTGGATGGATCTCTTTTTGTGTCAGAAAATAAACCTATAAAATAGGGTATAATCATATGAAGTGTGACATACCTAGATGTAAAATATCAGAAACTGGCAGTTTTTAATGTAAAGAATACATCCCTATACAATTCTATTATTATGAAGGTATAATAATCAGAAAACATGGAAAAGATTTAGTAAGATGTTTAAATTGAGAACTACAGATCTGATTAGCTGGCTGGGTAAGTTCTCTTACTTGCTCATGAAATTTTAACCACTTAGTATTGCAGTGCATGGGGACGGACTAAAAAGCAGACTAATGGAAGAGCCGTGACTAAGGTTGCAAAATGAGGATTTCAGCAACTAAACCACAAAATTTGCTGTCTTCTAAGCAACTTTGTGCCTGGTTGCTTATCTGACATACTCGTGTGATAATCACACAAACCTCTTCCAGGTCAGAGGAACTGTAGCATGGAAGTGGTTGGAGCCATGGGTCAAACCACCCTTACTTTGAGTCATGTTAGGGGAGGTAGTTTGATGCTAAGAAAAATGAAATGGTGAGCTTCTGATCATACCAGGTGCTTTGCATTAGAAAGCAGGCTTTAGGAGAGAAACTCACTAATCAAATGGCAGAGGCATTCAGAAAATATCAGAGACATCTAATCTACTAATTTTTATTTGAATGATGACATTAGCACAAGCCTCAGTATTAAAAATTAGGAAAAAAGGGAGCATGAGAGGGAGAAGCATGGTGAAAAGCATGTATTTAAAAGAGTGACAAAAATTAAATGCATGTTTTGTAAGATCATGGTAAAAGAGAGCAAATAAAACTCACTGTGAAATTGCCATCTCATTTTCTTTGCTTGTAACTCAGAATATGGTCAGGAAAGCTGGTGAGTGGAGAAAAAACATAGAAGCAAATAGCCGTTTGATGAAGAAATTTGAGGAGTCTAGAGCAGAACTGGAAAAAGTAATACAGATTGCCAATTGTTGCTTAAAAGAAAAAGGAAATCCTGAAGAACTTCTCAGGAAACATAGCGTGAGTAAATTCTCTGACCTTCCTCATGGAAATCTTTGAGTGCATGACATAAAAGCCTACTTAATTCTAAAATTGATGTGCGTTTCTTGCATGTGTAGAAGTTATACAGATCAGGTCAAACTAATGTTAAGATTGAAAAACAAAAAAAAAAATATCAGCTCTCTTCCTGATGTAAGATTGGATGTAACCAACCAGAAGGTGAAAAAACCCCGTAGAAATTAGGGAGGGGTTTTCAGTAGAACCACAGAGAATTAGTACACTATATTTTGACAATCTCACACATCCACTGCTCTTTTTTTTCGATAAATATATGTGTTGGTATTATAACCATAACTTAAGCATGTAGCTTCAAAATATATCCTTGTTAAAATACCATCTCAGTGTACTGGCTGAGAATAAATTAATTTGCCAGACTTTAAGTGGCTAGAAATAGTTATTTCCTTAATTCAAGCATCAGTTCTTCAATGAGACAGAAGTAACATTGAAACTTAGTGTTAGGGAATTTCATACTGGCAGGTTACCATATCAATCTTCTTCTCTCACCTTCTTGCTTTCTGCCTCCCCTTCAGGAATTTTTTAACCAGTTGGATCAGAGAGTCCTAAATGCCTTTCTGAAAGCGTGTGATGAACTTACTGACATCCTCCCAGAACAAGAGCAACACAGCCTGCAGGAAGCTGTGAGGAAACTCCATAGGCAGTGGAAGGTTGGTGAATGACATCTCTGGACATTGCAAATCTTAGTTTTGGAAAGTTTCTCTATGACCTACATATTAAAAAAAAAAATTTAAAGGAAAAGAAAATAAAATAATGTGTATTATTTGGCTTCCCATACAATTGGAAAAAGGGAAAAAAGTATTTTACAATATTAGCTACTGCTACACCTACAAAGGGCCTCTTGAAAAAACCCTGTTAAGTAAAATCAAGAAATGTGAGAAATTAATTATAAAACCTTCTTTACCTGCCACTACATACAGCCATTATGATATCTGCATTAAGAACATTTCTTGAGAACAAGTGCTAGCTTTTTTTCCTTTTTGCTGATGTTGGATGGTTAGTTACTTTCCCAAGGAAAAAAACCAAATTTGTAAGACATCAAGCTATCAGCTTAAATTGTGGCTTTTGCCAAAGACTCTAATAACTAACTTTGCTCACCATCTATGGAATTTTTTACTGCTACACCATGTTGCTGTTTAAAGCTGGAGTGATGGATGAGTGGTCTCACTAGCAGGTGGGCAAAAACCTCTGGAAGCAGTTGTGAATACTATTTTATACAGGAAATATTAGCTATAACTTGCCAAGAATAAAGATGTTTCTCTAATGTGCCTTATACATACGCATTTTGGTCACAATTTAGGACCTTTTGATAAATCTAAGACATTGGTAACAAAGCAAATACGTACAAACCCCTATCAGTTCATGAACATATATGTTTTATTTTCTATATTATCAGGTTTTAGATTATTTATTTGTAGCAAATTTACACTTAAGTAGTGTTTAATCTCCATGCTTCTTTATTACCCCTATGGGTGTATAGGATCTTCAAACAGAAGCCCCATATCATTTGATCCACTTGAAAATTGAAGTACAGAAAAGCAAGTTCCTGGTGACAGTGGAGGAGTGCAAAGCCGAACTAGCTCGACAGAACAAGGTGTTATCAAGAGAAGGCAATGAAAAAATGATCAAGGAACACATGGTATGAGTTTCTTTCCTCCACGGGGGCATTTACAGAACTACATTTCAATGTCAATAATAAACAAAAGCTCTGACTAACTCTTAAGCCACAAAACTCTTTGTGTCCAGCTTGTCAGATCAATTCTTGAGGTCTTTAACAAAAAAAATTATTTTAATTTAGTAGTTTATGAAAAATATATAGATATGCTTTGTGATTTCTTCCAGTGTATTTGTATTGAATTTTCTGCTTTGTCTCCCATCAGTTGTTCTTTGGTGATAAGGGATCTTACCACTTGTGTGAGAAAAGGCTACAACGAATTGAAGAACTGTGCCAAAAACTGCCAGTCTCTGATCCAGTGAGGGGTACATTGGAAAGCAGCCAACGAATCCTGAAGGATCTGAAATCCCAGATAGACAGCACATACATAAAGCTAACAGAGCACTCGGACACCTGGAAGGGCTATAAGAGCAGGTGTCACCTCCATTCCTACCTGGGTCTTGCAGAGCCTTATGCATGGTCACTCCTCTATGTGTCACCATAGATCAGTACCATGGAAAAAATGATACTGTGATCTTAGCTTCAAGTAGAAAACTATACTTTACGTACTAATTCTACAAAGTATAGTGGGGCTTTGAGTGAATTTTAGAATTTTTTGCTTACACTTAAGAGATTATTGTTTCGTGGCGGCAATTTTTGTCTAACCTTTTTCTTTTTTTTTTTTTTTTTGCAACCTGGTCTTATTTCAGATTTTCTGAATTGGCAAATTGGATTTCATCGACAGAAAGAGATCTAAAGAAGATAAAGGAAAATGTTAATGATACTGCCAAATACAAGCAATGTAAAGCATCTGTGGGGGTGAGCCCTTAGCTTATATTCTAACAAAGCTATGGTCATTGCTACTGGGACTCTGGATAAAATTCTACTCCAAAGTAGTGCCACTGTTTTACTACAGAGACCATAGCAGCTTTGTTGATTCCTGGTATTCTTAAAAACATTACCAGGAGAAAGTTGCACGTTACAGCAAAGTGTGGCAGAAATTCTTACTTTTAATAATTTAGAGAGTGACAAGTCCCTTTCCCTCTTTATTTAGAATATTAAAAATAGAGGGGCAGATAGAATAAATATTTGCCCCTCATCTTATTGCATGCAGAGTTAAAAGTGCTGCTCAAAGAAAAGCAAAAATTTCTGGATTGCAGGTTTTTGAATTATCTTACATTTAATCACTTAAATTTAAGGAAATCTATTATAAAAATTCTCTTCTACAGTAGTATAAAAGGGGAGGAAAAAATATTCTACCATTCACTTTGGCACTGGTGACTGGTACCAGAGTAATAGAATAGCTGAAGATTGAGTTGGTTAGTTAAATTAGTTTCAAGCAATAATTCATTATGTGACTTGGTACCCATCTTGACTCTTCTTTCTGTTTTTATTTAATTTCACATACTCGGAGCACCTGCATACTGTAGGTATTTATGTGAAATTCATGAGCAGGTTATGAGTCTAACTATATGGAGGAATATTATTTGGATGGCCTTGATAAAACTGATAGATCTTTAGCTTAATGGGTGCTTCTGCTTCAAAAACTCTGATTTACTCATGTAGTTTCACGGATGCCAACATCTCTTCAGCACTGCCACAAAGATAGAAATGGTGGAATGGATACTGGGTGAAAAGAGGAGGGGGGAAAAAAGTTATTTAAATAGGAAAACAATTACACAAAATTATATTGCATGAAATTATATATTTGGCAAAGTCAGCAATTCAGATTTAAATTGAAACTAAGAAATACAGTCAATATATGGAAAACATATATGTGGTACCTGCCTTCTATCTATCTGTCTGTAAGTAAAAATGTTTGTGAGGGAAAAGTACTCCACTACTAACTAAAGAACAGTCTAATTAGCAGTGGAGTAAAGTCTATGGAAGAAGTGCAAAATTCCAGCCATTGACTGGAATAGAATCTGATAAGGTATGCAAGTAGAAAAGTACTACATTTCTAGTGTTTCAAGATAAAAGTAGTATGTTTACACCACTATTCCTTGAACTGATGCCATGAATGTCAGTTATTGATGTGTTTTGTATATTTGAAGCAAATATGTTTTGATTTTTTTCTGTAGGAAATTAGGAAGCATATTCACAAGCATGGAGAAAATCACAGCTGGCTGAAATCGAGAGTTGCTGTTTTGACTGCACTTTGTCCTGATTTGGAGGCCAAAGAGACAGAGGATGAGCTTTGTAAACTTTCCAGTGACTTTAAGAGACTTCTAGATTTGCTGGCTGAGGTACAGTACACAAGAACTCTCCATTTACAGTGTCATATGAAATGACATCAATCATGGCTTCACATGCACAAATTCAGTTTTTTTAATTAAGCTGCAAGCCTTCAGCAAGGAAATTAATTTGTATTCCATGATAGCAAAGCATTGAGAGTAGCAGACAAAAAATACTGACATTATTATAGGGGATCTTTTCCCTTAGCAGAATTGGAAAGTATCATAGTAAATGTTTCTGAAATCAAAATGTCCGTATTTTTAGTTTTTTCAAATCAGTTCGTAGTGAACATTGTCAAAAACATGATGTACATCAGCAAGTGGATACAGAATTGCACTTTAATCTTGATTTGTTTATCTTTTATGCTGAAATACAGCATTACTTTGAGGTAATTTCTAGTCATTAAGGATGTGTATCACAGCCTGAATTTGCAGGAAAAGGCTGCAGTTCTCCGAGGCCTGAATGAAAATGAGATACTGTAACTGCGGAAATCATGGGAAATTTCTAATTCATAACAAGCAATACCTCTCAGAACCACTGAACCCTTGAGTTCTGTGGGCTCTCAGGGAACTTACTGCTTCATGGTTCATAGAGTTGAAAGAAAAATCAGGTGAAAATTAGAGCATCTTGCACTTAAAAGGTGGAACAGACCCACTTAAAAAAAAAAAAAAAGGGTTCAGGAGAGAGAAAGGGTTCAGAGTTCAAACTTCAAATTTCGTTGTTAATGTCAGTTCTTGTGGAGGCCTTATAGAGGTTTCAAATATATGAAATTTCTATGTAGTTATTGAAGCTTCTCTAATCTTCTGTGATGTGAAAACTGTTTGGAAAGTTTGGGCAAGAAATGTAATTTCCAACTGACTGTGAAAAGCTTAAGATACTATTTTTTAAATTTTTTTTTTTTAGTTTTTTGGTGGGCGGTTTTTTGGAGTTTAATTACTTTTTGTTTCCTCTAAAAGGCAAAACTAAGGGTAAGTTAATGAGAATAAGTTAATGAGGGTAATGTAAGAAAATAAGGGGTCAAATCTGTGCTTGGTTTGATTCTAAACGCATAATGTAAATGGCACTCTATACTATAGTTAAAAGACTACTGATTCTTAAAAGTCTGAATACTGTTTATAAAGCTTGTTAATCAGATGGATGAGACTGTTTAAACAAGGACTGATACTGGGTATGGCCAGAGTTCAGCAATAGTTTTGGAGAGTAAAAACTAAACATTTATATAACAGGAAAGTGAACCGTTTAAATTTGAATNGTTTAAAATTTAAAGAACACCAAAAAAAAAAAAAAAAAAAAAAAAAAAAAAAAAAAAAAAAGAAGGAAAAGAAAGGAAAAAGAAAAGGAAAACTTCTAGACCAGTTTATGATTAAGAGCTTAAAACACAGGAACTATATGAGGAACAGACCCCGAGAATCAGCTACAAGTATTCAGCTGAATCACACAAATAGAGAAGAACTTTCTGATACGTTGAATGAATATACCTCTTCCTTTATAAGATTCTGCAGGCTGTGACTGGATACTGCACTACATGCACATTGTGGTCCGTAAAACCTGGGTAGTTGAGCACTTCAACGTACTTGGGATTCACCAATAACACTGTTCAAGACAATCCAAATGGCAGTGAAATTTTTTTGTGTGTTGAGTAGTGCAGGTGTTTTGAAATCCGGGTCAGCCTGCAAGGATAAGGAGCATGTGTGTTTTCTAAGTGATCACCAATAAGTAGCTGTCACAGATGGCTATTTGTCATATGGCAGTGTAATAGGGAGTATGTTGAAACAAGGCAAAGGTCTCCTCAGTCACGTTTTAAGTCTAAAGACACTTTTTCATTGTAAAGTTAAAGGTGTCAAAAATGCTGGAGATAAAAATGGTTTGAATTTTTACAAGTTACTGTATTTTTGAAAAAGTATTCAAAATATAAATGTACCCATAAAATATAGGTGTGTCTTTCAACTTGAAATACTTAAAGTTATCTGTAATTTTAGATTGAAAATACCTTAGGTGCTGTTGGAGACTGTGTCCTGTACAAAGAAGAAGTTAAAAGTGCAATTGAAGAGTTAATTAACAACTCTAAAGAAGTTCAAGCAGAGGCTGAAAAGATCCTGGATACAGAAAGTTTATTACAAGCTCAGCAACTACTGCTTCATCATCAGGTAGGGCAACTACTCATGTCCATATCCAAATTTTTTTAAAAACAAAAATTGATGTAATTACAAAATTTTCTTATGCCCACTAACATAAATCTTTATATTTAAACTCGGAAGAGTTGCAACAGAAACAGTCCTATATAGTGAAATATTGATTTCTTTTAATGAAAAAGTTTTCAGTATTTTTTAAATGTTAAATGTCAACTTTTATTTCATATGGGGTTTTGGGGCACAAAACACCTGAAAGACAAGCTTCATTCACTTTTAATTTTGGGTAAGTGTATTCTGCAAATATGTAGACTGTCTGCCTTTATATAGCTTGAGTTTCAGATTCAATCATGATAAATTGGGCACAAATCTGGCTTTGCAAATTCCACTATTTTAGCAGTTTGATGTGGCCCCAAATCTCAATTTTGGAGGGAAGGTGTTCCTCTAGCCTTATCTCCTTCTGTGGATAGCTGCTTTTGTGACAGATGGGCCTCCATTCTGTAGGAGTAGAACGGGAGGTTTTTTATGCACTGATAATGGATCGAAACATCTACAGGCTACAGTAACAATCAGTGGTATGGCTTGCATACAGCAAGAATCATGGCTTTTAAGGCCAAATATGGGAATTTAACTTTGTGAGCTGCTCAAAGCTAATGTGAATAGGAATAATTTACTGCCAATATTTGAGCATTATTTAAGTGTTTTATATTAACATCTATTTCTGTGGAGTCAGACAGCTTACTGTCTGACCAAGCACTACCAAGTCCTACCTATGTCTTATCTAAACTCTTTGGGTATGTTTTAAAGTTTGTATCCGTTCTTTAAATACTCTATATTCCTTATCCATTTTAGGAGAGGGAGTAGAAATAGTTAACTTTTCCTTGAGTTCTTTTTCTTGGGTGTGGAGTCTGCCAAGGCAGAAACAGATTTTGACACAGAGCTGAAGGTACCCAGAGTAGAACTGAGCTAGCTGTGAGTTTACTGAGCACGGCTGGCATGGGTCAGGCATGTTAGAAATCAGTATTCTTAGGAGTTTCTGACAGTGCTACAAATCAAAACAGGTCCAGGACAGAGTAACACAACTTAGCCAATCCCCGACTGCTCTGTACTAAGGCTGATGTGTTGCTTTGTTCAGTCTGAGGCTCCAGCCTGTGCCTCAAGAGTGCAGAGCAGACCTGGATGCAGTCATGAGGAGTACGTGCACCTGTGACTCCTGCTGTGGTTGCTCAACTGCTGTGGCTTCTGCTTTCTCAAATATGCTTTGGACAAATGGCCACATTTTCACTCTTTTTCTCACATGCATGTGCCACAAAAGGCAGCATTTGACATTTCAGAAGCCAGGGGCATATACTTGATGAGTATGTGAGACTCTCAGAATACTTGCCCCAGTTTATCCCTTTGTCTGTTACTCTCATTGCATACCCCTGCAAAACCAGTAAGGGACAGCATCGTGCCAGTTTCACAAAGGGGCTAAAAAGTCTAATCACTCCTGTTGGGTGAATCCTTGTAGCAAAGGACAAGGAGACTCCGTGCAAAAAGGCAAGATGTGCAAAAGCAGATTTTGCAAGCCAAGCGGTTGCAGATTGAAGGTGGACTGCCCAGCACAGTACGAGAGGATTTACAAAAATTAGAGGGAACATTGGAGAACATGCAGCAGACTATGGAGAAACGGGAAGAACAATTGCAGGTGGGTCCTTCGCACATGGAAATAAGACCTCATGCTTCCTTCTTCCTATTTTTTGTTTTTTTCTAACTTAGGAAAACCCAAATATTTTTAATATCAAAAAATTGAGCTCATTTTCTCACCTCTGACTCATAGTCCTTGGGGTTTTCATGATCAGTACCTCTATGGAAACTTCTTGAAGCTACTGTATACCTCTTAAATAATAAAGAAATAGCATTCTGTCTGGAAGTGTTTAAAAGTCCCAACTATTCAGTCATAATAGTTAACAATTTAAAATAATTTATCTGTTAATTAATTTTTAGATGTCTTTTTTCTGGTTACTAAAGATGACATTGCTCTTTAATTGAGTGTCCTTAGGCTGGATATTAGGTTAATAACACCTGATGTGCAAATATAATCCTCACAACTACTGTGTGAAATACATGCTGTGATCCTAAATTTAAAGAAGGATGGAGAATGTCACAGGAAAATCAAATTGATTGCTTCAGCTTCTATAACTAATCACTGACTGAACTGGGATTAGAATTTATAGCTTCTTGCACCCGTATGTGGTTTGCCCTTTACAGTTTTCTAAGCAGAATGTTAATCCAAATGGCCACCATTCCATCCAAACGTTTAAAGTCACCAAAACTATTTTCCATGAGAAAACACAGGATGAGAAACACGATCAATAAACCTCAAATAACTTCTTAATGTAAGCATTTATTATTGAAATCTATTTTTTCTCTAAGAATTCCCATATATAAAGTCTTAATCTGTGCTTCAGAATCAAGAAAATAATTGTTTAAGCTGTCATAGTTCTTGTGACTGGTAATTAAATGCCGTATGTTAATCAGAATTGTACATTATCAGAAGAGACCAGATAGGTCCTTATGTGTGATTTTCCTAAGAGTAGGGATTTTCTTCTACCATTTTACTGTAATTTATTTCATTACAGAGTTTGAAAATCCTTTTGATATTTTTGACTACTTGTCACCAGTAGTCTCTGCATGTCTTACTTTAGACTTCTTAGTGGACATTTAAATATAAGCTTTAAATATTGCTGGCAACTTAGAGAACAGTTCTTTTCTAGCACAGCATAGGATGAATCAATGAAAATTCAAGGAAAAAGTTCTATTTGGTTTAGAAGAGTTTCATCTACTCACTGTTGAGTAGATGGCTTCTCAGGAAAAATTATTTTATGTCAAGACTTTCTCGTTTTTTCTTTCTTGTTTTTCCTTTTCCAGTAATGTACAATGAAAATCTTGTTTTCTCCTCTTTAATCTCCTTGTTTTCCTTTTTCATTTTATTTGTCTGTTTTTTAGGTCACAATAAATAAATGGGAGCAGTTTGAAAGAGACAAAGAAACAGTAGTAAAATATCTCAATCAAGCAAGCTCTGTACTTGAACGTATCTTAAACTTTAGCAGTTTAGAGAGCCTCTCCTCAGAACTGGATCAGACAAAGGTACTGACTGTGTGAAATGCAGGAGCTGAGGTATCCTTCTGCCTTGCCTGTCGACATGTGCTGGGTGTATTGCCTTCAATCTTTGCATGGTTTCCCTTTAATGCTGGTGTAAATTGCATATACAGATGAGAGACTGCATAAACTGTTTAGAGGTAAAAAGTCATTTTATTAAAAAAAAATGAAGGATTTCTCTAAGTCTGCATCTGAAGCATACCTATGAAAGTTAACATTATTTTGAGGACTTCCCATTTTAAGCCCAGTAATCATCTGTGCTAGTAATCCAGTGTTGAGAACTTGCATACCAACATTAATAGGATGCATTTTGGCAAGGTTATATGGAATGTGAAATAGTACTCTTAGACCTGAGAAGAAAAAGTAGAGACTTCTACCCTGTGGACATAAGCCATAACATGCTATTTGCCCTTAGAAACACAGAATTATCCCAGCCCATTTTAGTTACTACTACAGAAGTAATAATAGTACTTGTTTTTCCCAAGTGCCATGGTTTACGTACTGCTATTAACCTTTGAAGAAGGCAAAAATAAATTATACCTATCTTGATTATGCTCAGCATCCATTGTTCTGGTGTGGGGGTTTAATGTTTGTGACAGAAAATAGTTGCTAAACAAAGTGAAAATAAAAAATATGAAATGGTGCAAAATCCACTTCCTAAATGGTAGGATTTAAAAATTAAGCAAAGATGCATATAATCTCTGCAATGCAAAAATAAATTTCTTGAAGAGCTATAGAAGAAACTTTGACCTTCTGACTGAAAAACTTTTACACATACAGCTTCCCTTGATAAATTTAATTCAATCTAGTTAGCTCAAATGAATTTTTCTTAAATGCAATACAAAATTTACTGTCTTCAGATACTGTTTTTATGTATTTACACATTCAGATTACATGTAAGACACAGGTACTTTTTTGCAACCACAAACATTGAGAAAAAATACTTTCTGTGTAACTATATGAAACTCTTTATAGCGGTATTAATACATCTTGCATCCTTACAGGAACTTTCTAAACAAACTGAAGCAATGGCAGTACAGGCTGAGAATTTGGTGAAGAATTCCTCTGAAATACAGCTTGGTTCAAAGAACAAGCAGTCCCTTCAGCATCAGGCAAAATCAATCCAAGAACAAGTGAAAAAAGTGGAAGTTACTCTTGAAGAAGAGTATGTTCTTAACAAGTCCTAATATTTATTCCTCACTATAAGATTGTATCAAATTTCTAGAATACCTTGTCAGCATTTTGTGTTGTCTCATCACTCCTGTCATTTACTGCTTGCTCTGGCATAGTAACCAAGTTATGGTACCAAATATGTCAAAAGAGTGTGTGCAAACAAAATATATTCTTTTAATTCTGTATAGTTCATAAACGTTAGTTACATTTAACCTGTCACTTATCTTTAGGCCCCAGTCTTGTGAAGAAGGGATAATTGAGCTCATTCTTGAGGTACTGGACTCTTTTGGAAAGAAAAATCTCAGTTTGAGTATTGGAGCATCACATTTACCACATATGCCTCAGTTTTCAGTATTCCACTTTCTCTATAGGAGTGTCAAGAAGTGCCTTCATCTTAGGTGAATGCCCAGATTGTATTTCCTGGGCAATGTTAAAAGCTGCTTCTGCTGCAAAAAAAAAAAAAAAAAAGGCATCATTTTCCAGATTTTGTCTAAAAATGAAAAGTTTAAACTCCAAGGAAAGCTTGGTAAATATTTATAGCTTTTTGTATTTATAAAAATGTCATCCCTTCTCTCAAATGAGTAATTCAGTTATTGAACTTGTTACTCAAATTCAGAATGTCACTATTCTCACAATATCCCTGTACACATGCAGTTGTGTGGATCTATGAAATCAGTACTTTTCCATACACTAGATCTGATACATAAGTCATATAGCATATGAACAAAGGGCAATGCCCAAATAATTGGGATTCTTTTCCCCCATAATGCCCACTGTCATGCCAATCTGATTTTAATTTAGTGCCATTTTCTTCCTGATATGAAAGAACAGCTATAAACCAGAATAACTAGCCTGTGCAGCAAATGGTGATCTGACCTTTTATATAATGCTTTCTCCAATATAAAGTGTTAGAATGACGTGCAGTCAAATTCTACCATCTCTTACTAAGTACTTTACACATAATTTTCTTCACTATTGGGAGAGAAAACTAGTGTGATTTTTCAGTCCAAGAAATTCACCCATCCAACAATGAATATTCACTTTTTAAATAAAGTCACCTATTTTTAAATGGAAGTCATCATTGATACAGGCTTTCAGTGTAGGTATGAAATGGGTTTTAGTTGAATGTACAGATTATACAGAATGTCTGTGGTAGTGTGACACATAATAAAAAGATAAATACCTTCTGTAAAAGATGCAAATACATACAACTGTCTATAGTGTGTCTACAGGACATATAGTAAGGGTGTAAGGATTATATTTTAACTTGCATCATCAATAAAAATCTTGGCTGAGTAATTTAAAGTGAAGGTATTCCAAACTCATAAAGTACGTAAGTATGCTGATGAAAAGAACAGAAAAGTTTGAGCAGCTCTCCACAGTCAGCTACTGTAAGGACTTAGCCCATCTGTTTTCCAAGGAGATCATGCAGAGCTGTGCAGTGTGTTTGGGATTATATTCTTTACAGGCTGTGGCTTTCTTAAAACTACAACAAAGGCATACAACAGCAGTTGTGCCACTGATTTGGTCCTTTGATTCTGATTTCCAGCTGTATTTTCATGGGCTGGACTTGAGTGAAATATTTTTGCACATTGTTTTCCTATAAATAACTTGAATTTGCATACACTGTTATCAGTAAATGGCTGTTGACATTCCTATTTTTTTTTTAATTTTGAAAATAAATAAGAAAAAATAAAAAGGCCAATTTTTACATTTTTAAGCTACATCTTTTCTTAAAGCTTCCTCTAGCTTTAATGAGGGGGGAAAAAGTTTAAAACTTTTTACCATGGAATGGTTTTTAGGCTATATTTAGAAGGAAAATGTATTTTGAAATTTTGTAATACTCAAACTTTTATGATGAAACTTTAATATTTTCAGTGAAATAGAAAATGTGTGTTTTGCAAGCTGTGTGCAGGGCTTACATTAGCACTGGTTTCAATTACTTAAAAGGAGCAGAAACTTGTATACTGGAAGTTAATGCTGTTAGACCTTGTATAATGGCCTTAGACTTCTTACTTGTGACAAAAAAAAAGGTGCTTTGTTTGCAGTCCTTGACATAGAAGAATCAGTCATAATCTATTGCTGTTCAACATACCTATAATGTATGTTTCAAAGAATATAAAACTATTAACTCTGAGGGAGTTGAGTCACGTTTGTTCTTGATTCTTTTGTTTGATATGAAATCATTGCCACAGCAAACACAAACTTCCTATAAGATGGGGAGATTGCTGTTACAAAAAAGCAAGATCAATAAAGCAGTCAAGCATTGGTGACTATGTGTATGTCCACATTTCACTGGTTTTAGTCATTCTGGTCTAGGGACTAAATTGTGAACATCTATGCACTCAGTTATGTAAATATTTTGATTTCTGGTATAATTATCATTCCATCTTATTTCATAGAAATTTTATCCTGTTGATGTTCCTTTTCCCTTCTCTTCCTATGATGAGTTTCTTGTACAGCTAACGAATAAAGCTGTACTTTCTTTAACCTCTGGATGTCCCCACTATGGTTAATGCAATTGTTTGACTTCTGGTGCATGGCCTAAGAGAGAACCATGTTTGAATTTAATGCACAACTTGGTCCTCTAAAATGAGTACTTTTTAAAATGACCCTCCTGTAGATTGAATAAGTTCCATTTTTATTTCAGCAAGAATGTGGGCAGCTTCATTATATTAAACTGTTAATTCTCTCTAATTGATTTGGTTAATTTTAGTATTAAAAGCATGGAAATGGTGAAAAACAAGTGGGATCATTTTGGCAATAATTTTGAAGCTCTGTCCATCTGGATAGCTGAACAAGAAAAAGAACTGGAAACTTTGGAAACATCATCATCTCCTTTGGACATACAGATCAGCCAAATCAAGGTGATTAGTTCTTGTTATGTTGAGTGTTAAAAGCCCATTTATCTGTTACTTTGCTAGAGGCCAAATGGTAAAAGAGACATTTTACATGTTTCAAAACTACCACAATGAAATGATGGCACATTTTATACATTAATGTACCAAGCACTAAGGTCCTATATAAACTAAAGAAAAATTCTTACAGGCTGCCTTCTCTTCTAATGTTTAGTTTACATATATGAAATCTTTGTGTGTATGGTTAAAAACATAATTTATACCCTTCTTATTTTTCAAGTAATCTCAACTGGTGTACAAAATAGCTACATAAATAGAAGTTTGGGGTTTTTTAAAAACATACATCAGCTAGTGGCTATAGAACTTGATTTTAATCTTGCAAGCTAAAATTATAACTTGATTTATGTATCTTTTATGCTGAATTAATAAAGAAACTGTTGCTCTTGGTAGCTTGAAAACCTGCATAACATTTACTGTTACTGTATTTGCACTGTCTTAAGTTCTGTGTCCATTCCTGTAGATACACAGTGGTTTAGTTTCAAATTGCTGACTGAGGTGGATATTGTCTCCAAGCATTGCATTTCAAGGGCTGACTTTGTATCCTTCCACAAATGAAAATGTACCTTCTCTGGAATGGCACGTTTCTAAGGGTGCAGTTTTTCAATAGGCAGTGCACATTGCCATTTTCTTTTTTCTGTGACCTACTTGTTCTCCAGAAGGTGCACAGGTGTGCAGCTGCTTGCAGACCAGCTTGACACTATTTCCAAAGGGTCCCATAGGGCACTTGTTTCATGTGACAGAAACAGCTTATCAACAGATTTTCCTGTTCTTAATTTGTTCACAACTTCACAAAGACAAAATAAATAAATCTCTTGACTTCATCATTGAAGAACAAAACAATGCTTGAATTCTTGCTTCAGCAAGAATCACAGCACAGAATCACAGCAAGAATCACCACAGCAATTCAAAAACCGTTTCCTTATGACATAATATATATGCACTTATTCCACCGGCATATTTTATCATGTTGTCTTGCCTTTATATAATTAGTGGGCAGGATTCCAATGTTTAAGACTGAAAATAAGTGCATCAAATGGTACTAATATTGCATTACAGAGTGTCAGTTCTTGTTTGTCTAAATGGAGCCTTCTTAAGCCCTACTTAACCAAGTTCCCAGAAAAGCAGTTCCTCACTATAGATGCAGATAAGCCGTAATTTTTACACTGCATTGAAAGTTTCTGAAAATTCCATCATAATTCTTACACGTTTAAACACCATGGTCAGCTGATGATGTTTATGAACACCTGAGTGAACAGACATAAACCAGAGAAAATCCTCCAAATGCAGCGTAGGGTACATCATTGTGAACTAATGAGCTTTATGAGCTGTGATATGTGAAACGAGTCATCTCACCTCCCATGCATGGACGTAGCTGGAGGTCTACTTCAGCAGCACCGCTTTGTGCCTGAATTTGAAGAATTTTTTATGTTTTGTTTTAAGTTTCCTGATGAATGTGTCACAACACTAATCAGCATTCTTAGTTCATAATTTCTAGGACACCGCATTAGTAAGGAACATTTCGACATAGGGCAAATGACTAAAAAGCAGTGTGCTCCTTGATACCTTTGGCTGACCAAATTAAAAGCCCGGGGTCAACTGAATGTAATTATCCTACATGGTAGTGGTAATTTTCTACTTTTGGTGACGTTGATTGCAAAGCCCCAGTGACTTCAGCAGAGCCAGGTTTTCACCTACACATTTCTCTGAAATTCCTGGTGGAACAAAATGTCAGTTATCACAAGTAGTTACCATTGGTGGCAGACTCAGTGAGAGTTTGAAAGCCTCAATTATCCACCTTCTTTTATGTAACTGAGTGAATTTAACAGAATAGCGTAGGAGTGAGAAAGCACTGCCTCATTTGTATCTGCTGCATTGTTAGATAATTTCAGCTTCAGGGCTGCAAATCCAGTATTCTTCCTCAGCAACATGTTCTCATGCAAAAAAAGATATTTTATAACACAAATTAATTCAGAATATATTGCATAAAGAGAAACTATAAATTCTTACAGCGCCACATTTTTTTTCTGACAGTTACCCTACTAATTTTTGACTGAATGTTGCAGTAAGCCACTCCTGAGCTTTATAAAGGCAAGGAGATCATATTTTTTATCACAATTAGAGCAGATGTTGGGCACTACCTATGCTTTCAGAGTGCTAGTTCAAAAAAGTTTTTGGTTACTTTCGTATACATACACATTTTAACATTTTTATATCTTGAGAATGCTATTGCCTATTTCAGTTTTAAAGAACTCACTTGGATCTTTCAAATCTCTCCCAGTGGGTGTTTTCCCTTGCTTTTGGGAACTCCATGGACATGATACATCTGTTTTAATTAAAAAAAAAAAAACCAAAAAAAAACCTTGTTGTGAAAAAAAGCTTATTTCCAAGTTCATTGGTGCCAACTGAATAAATAGCCACTGAATGAGAAACACTCTAAGTTTCTTATTTGGATGATGTAGCTGCCCGGTTTGCCTCTAATTTGTAATAAGACAAGTGCAAAATAATAGGAGACAGTTGCTGTTATGCAGCTGCTGAAATGTAAAGCCAGTGCAAGTTTGCCTTTATGCATTTGCTAACTGAGGTAAAAGACAGATGAAAATTGCCAAAAAAGCATTATCACCCTTGTTTCATGGTTTCCTGTTTATACTGTAATGTGGTTCTTTATTTAATCTTCTGCCTAAGGGCACACTCACCCTGCCTTATGGTGTAGTTAAATTTATCCTTTATTCTACTGTAGTATTTTAAGCTAGAAAATGGAAACAATCTCTACTGTTTTTCAAATCTTGGCATGTTTTATTTTCTAAGTTCTTGAAAACCTATTAAACATTAGTAACCAACTGTTAGGGTTCAGCTCCTTAATACTTTTTACAGTAACACAGTCCTGTTTTTTCATCTTCTGTTTATTTTGAATCTTGAAGAGAATTGCGTACTACTTTCCTGTGAAGTAAGAGATGCTAAAATATGAACCATCCTGTCTGCTTATCAAAATATGCACCTCAGCCAATTCTAATTGCTGTTCATACACACTGATTCTAGGGCAATCTGTATTTTAAACCTTTGCCAGTGTTAGTTTCAAGAAGAAAAAAGGGTATTTACAGGTCATATTAAAGACTTTTGTGACTAGTTATTTCAAGTGGTCAATGAACTCTCCTCTTATGTAATATCTTGATGAAGGATTTTCGTAGCTCAGGTAAAAAAAGGATTTGGAAAATATTGTTCTAATAATTAAAAACTTATTGTGAAACTTTTTACTATTACTTTACATTTTAGGTTATTAAAAAAGAGATAGATGGTAAAATAACGGGAATCTCAAATCTAGAAGAGGAAGCCAAGACTTTTTCCCAGTTTGTTACCTCTGGAGAACGTGCACGTATTAAAGCCAAACTGACTCAGGTCAAAAGGTATTGGGAAGAGCTAAGAGATCATGCACAGAGACTGGAAGGAACAATCACAGGGAATGCATCAGCACAGCAGAAATATGAAGAAAGTCTTAAACAGGTAGACCATGCAAAATCTAATGGATTGTTTGCAGCAATTCATAGAATTGCTCTATATTTTTCCAAAATTGCATATAAAATGCATGTCATAATATGACGGACTAAAATAAATACGGAGATTTTTAAGGTAATTGCAAGACCTAGATACATAAATTTCTGCTTTGAATTACCTAAAAGGCAGCTTCAGAAAGACAGTAAAATATACACGCTGAAAAAATTATGTTGTCTTCTAGAAAACCTAAGTGACTCTCCTGGATATTGCACTATTGAACTATATCCATACTTGTTACAAACACTTAAACTTCAATCTTTGGTTGATAGAAGGTTGTAAGAAAAATAATTTAAATATTATTATTGTCCCATCCAGGAGGGATTGAGCACTGTTAGCATCTTTTAACTTCAAAAGGCACTCAGCACTACAAAGGCTTAGGATATAAAATTCTCTTAGCAGCGAGCATTTAAAAGATGTTATTTAAAGAACCATTTATGTAATTCCTGCTGGTTTTAGCTTCTGGTTTGCCTTTCTTTCCATAGGTGGGGCAGTCAGTGACTGAATTTGAAGCTAAGCTGGCTGAGCCTGTGGCATCGTGCTCCTCGGCAGCAGCGACATACGCAGCCCTCCAGGAGTGCACGGTGAGCGTGCGGCCGGCTGTTCCTGGCACGGAGTCCAGGGACACGGTGACCTCCTGCCACAAGGGCCAGCAGCCCCCAGAGCAGGGGCTGCCTGAGGCCGCACAGCTCAGGGGCAGGGCAGGAGGAGGCAAGGGCTGCCCATCTGGGTGGGCAGCCCCAGGGAAGGCTTAAGTACTTCCTCAGCTATTTCTTGTTACCATTTTAGACAGGCTTGGAAAGTTTCTTCACCAATCTAGGGGGAAAGGAAGCCTACAAGTAACACTTAACCCTTCAGGTAATTGGTTTTAACTTTAGGCATCTAAAACATTATGAAAAACAGAAGATAAGACACAAGCCTGTTAGACATTTTTCCTCTAAGATTTTCATTAAAACCCTGTGATTAAAGAAAATATATCCTTGGAAACAATTTTTCTTGGTCAATGAAGAGACTGGACAAAGTTTCAACTTAGAAACTTTTATCTGTGATGCTAGAAATCCATGGGTGTTTGGATATTTGGTTCAGTCCACTATAAAAAGGAAAAAAATACTGAATTGGTATTCAAACTCCCATCTCAGGGAGTTTGGTGTAGTATTTCTGTTTGTAAGTTCTGATATGTTTTTCCAACAGTAATCATAGCCTTTCTTTGTAAGAAAATATTACAAAAAATTTTAGTCATATTGTTTTTGCAGTAAAATGCATATAATGTCTTCTGAACTTAGAGATAACTGCTTGCAAAGGCTGTTTTCAAGGGGGACCTGACCTGTCTGCTTCAAAAAAGCTTGATATTAGTTGAGGAAAAATATTTTAAATATTGGAAATTTATTCAGACAGCACTTGTAATCACCATTTTTATTGGCTTTTAAACATTATGAATATGCTAAGCATGCTGTTATAAGGTCTTGTTCTTTTTGGGGACCATGATGATTAAATATCTTGATCTGAAATTATCAGCAGCTTGTTCCTGTATAATTCATATTTCCTCCTATATATGATTCCTTGTAATTATAACCATTACTGTTGTTGTTACTATTGCACACCCGTGAGTTGGAACTTTCATAATCTTAAATCTGTTTCATTTTGTGCTTTTCTGACTCACTGTACTATATTTCAATCATTTTCATATGGACAAGTTTCCCAGCTTTCTAGAAACAGAAACACTGGAAAATGTAATTGATATTAGATGTCATTTCTATGGAAAGGACCTTTAGCTAATGCTGATGGAAGTTCCAAGTAACTCTTCCCTTCTTCTCCCATCTCATGACATTGGCTGCAAGTCTGGTAGTCCTTACCTGTTGGTGTGAGGTTTTGAGTTTACTCTATATAAATTAGAGCAACTCTTAGACAGACATTAGGGAATCTCGAGCTTTTCCCTGAAATTGGAGCTTTGTCCTGCATGGATGATGTGTGTTGCATGTCCATTCAGAAGATCTGACTTCTGTTGCAGAGTTTTTTTCTTTAGCACTGTTCCTAGGAAAGTCTTTTGCCACTACAAGCTATTTCATTGATATGCTTGGCACACATGTACCTAGGGTGGACTGGAGAGATATCTGAGCTATGAAGTGACTTCATGATCTGATGGATGTAGCAGTGCTTCAAACTTATGAGTGGAACTACAGAATTTTTCCCACCATTGTTTCCGTAACTCTATTGTTTATGTATGTGACTTCTCTTTCTTTTTCATCTTCACTAGGACCTTTGTCATACTGTGGAAAAACTGAGCAACCCTCTGGCCTCTCTCTCAGCCAGTGTCCGAAAGGTGGCCAACAAAGAAAAAGCTGCTCAGGAGGTCAAAGCATTACAGCAGAAATACGAAAAAGTGCTGGAAAGTGCTAAGGAGAAACAGAGCTTATTAGAGACTCTTCTGGCTCAGTGGCAGAAGTGAGTAAACTCTGACAGCTGTTGTGATGGACGCAGAGACCTTCCTGTGCTCCATGTGTGAGATGGAGAGGATGACTTGGTAACTCCAGGCTGTGATTTTGTTAGGCAGGAGAAGGAGCTGTCTGCCTTCCTGGCCTGGCTGGAGGGGTGCGAAGCTACAGCCAGGCCTTCCGAGCAGTATGTTTCTGCTGAAAGACTTAAGCTGGAAGGTGAACTGCAGGCACTGCAGGTATGCTTCAACTGAAATATTGTCCCCCTGCATTTCCTGGTGTATTGCTGTGTCTTTTAAAGGAAGGAATTGCTTAGTTATAGTCTGACAAGTCTATTGATTCTGGGCTTGGGAAATCTCCAAGGAAGTATTACATTATCCCTTGCTATTTCTCAATTACTTTACTATTGCTTTTGACTATAATATGCCAGTTCACGAAAAAAGAAAAAGGTGCCCTGGTATATCCTATTATCTGCCAAGGAAAGACGTGGATCTGCTTGTTAGAAGATCCTTTCTCTAGAGATATTCCTTTATTCAGCAAGTACTTATTTTCTTTTTTTTTTTTTGCATGTGAGAAAAGGTTCTCAGATGAAAAAATGCTCGAAGGTTTTAACATCACAATGGAAGTCTGCTTTCTGATTTTTTTTTCAAACACAAGACTTTCATTCTATTATGAAATAATCTAAATTATGCCTTCCCTTGGAACTTTTGCAGTTGTTTTTAGCTGAATATGAAGCAGTTGGCCAGATGTAACATCTTTTATACCTTCCTTGAAGCCAAGTTGTCAGTTTTACATATTACTGAAGAAAAGAAAAATTATTTGGGTGGTTGGGAGTTTTTGTTGTTGTTGTTGAGTGGCTTTTTGTTTGGGGATTAGTGTTTTTGTTTGGTTGGTTTTTATTGACCTTTTTTGTTTGGTTTTATTTGGTCTTTATTTTGCTTTGTTTGGGCCAGTTTGCAACATTTCCTCCCAATTCTCTTGCTTCACACAAAACATGTTGCAAAATGTGGTCTTGATTTTAGCCCCTGCCAACATACAATAGAGCTGTATGGAAAGCTCACACTAAAGGAGAAAAAAAACCCAACTCTGATGAATCCCTACTGAATTACTATTGGAGATTTAGCTGTCTGAGAGGTGTTGAGTACCTGCTTGTCCTATTCGGCCTCAGTTCCTCCAAGGATTTGACTACTCACTCACTTGTCTCAAAGTGCTGTACTGGAAATCCGTAGCTGGTTTTCTATTAGTTTTTGTTATTTTGCGTAATATGGTGACAAGCTTAATCTAAAAGTTTTGCATTCCATTGTTATCCCAGGATTTGCGAGCAGATATTGAGTCCCATGCTTCCGTCTATGAGAGCCTTTTACTGTTAAATGAGTCACTATTTCCAACAGCTTCAAAGCAGTGTGTGAAAACAATAAAAGAAAAATTTGAAGAGCTGGATGAGAGGTGGAAAGCTTTACCACAAATTGTTGATAAAAGGTTTGTGCTTCAGAGTGTCTTTTTACATGTTAAAGGAACCAATACCCAGATAAGGAAGCCCAATCCCAAAACGTATTTTTTATAGTATTACCATTAGGAAAACAAAGGTTTTAGATCAATACCAATCCCTGAACTCCCAGGAATGGGGGGTGGAGAATCCCACACATTTATGGTTCTGTCTTTTTGACATACACTCCCCCTGTTTGTTTGGCAGAACAGTCTGTTTGAAGGAGTGTGGGGCAGGAAATGAAGGCAATGTTGCATTTCCTCAGTTACAATTTCCTAAGTAAATTCCAAAATCTCTAATAATCTGCTCTTGATTTTTTCGGTTATATGCTTTATCTTGTGCAAAGCCACACTGTTTTATTTTTAAACTCACTTTGAAATTCTGATTTGCCATAAATACTATAAATGCTCCGTTGTTAGGCTGCTGTTTTTTGTTAAGCTCAGAAAAACTGTCTCCTTTATTTCAAACTGCATGTTATCATATATTTAGATTTGAATTCTTTCCATGATGAATACACATATTTTACTATTTGAAATATAGCTTACATAATAGTTACTGATCAATCACATAATCTTCTAGGTGCTTTATCAATATGATTGTTCGACAATATAATGATCTACATGTTGAAATTTAGGGAGATAAATTTCTAAGGGAAATGGGAATGTAAATGACAAAGTCTTTTTTAAGGTCAAGGTTTAGATTTGGTACTCAGGTACTTAGTTCTGCTGAGTACTCCTCTGGACCCGTTCTTCCTTTGAACTGTGTTCCTCTGATCAGACTTTACGCTTGCTTAGTTCAGTGGAAGTTGAACATGAAATTCCTCACCCCCTGCCTAAGTTCATGAGACTCTCACCTTAATTCAGTGTTTCAGATGATAGGGCAAACAGAATTGCTATGACTGAAAACTAAACGTTAGCTTCCATCAATAACATTCTCTTTGAAGACTATACCTTGGTTGTTTGGGGCGCCTCTAACAGCTGATATAAATAAAAGAGTGGAAACAGGAAGGATCCAAAGGTGCTTTCAAATGTTGTATTATTCCCCAGAATTAAGAAATTCATATGGCAAAATAAAGTAATATTTCCTACTTTTCTTGCATCTGGCATTTATTTTAATGCTGACCAGTCCCCTGTGGGGTTGATTATGGGAAGTGATTAAATTGCATCCAGTGGTTTCTTATTTACATCTGACATTCTACAGGATCAACTTCCTTCAATCACTTGTTGCTGATCATGGGCAGTTTGATGAGCTCCTGCTCAGGTTTTCAGACTGGATTAAGCAATTTCTTGCTGAACTACAAGCCACTTCAGAGATAAACACAGCTGATCAACAACTAGCTGCATCTCACAATAAGGTAAACTTTTGGATGTAAATGTTAAAGATGGAGAAATTGTACAGTGCATTTGGTTAAATGCTCATCTAGAATTAGCAAGTAATTTATTTGTTTGAAAACAAGTATGCGGTTGCAGTCACATACAGACTTCTGTTATTCGACAAGTTTAAAGCAAAATTGTAACACTGAACTATTCCTACTGAAAACCCCTCAGTAGTACTTGTTTCACTCATAAGTTCAGTACTAAAATGTTTCTTGAGCTCTTGATTTGAAGAAGAAACTCAGTTCTATTTTCTTTCTTTCCCATAGAACAACTCAATGGAAGTTGAAACTAAGAAACAGGAGTTACAAAGTCTGAAGGAACATGTAGAGAAATTGGGTTCGTTCAGCAGCCCAGAGGACCAGCAGATGTTGCAGGGAAAGACAGAAGATTGCTTTCAGATCTTCCAGGAGGCAAGTCAGATAACTAGCCAAAGACAGGATGCCCTGGATCAGTTGCGAGTGTTCCTGGAGCTCCACAGTGCTGCATCAGGAGTGCTCCACCAGCTGAGGCAGACAGTGGAGAAAACAGGAAATATGGATAAAGCTAAATCTGAATTACTGGAGAAGGAACTCAATGGTGTTATTAAGGATCTTAACAGGTTGGAATCTGATGCTGTCAGTTTGGATGGTTCCCTTACTAAGGCTCAATATCACCTCAAACACAGCATTTCTGGGCAGAGGACCTCCTGCAGGGCTATGGTGGATAATCTGGGTGTGGAACTGGAGGCAGTTCAAAACCTGCTGGGAACCAAACAAAGCGAGGCAGAAGCTCTTGGAGCCTTACAAAGATCTTTCATGGAGCGTAAAGAGCAGCTACTGAAGAGCATTGAAGATACTGAGGAAAAGGCTGACAAGGAGGGCCTGAAGGAGACAACATTACAAGCCCTCCAGCAAAGGTAAAAACAATGGCACTTTCACACTTGATTGCAATCTGTAGACCTTTCATGATTCACTGGGGACATGTGTGTGTTTCCTACCTGGGGACTTTATTTCTTGCCAAGCATATGTATCTACTTAATAAAATTTTGTAAGTGAGCTATTTGAATGCACAAAACACTAAGTCCTGCTAACTTTCTATATTGAAAGAACAGTCATGAAAGTTGATGTCTCAAAAATATATTTTGTCCAAATGAATCTAAGATCCAAACAGCTATTAGAGGTCCCATATAACATAACTATCTCAACCCTATTTTGGGGTATGTACAAACTGAAGATTGTACATGGGATGATGGAATTAAAAGCACTTATTGTAGTAAAGTATTAATATAAATATCTGAGTATATTTCTAGGTGACTGTTTGAGAGGCAGGTATAATATATGTCTATCTGATTGTATAGCAGTGTATGTATCAGAAAAATCACATTCTGAGCCCAGTTCTACCAGAAAAAAAAATCCGAATAAAGCTTTATTGTAGGAAATATTAGAAAAAGAGAATTTTATGCACAGTAAGAATAAAAACAAGTATTTCATTTTTGCTTTCTCCTTTCTCTTGCAAAAAAAGAGTGAAGATGAGTAAATTGAAACCTGTCTTTTAACTTGCAGGTTGAGGATCTTTAACCAGTTAGACGAAGAATTGAATTCTCACCAGCACGAACTCCAGTGGCTCATGGACAAAGCAAAACAAATAGCCCAAAAAGATATCACGCTCGCTCCTGAGACTGACAAAGAGATAAATCGCTTAGAATCTCTGTGGAAGGATACCAAGAAGGCGATACATGAAAAGTAAGTAGATCTTTAGCTTTAAATAAGAAAGGAGAAGATGGGGAAAGAGGCACAGTTATTACATGTAATATCTTCTTGCTATATTAGTTACAAGGAAAAAAAAGACTTGAAGGTTAAATACTGAGTAGAAGATAAAAACACGTTGTTAACAAGAAGATTTGTACCAGTTATACTTATGCTATTAATAAAGCCGCAGATAGGTCCTCAGTAGAGTACTGACAGATATGCTTTCTGTTACATACATGCTATATTGCATGTTACTGTTTACTCTTCTGAAAGATAAGAAATCTCCACTGAATTTTCACTATCACTCCAGCTAACACATATTCTCCTTCTATCATGTTTTCATTCTCTGCTGGATGTGTGTTTCTGACAATTCTATATTCACTGCTCCTAAACAATTTTTAGATTTAAGTATTTCTGTCTGCCCAAGGGGACAGTTTCATAATAATCATTAGTGTGTAATCGGTTACACTAATTGTATATGATACATGATCAGATGATCAGTTTTATCAATGAAAATCGATAATGAAAGAAGCTAAAGAACCTACAGAAATTTTATCATACCCTTTTCTTTGTCTTAACTGCTTCACTATGATCTTTAAAGAGAACTAGAAGAGTTTTCTCTCTCATGTAGACACAATTTTAGACCCTCCTGAACCTGCTTATTTTGGAGAGCTCTTTGGAGCATCTAGAGAAGAGCCAGCTCCTAAAACAGTTACTCCTCTTTCTTGACAATGTGATGTTTCCCCAAATCCTTTCATTGAAAAACACTATTTTACAACTAAACATATGCAATGTATTAGTTTTGTTTCTCTCACTCTTCAGTGTAAACACCAGGAATGGATTGAATAGGTTTTCTTTTTTTCCTCTGTCCATTGCCTGAACATAAACAAGCTTTCCTGGAGAGAGTGGGGAAAAAAAATTGGGCTTGTTTTTAGCATAAGGTTAATTTATTCTCAATAGAAGGGAGGTAAATTGAATATAATATTTTAGTCCCAAAAGCATGCATCTGACAGTTGGAGGACAAAATAGACAGACCTTAGCATGCATTACTTTAGTCTTTATTTCTGCTTCTTTTTACCCGAAAAACACTCCATGTTAAAGAAACAAGTTTTTTTAAAACATGAACTGGGAGTGGCACAATCATTATAATGTGGTTTCCAGTCAAAAAGATGCTAAGCTTAGGAACTGAGAAGCTTGAATTCCAGTTTCAGTCTTTCTTTTTTATGAAGTCAGTTGCTTTGGTATCTGATATATATGAGATGGCAATTCACATACTGTCTCTTCAGTGAGATGTTTTCTGATGGATCCACAGTGATTTGTAAAACAAAAACATTCCTCTTTCCTTGGCTGCCCAATTCCTGTTTAGCACTGCATCCTGGTTTTCCCATGGTGAATTGCTGTGTCACGTTCTCTGTCCTTCAGAAACATGACAGCAAGTGGTACTAACACAGCTTTTTCATATTACAGAAAGGAGCAGTCCTGTGTTCTTATCGATCTGATGAAGGAATATCAGAGCTTGAAGTCAACAGTAATGAAAGTCATAGACAGTGCTAACAGTGCTTCTGTGACCAAGTCCATTTGGAAGGATCATGAAGATGTCAGGCGAACGTTATTAAAGGTAATGACATATATTTTCCTTTGAGGAATTTAAATGATTTTTAAATTTGATGGATTTTGTTTTGTTTTGTTTGAAATGTGTCCTTGAACTATATTTAAAGTTCCTTGAATTTCTGTCAAATCTTGTCACACTGACATTCAGGGTTTAAATTGTACTGATTCTGATGAGGAAAAAATAGAGTCCTTTTTTGCATTTTGGTGAGATCTATTAATCTGTTGTTGCTATTTATAACTTTAATGGAAATGCAGACTGTTAATATATGGAAAGCATAAGTGGAAAACAGTGGAAAGCTCTTTATATAAAATACATTGAGAATATATTCCTATCATAGTATGAAAGGCTAGTCCTAGTTAACATACTTCATTGTTTTTCCATATTGGGTAAATTTTGGAATAGATAAAAGGTCACAAAATAACATGAATTGCACACATTTTGGATGTGCATTATCTCTTTCCCTAAGCGGACTTCTTCCATGGTATATAATTTTGATACTAGCCGTCGATCAGAGATAAGGTATTTGGATGCTGGTGTTCCATTCATCTTACTAGATTGTATTTCAAAAATTCTGAATTCTGCTGTCTATCAGCCTGTAAGCATAAACAGCTCTGAGTGAAATACTTTCTATTCTTTTGGAGGTTAATTTAATTTGGAAGTCTATTGAGCTCTTGATTAAAAATCTTTCAGTCAGATCTGTATAAACCTTATTCTAAACTGTGTGTATTTATGGCCTCTTTCTAATAGACGTCTTAAAAGAATGAAAAGTCAGGACAGAGCTCACCAGTCTAACAAAGAATTTAATCTAACTTCCACATTATTCCTTTGAGACTTGGGCTGTGGAGCATTCTCTGCTGCAGCAGTGCCCACATACAGGCCTGAAGAAGTTGGAGTGCAATAAATGCATCCAGATTAGTATCTTATTATTAGTACTGCTCTCTAGTACTTGCTGTAGAAAAAAGCATAAGATGCTTACTGTGATCCTTTCACAGCATGTTGCCACATTTTCAGTGACAGTGTTTCAAAGATTTCCCTATGCTTAGTGTTGGAAACTTAGTAGCCCTGAAAATTTTGTCTAGTTCCTTTCAGAAAACATCTGTACTTTTGTTTTCCAGAATATCTAGTAGTGAGGGGGTTTTTAATTCTAAATTTTGTTAGCAACACCTTCTGTTTACCCTGCTATAACTCCTGAAGCGATTATTCAACGATGAAGACTGAAAAGACAAATTAAAAAAAAAAATAAAATTCCCTTAAGTCCCAAAAATATCTGGTTACCAAGTGACAGGAATTCAGAATTTTTTACTGCCACTTGTGGCAGTATTATTTATTTATAAGAACAATCATCCTGTATGATTATGCTGATGAGAAAATCATGTCAGTTGCTTTGTATTTTGTGGAAGAGTTAAATGTTAGATATGAGAATTATCACATTCATAACACAGGGCTAGGGATGGATACCTAGAGAACTGGATTTTTCTTTATTTCTTTCTTTAAGGCTTCATTAAACAAGCAAATATTTATATCCACAGCATGAGGCTGCCAAGAATGATCTGAGTGATAAACAAAACGACCTGGATACTTTCACTAATAAAGGAAAACATTTATTAGCAGAACTGAAAAGAGTGCATAACTGTGACTCCACTGCACTGAAAACAGATATGAACTCCGTGGTGGACAAATGGCTAGATGTAAGAATCAGCTTTATATGCCAAATACAGTCTTGAAGATTGGTTAAGCTTACAATATTTCTACTTTCTTGGGATCTTAGAGTAAAATTGCTTAGTAAAAATTACTTTGAAGTATAACGCAAAGGCTTAGTCAGAGGGGTGTGGCATCCACTGTATGAACAAAGTTGTGACAGCAGTTTAATAGATTTTAAATAATGTCTTACAGCAGTGTATGAATGCTACTACTGTAAATTTGCTCACTGCACAGTTCCAAGCATAAATGTGGTTTGGATTTACACCTAATGCATACCAGCCATACTTTATTGAAGTAAATCGGATTAATAAATTAGGCAGTAAATTACATTAAGCTAAACCACAAAAGATATTAATATGTTGAGAAAGATATCACTATAGGAGAGAAACATAAAAGGTAGTTACAGAATCACAGAGTGATTTGGGTTGGAAGGGATCTCAAAGATCTCCTGGTTCCAACCCCCCTGCCACGGGCAGGGACACCCTTCACTAGACCAGGTTGCTCAAAGCCTCATCCAAGCTGGCCTTCAACATTTCCACGGATAGGGCATGTGCAATGGCTCTGGGCAGTCAGTTCCAGTGTCTAACCCCCCTCACAGTGAAGAATTTCTACCTAATATTTTACATTTACACGTTTATACTGCTTTAGCAGCAAATTCCTACATTACATGAGAAAGATAAATGTAGTTTTTTTGAAAGATAATGTTTATTTGGACAAAAAACTTCCTCAATAAAGAATATAAAAATATTTAGAAAAAGACACATAAGATTTTTGTTTGGTTTATGATATGAGTAATTAAATTCAAATTAGAATTTAGAATTCAGAACTTAACATTAAATCTAAGAAAATTATTTACCCAGGCTTACTAATTATTTTTTATGCACTTGCCTTATAACCATCTGCAAAATAGAGAAGTCTAAAATTAATTTGTGAATGGTATTGATACGTTCTTCTTTCCTAAAAGGTGTCTGAAAGAATTGATGATAACATCGAACGACTGAGTGTAAGCGTGTCTCTGTGGGATGACATCCTGAAAACTGGAGATGAATTAGATGGATGGTGTAATAAGTGCATTTCTCAACTGAATGAAGGCATCAACAACTTCAGTAACAGTCAGAGAATGGAGGTCCTCCTGAAAGACTTCCAGGTTCTTACCCATAAATCAGTGATAAAAATGTTCTAGACCAAAATGTCAAGTGATGTCCGGCACAGAGAGAAGGCTGTGCTGTTGTCTGTGTCCTCTGTTCAAGGGGTGGTACCCTTACCCAACAGCTAGCTGAGAGCATTCCTGTCCTTTTTATTTGAAGCTGTTTGCTTCTGACAGAAACAAGAATGGCACATTTTACTAAATCTAAGCTCCATAGTTATTTTGGCCCTAGCAGTTGTATTTGGTTCTAGACTGAATTCCAGTAAAAATAATGGAAATTTTTGACAACTTCAGCTGCAGTTTAGCAAAAAAAATAAGTAGTTTCTAAAACCTCATCCAGGAAAGTAAATTCTCCAGACAATAAAAAGACATGCTGGACTGGAAGGTGAATTTAATTTCAGTTAGATGATGACTTTCTTTTCTGGATAGCTTTAAACTCTTAGAAATCTAGCCAGTGTTCAGGATACATTCTGCATCTATTGCCTTAAAATACACATCAGATCAGTCATAGATTGAGCCATATTCTACTTCATTTGAAATAAATTACCTATTTAAGAAGATGCACAGTGAACTTAATCAAGTATTATGATAGATTATAAAAAGATACATTATTATTTTGCTCAGCATAAGCGTTATTATTGAATGCCTTATGTAGCAATCAGACCACCTAAATTCATTGCTGCTAAAACTGATTTGGAGTAAAATCAGACAGTACCCAAACCACAGATGTACTTGATATACGGAAGTGCCAAAATAGCAGATGTGAGCACTCTGTGCACATTTACAGTCACAGAATGTATAGTCCATAATACTTTTTTTTGCACTTTGTTTTGCAAAGGCAAGAGAAGAAGCAGTTCAGTGACATCAGGGTCCTGCCCTTTTAGCAATCAGAAATAGATGAACATGGACAGAAAAAATCACTGTACCTCTTCTGTGGCCAAAATCAGTGGTCACTTTCTTGACCTACCACCTAATATTATATCCTCCCTAGGACAAAATGCCCTCTAAGTATTCTGGGTATGCAGGCCAGATTTTAATTTCATCAATTTAATTCTGCAGTCCACTATTCAATCTTTTAGCTGTAATGATCTGCTTGAAATTTTTAGAAAAGAAGTTTTGGGCAATAGGATACTGATGTTTCAGAGCTCCAAATTATGATTTTTCACTTTCACTTTGATATTATGTTTTTGATAAGTAGAATTTTTTTTATAACTTGGATCAATAAATACAAGGTCCAGATATGTCAGTGCATATATATCAGCATTTTTTAGTCTGTTTTAAGGTTAAAATCTATTTCTGTGTCTAATTTTTTATCAAGACCTCACTTGCTTGTAATAAAAAATCAGAGATCACATGTAATATACTCTGCATGTCTTTAAGTGGAACCTAACACACCTAGTAGATACTTACAGTCGAATAAACAATGACATTTTCATCTTCAGTTTTCCAGTTTTAACAAACAAAAACTTCTAGAGCATTTTAAATGCTAATAATGTATATGGTTATTTTAAAGGATGAGAAAACTTCTCTGAACTGAGACTAATAAAGAAAAAGAGATGGGAGATTTTTAGTGCACACAATTAGTAGAACAGCAGTATTTTCCCTCTGGTTGCTAAACGGTGTTTACATTTTCTTTCAATTTTGAAATTAATGGAGCATCCTTCTGAAAGTCTAAAAGCTTCTTGTAGTTTGGTATGAAACTTTGACCACATCTCTTTTACAGTCTGAAGTCAAGGATAAAGAACTGAAGTTGGAGCAACTTAGTTCCAAAATTTCAGAACTCAAAGAACTGACCCAAAGTCAAGAGCCTCCTGCAGATCTCCAGGTAAAAGAAAGACATTGGTAATCACAGATTGTGCTCAAATAACTAAGAAAACATTCCTCCTGAAATTTCTGTCTCTCCTGCCATTGCCTTTTTCTTTCAAGGTGACAGATACAGCATTATAATTTATATGTAGCATAACTAGTCTTTGTTCATATTTCTGTAGGTAACCTTGTTGGGGTTTTTTTTCTATAAACAGTATGTCATAAATTAATTGAGCATTAGGGTTGTAGAAGTATTTTCTAATAAATCAAAATAAAAGAATTAGTTTATAATGTAACTGATGACATCTGAAACTACAGATATTCTCTATACTGCACAACATTAAGCATATGTGCACACATCATAGGTGGGTGCATGTTCGTTTCCTTGAAAGGATTATAAGGCAGTAAAATATGTTCATTTGCTTTGTTAACCAAAAAGTATTATTTAGTGGACTAGAATAAGGGCCCTGAACTAGCTCTTACAAAAAAAACATACAACAATGAACACAAAGGTGAGCTGTTGAACTTCTGGCCAGATGCTTATTTCTATGTTCTAGGGCAGTCACAAAACCAAAGTATGACTATTTTGGCAGTTTGATTTCAAACAGAAATTGGTATTTGAGATTTTTAACTTTTAATGTCAGAAATTTAGCTGACTTCTGCAATTTCCATGGGCATGGAAATATCTTGATACATACTAAGTTTTAATAGAAATTAATATAACACTCAAGCCTTGCCCACATTTTGGAAGAGGATGCCCAGGGACATCACAGAGTCTCCCCTTCTGGAGAAGGAAAAGACCCACCTGGACGTGTTTCTTTGTCTCCTGCTGTAGGTGACCCTGCCTTGGCAGGGAACTTGGGCTAAAGAATCTACAGAGGTCCCTTCTAACCCAAAGGATTCTGTGAATCTGATTTATCTATAGTACCACATTATGACTGATTCTATTTACTTTTATTAGTGCTCAGCTAACATCTACTATAATTTTGCATATTGTTGTCTTTGAACAGGCAAAATTCTAGCTTCTTTTTTGTACTGTCTTCAATTTTCACCTGCCTTATACTGAGATACTTTAAGGCTCAGTGCTCTTCAGGCTCGCTCACCAATTGATATTTCTTTTTATCAAGCTATTTGAGTGTAGGTCATGTTCTTTATATATGGCAAATTAGTAAAGGAAAAAATATCAACTGTTCAGTTTTTCAGAAGTGGATAGTAACTGCAACAGTTTGCAGTCTGGCTTTTTCTAAGACAGTATCCCTTCTTGGGATTACTGTATATCTAAGACTGAATCTCTAATGGTTGACATTTTGCAGGTATTTAAGTATCTCCAGTTAAAGCTGTAAAGAGAGCAAAATTATCATTGTGTGCCACTTTCCTACCTTCCATTTTGCCAATAAACTTTTACCATAATAAACATTTTTATTATTAAATGCCTTGATACGTAACATTTTGGTTTTAGTTTATAGAATCAGATTTGAGGCAGAAGTTGGAACATGCCAAAGAAATATCAGAGACAGCAAAAGAGACACTGAAAGATTTCAGTACTCAGAAGATGCAGTTACAGAAGCTGATTGGGCAGATGACAGACTGGCTAACTCAAGTGGAAGAGACGCTGTTAAGCTGTGCACGTAACCTGGATCCTGAATCTCTAAGTAAACTAAAGGTCAGTGCTGAAGAAAATTAATATACTTTTCCTTATGCATTGATCTTTGGGATTTTTTTTCTGAGCTTTACACTTAGTTTTGCTTTGATAAAAAAATGCATATCTCCTGCACAGCTGCTAGAATATTAGCAAATAATACAGTGATAGTTTTTAGGAAGTTGCACCAACGAACAAAAGTTCTGATTTATTAACTTTGTACAAACCTTTTAGAAAATATTAATGAATAATATGGTCTTTGTTGTGGCAAGAACTGGTTTTGTTACATTGAACTCCTTGGTCATTACTCCAGTATGTTTGCAAGTGCATTGACTCCCTTGCAGTAAGGTATGAACTCATAACTCATCACAGTAAAAGACACTGGTCCAAACTCAGTTTTAAGACAAACTTCACCTCAGAAGTCCTCCTCAGTCATCATATATAGCAACTCTTTTTTCTACATCCAAGTGCTTTCTTGACTGCAGGCAGTTATGCACATCGTAACATGACAAACCACATGGAAATATTTAACTCTGAGCACAGTTAATAGTGATATACTAGCCAATTCACATTTAATTTTCAGAAAATGTTTCTCTCAAGTTGTATGTAAAGTCCCTCTCATTCAGAAGTCCTGCCAAATACCAGTGTCATATTGGATCCCATGAGTACTTTCAGACTTTGCTGAAAGTATTTATATTCAATATGCCTTGAAATTTATTTATTTCTAATAGAGTAATAAATCATGAGAAACAGCACTTCTCGCATTTCTACAATGGCTCTTTAGTGTAAAGAATTTATCTGACTTGGAAAATTTAGGAAACATGATCCAGACCCTCTTCCCTTCATTGTGCCTGGGCTGAATTATAGAGCACAGGAGGAAAGACCATATAGGAGGAGCAGGAATGCTTGAGAAAAAGACAGTTCTTTTGTTTCTTTATAACTATCGTATTTCTACTGTAACTTTATTTTTCAGGAAACACAAAAGGACCTTCAGCTTCAGCAAAGCAGCATTGACTCAACCCGTGAGGCCCTCAACAGCCTCTGTCGCAAATACCCTTCGGCAGAGCTGGAAGCTCTTGGTGGCACTGTCACTTTGTTAATAAAGAAGTATGAAGCTGTGAATTTGCTGTGTTCCAGAACACAGGCCAGGATGCAAGAGTCCTTGGAAAAACATTTCCTCTGTGAGTCTTCAGGCTGGTTAATACGAGTTTGCCCACAGCCATGAGTCATTCTGGAGTCTGCCAGAGTTTCCAGTGAAGTCACTTGCAATTACAACTTTATTTTTATATGGAGCCTCTCAAACAGTCCTGTTACCAAATGTTCACTGGGTAACTGCTATGAAACAAAGCATTTTACATAAACAGAATTCAAGTTTAACCATATAATATGCATGAAAATGCACCTTTCCTCACTATTAGTGTTCACCTCTATCCCATAAATTCACTTTGTACATTTTCAATAAAGAGGGGTATATAACCAAATAGAGGTGTTTATAATGTAGAAGTACCCATCTGAAGTATTTTCTGGGCTCCCTGGATAGTCAGTGGAGAAAAGTAAGCAACTTTTAATCTTATTTATTAAGATACTGATCTAGATTTTATTTAGCATAAAATTGGAACATATCATGAACTGAAATTGACTGTCAAGAGCAGCCTAGTAAGACTGTTCAAATTTGGATGTTTATAGCGGAAAAATCTAATTTCTTGTGAAATTAATCCTACTAACTGGTTATTAAAGACAATTAGACTTACTTTATTACCTTTTACACACTGTTCCTGCAGGATAAAATAATGGTTTAAAACACCTGTATAATATTGTGGATAATGCTGTATCTTAAAAAATACTCTCTTCTCTATACTTTTTTATTAAATAAGACTCTATGCAAGAATTCCAGGAATGGTTTTCTGGTGTGAAGGCTGCAGTAAAAGAATCATCTGACAGGTCTGGGGACAGCAAAGCCATAGAGGCAAAGCTACATGACCTGCAGGTATGTTGAAGAAAATTAAAAAAAAAAAAACAAACAGTAATTAGAAATTTAGTATAGGTAACCAATTACATTTCTAAAATAATTTGTACATGCTAACACACTTGTTGTTTTTGTTTTTAAAAAGATAATATATGAAAGGCTCAAGGCAGCAATATGTACTGTAGAGGGAATACAGTGAAAACTCTGGTCCCTGTTCTGAGAGATCAGAATTTAATTTCTGGAAGGTTTATGTGTAACTATAATATTCTTGTTTATGATTAATAATATTTTTTCCTTTTTGCTTTCTTTCTCTTCTTTACCTATTTTTATAATATTTTTACTTATTCAGCATTTCAGATTAATATTGATATGTCAAAGCTTGTATGTATATACTTTTGATAAGACAGAACATAAGTAGCAGACACCTGTTGTAAACAGCCCTAATTCCTGAAATGTGTAACATCTTCAAGAGATTATTAAACTGTTCAGAGAAAACAATTACTACCTTGGGATCAAATAAGAAAATTGAGTGCTGTGAATTGTAGCACCACTTAATAAAATTTTATTTGAACTACCTGCATAGGAGTTTTTCCATAGCTAGACATGGCTCTCATCTTCTTTAAGAAGTCTGACCACTTCTCACAGAAATACTGCTTATCTTTAATTATCAAATCTTACGTGTTTAAACAATATTCTTTCATTGGACAGGGTGTGCTGGATTCTATTAGTGAAGGACAGAACAAATTAGATGTTGCCTCCAAGGAAGGAGAAAGTTTGTATGGTTGTTTACCCAAACCAGTTGTGAGCCATATTCAGGAGCAAATAGCAAAGTCTAACCAGATCTTCCAGGAATTCCTCAACCAGTGTCTGAATGACAAGAAGGCCCTGGAAGCTTGTGCCTCGCACCTGGGAAGGTGAGTAATACCAGCAGTCACAAAGAGACTGCATGAAATTGTCTGGCTGCCAAAGTGAAGGGCAAAATAAGAAATTATTTCCAGTTGCTCTAGTCCCGTTTGCTTTTTTCTTTGGAAAATATTTAAGAGAAACTGAAGTTTTCTGATAAAAACAAATCAACAGGTGTTGCTCCAAGGGTATTGATTTGGTTAAAGAATGAGAGGTCAGGATCATAAATGCAGAAGTTCTGTGTACCTTATGAAACTCCAAATCAGCACTTGGGATTCCAGTAATTTAAGTGCCATTTTCTGGATGGAAAATGTGTTGTAAGTGTTTATTTCTGTTCTGTCCCATTCCAAATGGGCATGTTTCCTAAGAAGCCAAGAAGAAAACACTCTTAAATTACTGCTTGGGGTTGGAATTTTGGGAGTTAAAATGTTTTCAGATCTAACCAGATTCAAAACTGTTGCTAATTGAAAGCAAAGTTAGTGTGGCAGTAATGGGTAAAACAGCAGGATGAGATGGTGTGCCTGCATGTAAGAAAAAGGTTTTCAAACTTAGGGCCAGAATTGTTTTGGTGAGTTTTGAGCACTCAAGATTCCAGTTCTCTTCTGTAGGAGAAACTGAAAACAGAACACTTCAGGTGTTCTACACATAAATGTTGAGTAAACACCCACTTGTACCCATTATTTGATCTTTGACTAAATCATTATAAGAATTTGGAAAAAACTTTATTTTGGTCTGCTTTTATTGAATCTAGTAATAAATAAAAGTACTGTCACTTTAAATTTTGGAGGCTTCTGGTCTCCCTGTAGTTCCCATGATTTTGCTGAACATTTTTAGAGAGTTGCTGAATATTTTTAGACTAGTAGTCACTGCGGAATTATGTTTTGTGTATAACTCTTATTCTCGAAGCACGAAATTGATACCCAGTCTTGTGGATATTAACTTCTTACAACTTTACTCCATTTGAGAAGTATTTTTAAAGGGAATATTTATCTGCTCTGTAGCTTTGAAGATCAGTACAAGAAGCTTGCTCTGTGGATGCATGACATGGAAGAAAGAATAAGCACGGAAGCATTAGGAGAGAACAAACAGCTAATTTCTGAGAAGAAAAAGGAGGTGCAAAAAGTGGAAAAGTTCCTGGAAGAGTTGTTGAATTCAAGGTATATTGAAAATACGTTTTCTAAAATGCTCTCACTTTTTCCTCTACTAGGGCAGAAGTAAAATTAAACTTTGTTGGGTAAAGTGTGTTTTTGAAAGCTAGAGGAAAGTGTTAGAAAATACTCTGTGAAAAGAGGCTGAATCCAGATACTGCCATTTCTAATGAATTTTAACCAGCTCCAGTATTTGATGTTGATAAATTTCTTCTGATTAAAAGCTTATCATACTTTATTAATTAATGCAAACTGAAAATATACTTTTAAAAAATGTTAAAAATCTTGCTTTTAAAAGCAATAGTGAAAATTACATTTATCATTATATCCACTTTAAAATTTTCTTTCTGTCCTGTAACATTCAGATCCAACCAGATTAGCAGAATCCTCTCTCCCCTGCAGCTTGCTTTATAAAAGAGCTCAAAAAGCATCCACATTAGCTGTGAAATCTTTCTAAAATTCAGACTTAGCCAATAGATGGTGAAGTAATTGCCAGTGTGAGTACACAGTGTTTTTTTCAAATTCTTTTTTCATTATTAGGTTGGTGAAGATAGAACAAAAATAGTAGTCAGTTTCCAAGTCTGACAGCATCTTAAAAAGAAACACCCTGTCACTCCCTATTGCACTGAGACTGATGCAAGGCACTTTGGTCTGATGTAAATTCCCTGTACCCACCAGGTATCAGGAAGGGTGGTCAAGTAGATTGAGATTAACTGGGGCCGTATAAACCCAGTTTTAATCCATTTTACTGACCCTTGTACTGAACCCCACAGTCATTGTCTAATCCTGGACAAATGACCTTTCCATCATGCCTTCCTACCTGTCCAAGACTATGAACTTCTTAGAAGCTTTGGCAGGTACAAATGGGTAGCAGCTCATATAGAAATGGAAAGTTTGACTGCTGAAAAGAAAATTAAGGTAGCTTTTAATTTAAATGTATAACACAAAGATTTCACTGTGATCATTCTAAGCACCAAAGTTCTGCAAGAAATAGTGCAGCACACAAGAAAAGCTATTAACTGATACACGCTGCTTATATTCTTTCAGTCTCTCCTAACTGATTTTTTTCAGCTAACTGTGAACTCTTGTCACTGGCAAAGTAGGTAATTATGTCAGCAGCCTTGATAACTTCTGGCAGTGGCTATAATACCAAATGCTTTCTGAAACTTTTAGTCTCATTTTTTTCTTTCAGGGAATCTTTTGATCAGCTGTCCCAAATGGCACAGACTTTAAATGAAGAAGGCCATGGTGCAGGGAGGGAAGTGCGTCTGGCTTCTCAACATCTCACCAACTATCAAAACGTGGTCAAAAGTGTCAAGGAGAAGCTGAGGACATGTCAGCTTGCACTCCAAGAGCATCTCACTTTTGAGGAGGCATTGCAGAGTATGTGGGCATGGGTGAAAGAGGTTCAAGATAAACTGGCATCATCACAGAGCACTCTTGGAAGCAAAGCCACACTGGAAAGACGACTGGCACAAATTCAGGTAAGGAAGGATGCAACTAGGTATTACGCATCAAGATTAATATTGGATGTGGGCCACATCAGTGGGAAAGATGTATTTTTATAATTTATTCTTTCTATGGTTATGAAGAAGAAGATCAGAATTTAGGGTGATCTTGACAAATCGGGATGGGAAGTCAAAAAATCAGGATGAACTTTCACAGAAACAGGTGTCAGGTTTTACATTTCATAAGGAATAATGAACTATGAAAATGTGTATTCAGGTCCCAAAAAGCTTTCTAATAGAGGGGAGGCCTTGGAATAATTGACAGAGAGAGGCTGTGGTGTGTCTATCACAGGAGGTCTTCAGGAACAGCTTAGATAAACATGTAATTGGAAGGTCATTAGGAGATCTGCCATGGGCTTTCCTGAGATTTCTTCTACCTATGTCTTACTGTGCAGTGCTTGACCTACTCAGTATCTACTGCAATGTGAGTAGTATTTTAGGCTGACCAATGCAGTGAAAAACCTGTATAGCTGTGGGAAAAACCGCTGGATCACTTTCACATAGCAAGGTAGAGGCCCTTAGAAGAAAGGTGCTCAGGAATTCCTACTGGATATGACTGTTAAGGGTGGATGAGCTCAAAGATGGTGTTCACTGTTGAAAGAATAACAGCTCTCATTTCTCATCAGGTTACAGTTGATATTTTGACTTTTTTTTGCCTCACAGGAGATCCTCTTACTCAAAGGTGATGGTGAGGTTAAGCTGAACATGGCCATTGGCAAAGGAGAACAAGCACTTAAAAGCAGCAATGAGGAAGGACAAAAAGTGATACAAACTGAGCTACAGACACTGAAGGATGTATGGAATGACATCATCAGTAGCTCAGTGAACTGGCAGAGGTAAGAATCCCAGGTCAGATGCTGCCATCTTTGCTTACAGGGGGTGGTACCTTACAGCAATGTAGAAGTACATTCATTCATTACTGGTGTCTGAGGGGAAATTTGCATTGTCAGAGAGAACCAAAATTGCCTGGAAAAAATACACACTTCGATTAAAAAAAAAGATGAATTAACCCTATCAGATGAATCGAATTTCATATGAGATGGTACTTCACATTGATTTAAAAATTATTATAAATCATACAAATTTATACAGAGAAAAATCTAGAAAGTGCTTTTTGAGTTTTTGAGCCTGTACTTGGGCAGGACCAAGAATGTGACACAATGTGACAAATATTTATCTACCCAGGGAAGGTATCTCAATTCTGTTTTTCATTAAGTTTTTAATTTAAAAAAAAATCCTCATATCAACTCCAAATAATCTTTCGTGCATATTAAGCTGATTTCATCTCATCTTAACCTGTGTGAAAATGGAAAGCTTTTCTTATTGCCTGTGTGAGATAATTTTATAGATCTGAAGGCCCCCATCTCCTCTACACAGACTGCTGTTGCTCGGTTTCTCTGTGGTAATACTTTCTGGGCCTCTATCACACCTGTTTCTTATTCAGTAGATTGAAGACTATCACTAGTTTGTCTACATTTTTCTTAAAATATAATAACTGAAAATGGTGCCACTTTCTTAGTTGCACCAAAATTGTAATAGAATTGTATGTAGAAAATTATAATTGGCTGTCTTTATGATGTCGCTCAAATTTCACCCAGTTTTTATCATAAAATATTATTTAAATTAGGTTAGACTAAGGTATTTTGAGTGAATCCGTACCACACCCTTATCTATCTTTAAGTCCAGTGAAATGAGAACTACATTCCTCAAATATGAATCCCAGAGAAGTATGGTAATCTACTAGGAAAAGCAATATATAACAGAAGGGGATATTTCTAATAAATTGTAAATGAGACTATAGAGAATGGATTTGTTCTTTCAAAACTTGCCAGAGTATCTCTTAATTGACAGTAAATTCATAGGCTGCTGCATATTTTATTACTCTGATCATAAAGAACTCCAGTAATGTTTCATATTTTACTTTGCTGAACAGACACTGAAATGTGCTTTTCATTAGCCAGAGACAGATAGATTGCGCAAGTAACCTGTAATAGGGGAGCAGCTATGTTGGTTGAACAAAGTGGCCCAAAAGCCACAGGAATTCTAAAATAACTTGGATAGAAGTTGATATAGAAAACAAAAGCAAGATGTAGAAGAAAGTATATTCCAAACCTATTGTGCAAAGCTACAGACAATATAACAATTAAGAAATAAGCAGCATTTCTTTTTTTTTTTCCAAACTGTTCAGAAGTTCTCAAGTTCTCATCTGCACTTTGTTTCTTTTAATGTAAGCTGCCTAGATTCTGTCATTAGCCAGTGGAATGACTATTTGGAAAGGAAAAACCAGCTGGAACAGTGGATAGAGAATTTGGATCACAAAGTGGAACAGCCTTTAGAACCACAGATTGGTCTGAAGGAGAAGTTTGCTCAGCTGGACCATTTCCAGGCTATTGTTTCTGAGACAGAGGATCACTCAGGTGATTTACAACAACTCATTGAAAAAGCTGTGGAACTGTATGAAAAAACAGGGGACAATTCCTTTGGAGATGCAGCTCAGGAAGAATTAAAAACACAGTTTAATGACATCACAACTGTAGCCAAGGTAAGATAAATAACTCCATTTCAGGTAAGTAAAATGTTTAGACATTTGTATATATAGTTAAAAATTTTTGATTTTTGTATTTTTTAGTAACTAAAGGATTGACTGTGAATAATCTTGCCCCTGGTATAGTTGAGTCTAATAAAAAACAACTGAATATAGTTTACTAAAATTTAAGGGAATGCAAAAATGGTATTGGGAGTTGAAATTGGTATGATTTGTGGAAAATGAAGGCCATATATTTTGTTCCTAGTTTCTTACATACAACAGTATTCCTTACATTCTGACACATTTATTTTCATCTAATTCTTTTCCATTAATTCCTAGCATTTTTTTATTTTTTTCTTTGCCTAGAAAGGGAAGAATAAAATGTCTCCCTGAGCAGGAAACATATTGTCAGAAAGAGAAATCCTACTGTCAAGAAGATATATGCTCATATTTTGTGGTGGTTCAAGCCACTAAGCACTGCACATGCTACACAGGCATTCTTTTTGGTTTCTAAGGAAAGATACGTGAGCTCACTGAGGCCTTCTGCCAAGCAGAACAGGAGAGTGAAACACCTTGCCTTGCCTTGTACTGGTGCTTTATTTTGGTGTGAGCAATGTACACAGGGATGCATGGTTTCCTTTCCTGGAAGTCTTTTGCTTCCCCAGGAGGCTGTTTTGGTTAGAGTCAGGTGCATGTGGACAGCATAACCTGTTGCTGCATAAAATGCATTAAGGTATAAATGGATTTACTTTAGGATTTACTTTACTTTGAGGATTTACTTTAGCTCATCTTTGTTTAACTAAAATGACCTAAAGTAAATGGTCAGTTAGACCAACCATCCCTTGTCAAGCTGGTCTGACACATTCTGAGAGATTATGGTGACTATTTTCAGAGGGAACAGCAGGGCTTATTAATCTAAGTTATTTTTTAATAGCATTTTTTGAAGGTTGAGTTACTCAAATTTTAAAATATCTGAGTTTAATTTGTAGGCGTTCTGTTTGCAACTGGCATCAAGACACTTCAATCTAGATTAAAGTATCTACACAGGGGTAAAAATCTATTTGATTAGCTCATTTCACTTTTGGTTAATTTTGATAAACATTCATTAGTGTTATCTCAAAAGAATATAACAACATGTCTACTCAGTCAGACCAAAAGCAAATCTCAACCCCTGGACTCTTTCATTGTGTCACAGCAAGATAAACTGACCCCAGTCTAAGCTTGCATTGAAAAGCTAAGACGGAGCCAGGAAGCAGCTGCATGTCTGTGTCAGGGAAAGCATCCTCCAGCACTGCAGGGCAGGTGGCTGGGGACAGCCACCACTTCTGATGTGATGGTTCAAATGGGACTCGGCACCATAAGTTCCTTCTGCACTTTTGGACAGCTGACGGTTTTGTTTGTGGTTTTCCTATGGGACACTTCCATGACTCTGCTTAGCATTTGTGGAGACTTGGTGCTTCTGAGTAAGAGCTGTGTTTCTGGCAGCAGTGCTGCTCCCTGGGAGTGCTCATGGGTGATCTGCAAGACCTTCTCCAGGGTGTATTGGGAAAAGCATGCCAGAGGGACACAGCTGCAGCATTGATATCTACTAAACTATACATTGGACTGTGTTTAAGTATATTTTTGCATACATTTTCAGAAGGCTTCTGCTCCAGCAGAAAAAGCTTGTACAGACCAACCTGAACCAAACCTTTTGCAGTGTAGTAGTGTTCTGATGTCACAAGCTATATGCTATTCACTATTCAAATGCATGCTATAGAGTCAAACCAGCACGGCATGCTTAAGTACTTTAGTGGTATTTAAGTACTTTAATGGTCTTTTTTTTATTTTATGTTTTTAATCTGAATGATAGGAGAAAATGAGGAAAGTGGAAGATATTGTGAAAGATCATTTGCTTTATCTGGATGCTGTGCATGAATTCACAGACTGGCTTCATTCTGCAAAGGAAGAGCTTCACCGCTGGTCAGATGCCTCTGGAGATACACCAACTATACAGAAAAAGCTGGCCAAAATCAGTGTAAGTGAGCTTTCATGATTTCTTCTGCAACTCAGACCCTACGCCTAAAAAAAAAAACCCAGTCAAACAGTTGCGGGGTGTTGTTCTTTTTTCCTTTGAAATGGTGATTACATTTCAGTGAGCTGAAAGCAAGCTTTCTAAGCTGTGCTTTGTTTTTGACTCCCTTCTCATATTAACAGATGGAGTAAAAGTATAATCAGACCTAAGTTAACCACAGCACACATGGAAAAAATTTGCAAGAGCAGAAGCCCAGTGGCATCACAGAAAAATGTGGCTTAGCTGATTAATGAATACTTCTCTTTCCTCATCCCCAAACATGCTTTCTCCATGAGCAGAATTGTCTAAATCAGAGACAACCCTTCCTGCTTTGCATGAAATGGAGACGTTTAAAGCAGCACAAGGATTGTTCTCCTCAAACATGGTAGAAATGTATGAGTTGCCTCCCTGTGTATACCCTCCTTAGCCTGACACCTATTCTTAGTCATCTGAGTGCTTAAGAAATTTGCGTATTCCTGAATGCAACATTAAAGCAGGCTACATGTTTTGCCGAGCCTGGTGTTAATATTCTGACATTCATGCTAGTAACATTTTTTCCTGCTCCTAAACATGAGAGTGGGACAGTGAACTTGAAAGCTAGATAGAGATTCAGGATCCCCAAGATCAAATTACAGATTTTTTTTATACACTCTTGGGTACTTCTCAGTCTCCTTTGTGCTCAAACTCCTGATCTGTAAAACGGGAAAGGGAGGAGATAGCATCTAGTTCATAAGATGAACGAGAGGAGAAACAACGTGACTGTAGCATGCAGTGTTTGGGATAGTATTTATACATTCTCCAGTATCTTAAGCTGAAAGCTCCCAAGATTCCCGTGTACGAGATGTGTGAGATTGAAATAGTACTCCGTAGAAAGAATTTAGCTCTGAAAACAAAACCAAAACCATATACTCAGAAAAAAACATGTTCAACCAATTCTGGCACATCACAGGTCACGGGCGGGCTGTAAACTGCAGTTGTGTTTTTGAGACTGCTGCGAGCAGCTACATACCAGTATTTCTTATGAAAACGATCACAACAAAGTCATTATGTTCCTCACCTCAACCTAAATGGTATATTCCACATCTAAAACGCGTTTATTCTTTCTTTCTTTCTCTCTGAAGCTCAAGAGAGTTTCAGAACCGCTGTTTAATCCCCGCAAGGCCCGCACGCTGTTGACTGGGTTTTCCTCCCCCCGGTTCCCAGACCGCTGCCGTCAGGGAGCCGCGGCTCGGGGCGGTGCGNACGGGAGGCGCCCCCCGGGCAGGCCCCGCCGTCCGCGGCGGAGGCGATGTGGCGGCCCGCGGGTTACCATGGCGATGTCGCCCCGCAGGAGCTGGTGGAGTCCGGGCAGGGCGGCGCGGGCCGGCTGAGCCGGGTGGAGGCGCTGGCCCCGGCCGCGAAGCGCGGCACGACGGCGGGCGGGTGCCAGCTGCTGGCGGCCGAGATGCAGGCGCTGCAGGCGGACTGGCGGCAGTGGGAGGAGAGCGCCCGGCGCAGCCAGGGCGGCCTGCGGGACCTGCTCAGCCAGATGGCCCTCTCGGAGCGGGAGTTCGCGGCGCAGGCCGGGCGGCTGGAGGAGGCTGTGCAGCGGCTCGGAGGGCAGCTGGCCGCCTGGGCACAGGGGCTGGCCCCCGCCGACAGCCGCAGCACCGACGCCGAGGTGGTGGAGAGCTGGCGCAAGGAGAAAGTAAGGGCATGTCTCTTTTCCTAGCAGCTTTTCCGCTGTAGATGTGTGGTCACCGCGGGCAGGAAACTTCCGCCAAGCGGGACTATCACGTACGTCATAAAATCAATACTTGCGGAAGATATTTCTGTGAAACCCCGACTTTCCAAACTCTTTGTGTTAGTCTGATCCCAGCAAGCGGTGTTGGCAGAAGGCGTCCCTCCCCTTGGCCTCTGCTGTACCAGGCTTAGCAAACGCTGCCTGGATTTTAGATGTTGAACCCGGGGCTTGCCCTGGGAGGAAGCCGAGGAGCTGGCACACTGGCTCTGGGCTGCGCTTCCAAGTTGCTCAGTGGTTCGAGACAGTGTAGCACTTGATGGAGGAAATGTGAAGCATTTCCTAAAAGACAAGTAAGAAACTGGAGCCATTTCTGATTTACAATTTATCAGGAATGTATTTGGCTCATACTGTCCTTTTATTGAAATATCTTCTACATTATGCATGCTGGGATCTTGTCCAATATTTAAGGAAGTTAATCTGGAAACTGGTATAATTGCTAATTGCTTTGCTTTGGAATGCAGTGGAATTTACAGAAATAGAAGTTGTTTCTGTTCCTGATTGTCTCCTAGCAAAAAATTCCCCATGTATATATCATACCCCCCCATGTAAATATATATACATATTTGCAACAGTCAAGATACATGTTTGTAAGTAACTCAACCACAATGAATCACAGATGTTGATGAAAGATGCAGAGTATTTATCTTTCAGTGTAGCATTGTAATAAAGCAGTTTCAGTAGAGGGAGAGAGGTGTGGATTGCCTGCTTCCTGACCCCTTGACTGAAGCCATGTTCAAAAAAAACCCGAAACACCTTTTCTTTGAACTGAGATTATTAATCTCCTTCTGCAGGGTCTGTGCCAAGTTATTTCTGTGGTTTCCTCTTTCACAGAATTCCTTGCATGGATGTATGAAACTTGTTTGCTTGAGTGCCATTATGTGTCTGTAGAAGTAACAAAGATGACATTAAGATGAAGCAAATAATTATACAAATAAAGCAAATATGAAGGAAATAAATATGCAAAGTGTTCCATGTATGTATGTTTTTAAAAAGGAAATGAGGACATGGGATTATTATCAATACACCAGGCATTTTTTATTTCGTAAATGGAGAAGTATTTAAAGGATAATGCTTTTATTAGTAGTATATATAATATGTATGTTCTGTAACTCTATGTAACAACACTTTATTTAGATTAGACAGTTGTAAACTTTGGCTAATGAGGAAGATGCAGAGGCATCTCATGATGTAACTATGCACAGCCCTACTATGTAATTTTATTAATATTTAGAGGAAATGTGACAGTAATCCTTCCATTTTTGGACCCCAGGGAAAGGCCCTATTGTGAATGTAAAATAGAACTGCAGTTTACATTTCTATTGTCTAACAGTGATTTGGTTGCCATGTTAGCCCAGGCCACAAATTAAAAAAGCATTTCCTAATTTGCAGAATTAGCAAGATCATTCTGTTACTCTGCTATATTCAAGCTCTGTTCTCTTAGGTACCTGCAACATTAGAGCAACAGATTTTGCACTTGGAATTCAGAAAATTATTTTTGTAATTGTCAGATTCCATATGAAATCCAAGTGGCTGCAACAGTGATATCACTGTATGGAAAAATGCCAGAGTTAAATTTACCCTGTTTTGCAAGTTAGTGCTCCTGTTTGTTAGTAAGCTACGCCTAAGGCTGTATGTAATCAGAATAACCTCTTAGTAGTTATTGAGTAGGTTATTTGAAACTGAAAAACTGTGTTGAAAATAGGCAGTTCTAACCTTCTGTTAGCCTTAAGAAATGCTTTCTTGACATAGAAAAAGGGTCTGTTATCATTTTGTTATGGTGATTCCTGCCCTTGGTAATTTGTGGCTTCCTGTGCTTAGGTAATGTCCATTGTGGTGTTATTTCTAATGCTTTCCCAAAAAATGGTTTCAGTAGTTTAACATAAAGTAGCATAAGCAGAAAGTAGTTTAAGTTTTTTTCCTAAGCATTATTGCTCTTGCCTAATTACTTAGTTCAAATGCTACTTCATATGGCATTGAAACAAGTGACTATTTCAAGTATCTGTTAATCATGATTGAAGAGATTTCTGGTGTATGAGTGGCTCAAAGAAGATAGTCCATAAAAGGATAATGAATAATGTAAATCTTGGGAGTCCTGAAAATCTGCTGTAGCAAAATATCATTTGTACTTTTCCTGAGCATTCTATTTTGTGCTGAACTGTTTACTAGGTATATTTCCAATCATCTTTTTTACTTCTGAATATGGATGTATACATATTTATATGCATCTTCAGAAATGTGATTTGGGATCATCCTTATCTCCCAGGTCCTTGTTCAAATCTGTCTTCACCTTCATATGAGGTGTTTCTTAAGTGTATATTGTAAGTTTCTTCCAGACTGGCACTTTAGCCAAACTATTCTATACATGCCAAATGCTCTGGTCTGCCTGCACTGCAGAACCTCTGCTGTTAGTCTGAGAGGAATGTCTGAAGAATTTAGTTCCTAGTGAGGTGAGGAGCCAAATCTGTCTGCGCTGCTCATTATGCTGGAATAGCTGGCAGGGTTCTGCAGTGGAGATGCTGTGGACATCATCAAGCACTGTTTTTGTTGGAGTACTTATCACACCTCTCCCTGTGACGCAAGCCAAGCCAACAAAATCTCTGTTTTTGTTGTTGTTGGCTTAGCTGTCTCCAAAGCAAGAACCTTTCCAGTGCATCAATGACAGGCAGTAACCCAGTTACTCTCACAGGATTGTGAGCAGCTGTACTTTTACGTTATGAAGTCATCTGTGAAAAGAGTTGAAGCTGATAAAAAGCTTTGTGCATAAATTACCTTTCTGAATACAGCTCCAAACAATTTTAATTGAACATGTTAAACTCAAGTCAATGGGATAATTATATTTATATAAGCATATCATTTGCTATTCTCTAATTATAAGTACTTTATATGTGTACAGCTAATTGACAATGCTATCGCTCATTTATTAAAATGAAATTTATATCTTAAAATGGGCTTCAAGAACATTTTGAGCTAAGGAAGTTGAGGCATCCAGAAATATGATCTCTGGAAGCTCATAATTTCAAATAAGATTCTGTAGACTTGACTGTTAAAATACTCTTGAAAGTAACCATATATGGATCATAAATGAACCAATATAAATTCTGATAAACTTCGATTCAAAAGATTTTTTTTTTTTTATATTTACTCACCAATATTTTTCATTTATTTTGTTTTAACAGGAAACACTGGATGCTCTAGCAAAATCTGAACAAATGACAGAAGAGATCAAAACTCAGTTGAATGATCTTTGTAGATTTTCCAGGGATTTGAGTACTCATTCTTCAAAAGTTTCAGGGTTGATTAAGGAGTATAACAGGTACACATTCATCTTGTTTATAGTTAATCTTATGTGTGTGGGGGAGGGGGGTGGTGAGCTGTCTTTTAGGGAATTAGAATTAATTAGAATTTTAGAACTAGAGACAGACGTATGCAGTAGTTAGAATCATTATTTTGATTTTGGTGTCAACAGAAGTTATAAAAAGTAGTAATTTGGTTTTCTGGGTTTTTTTTCTTAAACTCAGGCTATGCCACTAAACTCAGCTGAAACTAGATGTACATCTATACCTGACCTGTTACAGGAGTTCTTGTAAAAAAGTGAGATAGCAGTATGTCTTATTTGCCTGGATGAGAACAAGCTATACCACCTAGTTGAGATATTTTTCTTGATTATGTCCTTCAGATTCTTCTTTGATTAGCTGGTTTCTTAAAACAGGAACTAGTTAGGGAAGCGTTTGCTCGTTTTCTTGCTTTCTCTCAAGTCACTCTCTGATTTACTTAGGAGCATGACACCTGCATTTCAGACACAAGGTTCTGTTGTTTCTTGCAAGGAATTACAGCTTCTGGCTTCTGTAGCTGCAGAAGGATGTGATGACTCAGATTGATCGTTTATAACCTTGTGGACTTAACGGAGCCACAGAAGTTAGAATTTAATTCGCTGTGGTCCTGCGCCCTCTCCCTAGAGAGAGAAAGACGCTTGAAGAATACATTCATGCTTAGGTGCACTGAGTCACTCTCTGGAAACACTTGTACCTGTCATATCTGTGACAGCTATGTCCCAATTTACATGCTTCACTTTTGAGAACTGAAAGCTTCTAATGGATTTCCTGGTGCCTCAGCTAAGTGCATAAATTTGGTAGGAGGAATCCAGGTTAACCTACCCTTGCCATTGTGTTTCAGAGAACAAAATAATAGCATTGTCACCTAACAGAGTCCTGCCTTTCCTCCCTCCCTCCCTCGCTTTCTTCTTCTTCCCTGATGTGATAAACCCAGCCTCTGCCTGCAAGCTTCAAAAGGATGTCAGAGCAAAGAGCAGATCTTGCAGCAGAGATTTCGGACGGCTTTCAGGGATTTTCAGCAGTGGCTAGTCAATGCAAGAGTCACCACTGCCAAATGCTTTGACGTGCCTCAAAACATCAGTGAAGCTTCAGCAAGCCTGCAGAAAATACAGGTAACTTTATAGCAGTAAAATACTAGTGTAAGGGAGACCAAATCAATTTCATATACAGCTCAGATTTATTTCTTTGATTAATTACTGGTTTTTGTTGATGTTGTTACTTCTAACACTAAAGATGACTCCTTGCAAAGAAATAAACACTTTTTTTTTTTCTATATTGTTTAGTTTAATTGTTGGGCTACAGTTTGTAAGGAGTTATGTCTCATAGTAGTTTTCCTTGTCTGTTTCTTTTTTACAATGGGAAAAAAATTATGTATTTTAGATGGGAGAGTACTGTAAAATCAGAATGATATCAGAACTGAGTCTTAGTACTGGAAATTGCATCACAGTTATGTGAATATTTGTCATCATGTAGGAAAGTGGACCCGTTATGGTTCAAGACCAGAGTTAAATTATATGCAGTGTGAGCAGGCATTTAAAGAGAGTATTTTTTACATAAAACTAAAATAAGCCCAAACAGCTCTGTGGAAAGGAATACCAATTGAAAGTATATTTAAATAAATCAATTGAAAGAAATACTTTTATTAATAGAATATATCTATTAAGTTAACTGAAAATAAAAAAATGAGAATAATTTAACGAGGCTGTTATACCTTTAGTTAGATAGTATAACAGAAGAAATTCATATCTGTTGCTCAGAAAACACCAAAAGCCAAATCACTTCCTCCTCTTTTTGGTAAATTCATTTCCCCTTGCTTAAGGCGTTTACTTAAAAGCCCAAACAATGCTGTCTTGATATATGAAATATTTGACTGCACTATGATGAGAATATCTTTAGAAGAGGTAAAACTCCTGGTAATTTTTTACATTAAATATAAATGTTTTAGCAAGGCTGGGGTTTTCTTTCAACAGTGGAATTTTTTTTTTTTTTAATCACTGCAGCCCCCTCATAATGTAAGACCATACCTTGTTCTCCTTCTCTGTGAAAGCTGCCTTAGGTGAAATAAAGTTTTTTTGGACTGCTTTAGGACTTCTAGAGGTGTCTAAGTAACCTTTATAAACTTAAAATTTTATTTTTCTTGAAAGTTAATGCTGTGTCTATTAGCACATTTGACATCATTAAGTCACCAATATCTTTCATTTTAATACACTCAAAATTCATGGTCCAAATATCTGAAAGGTAACAGACCCTTTGCATTCTCTACTAAGACCTCTAGTGTAACACAGAATCAGAACCTGACCTAATAAGTTTGGTATCAGGCATGTTACTCCTGAACGTGGGTGCAACCTAATGATTATGTGTATTACATAATCATAATAGTAGCAGTTTAACATATTGCTATATAAGACTGCTAAACTTCTTTGAGTCCTTAATGCTCACAAAGTTTTTTAATAATTATAAGCTACAAAGAGATTATCCCAATAAATTGGAGTTTAAAAATCTGTTTCCTTATATTTCTGTATAATTATTGTACATGCATTTTTCCACACACTTGCACACCAGCATTGTGCAAGATTTCTGTGAAGAAAAATACTTTTAAACAGGGAAGGTAAATTAAGGATTCAGAGGCATAAATCACACAGATTGGACATTGGTTGGGTTCTGAGCATCAGCCCAGACCCCCCCCCCGTGCTCATGGCAAGTCCAGCATAGCTGGAGCTTGCCCATGGGCAGGGCTTCAGTCCAGTGTGTGCCTCTGAGAGGGCCCCTGTGTTATCCCTGTCAGGATAATGGTTCCCTGAAATGAAACTTTTATCACCTTCTGTACTAGGGATATTTAAGGCAGTATGATACCTAACTGAATCACCAGTAGTTGTTTAATGAAATACAGAACATACCGGTAATCCTAGAATTTTAATAAATATGTTATCCAGACACTTTGCATTTCTGGAAACCCCATCTGTAAATCCCACCAATACAAACAATATTGACATGAATGTACTGAAAGATAAATTAGCATGTTAACAAGCAGAAACAGTAAACTCTTACCACTGATAAATTTTTTAGTACCTTGACTTTACTGGGACCGTGAGTTCACCAATTAGCTTTTTTTATTACTATTTTTAGGAATTCTTATCAGAAAGTGAGACTGGGCAACAAAAGCTAAACCTGGTAGCATCCAAAGGAGAACTGCTGTGCTCTGTTTTACCAAAGGAAAAGGCTAAAGTTATCCAGGACAAATCTGCCACTGCTAAAGAAGATTGGAAAAATTTTATCACCACGCTCCACCAGAAGAAATCTGCATTGGAGGTATTGAACCAGTCACAGTGAGGAAAGACTCAATCTGAATTTCCTCTTTGCTTCTGTTTCAAACAGCACAGTTTAGATTTCATATAAAGCTGTGAGTGTTTGTGATGTGACAGCACTAATAAATAGCTGTTTTCAAGAAGTCTTATTCTTCTGCTTGCATTTTACTTTTGTTTACTCCTGCTATCTTTATGACCTGATTTCATGTTAAGTGGGGTGTTTCCTGCAGAAGGGTGTTGTTCAGAATCAAAGACAGCAGTTGCTGAAATTGGTTAGTCTCATCGGATGTACTGGGTTATTAAAACACATTTTCTTTTCAAAAAACTGTTTTAGTACAGGTTTCTGACAGTGCTGCTGGTTGAATAGTCCCAGTACGGTGTGTAAATGTTGTCTCCCTTGTTACAAATAGGTGAAATGTACTTATTTATTTGAGCAACTTTTAAAGTAAATGCCAGTGCCTTTCTCTGTTCAGAACTCACAATTCAACCAGTAGGTGATGAATATCTTAAAACCATGAACTTTTTAAGGTCATAGGTGTTAAGGTCAAAAGGTCTCATCTGGAATTCCTTGCATAGCATAGGAGAATTGAAGTTCCTAGGCATTCTTGTTTCAAACCAATGCTGCCTAGACAGCTGAGAAAAAGTTCAACTATACTTAATGCATTATGTAGGAAAGCATGTCAAAGAAAATTCACAGGTACCAAGGACTTTTCTTTCTTCATCTCAAGGCTGACATGGAAAGAGAATGTTCTCAGGGGTTAGTCTTTTTGAGTCAAGCATTTTTCAGTCTCATAGGCTTAGCTTTTCGTCCTGATGTTTAAGTGATAAGGGTGTAGCTGAAAAGAAATCAAAATATGTCTGGGGGGAAAAATACATTAAAATAACTAGGGCACAGGAGCTATGCTGTTCAAGTTTATATTCCATTTGATTTCTTTCAGATGCTGTTTTATTAAATAACGTAGAATAAGCCTACAAGATAAGTATGTAGGCATTGAAGGAATGCCTACATATGCCTTTAATGCACACATTCTTATGACCAAAATTTTATACTAAAAAAGAATATAACCAGAAGTGTTCCCCAGGACTGGGTTGAATTTAGACATCACCTAGAAACAGTGGCAGCCCATTTAAGGAGGGGTCAGTGTGAATGACTGAAGTCAGATGTTAGATAACTCATATCCCAAACTAGCCTTTATTCAGACTGCCTTAGTTACGCAAATTAGGATTAGATTGAGCCAAATCTCATAAAATCTGTAAAGCTTTCCATTCAAAAGAAATTTGCTTCGGCCTCCCCTCAACCATGTGGTACATTGTTGCTTCTATTTTGCTTTTCAAAATTGTGCCCTATCAAACTTTTATTTCAGTGACTGTGGGATAGGAACAGCCAGAGCTGGTGTAATTTATTTGAAGAGTTGTGTATAATTTGCCTAAAATTATATATCCTTTTTGTGTGCTTGATCTGTGTCTTGTGAATTAGTTATGCCCAGTGCACTGGGACCATTAACAGAAATTTGCATGTCTTCACAGAACTTAAAGATCCAGATGAAGGACTTCGAAGCAACTGCTGAGCCTCTGCAGGAGTGGCTGACCACAACTGAGAAGGTAGTACAAGGAAGTAGCAGTCGGCTCCATGATCTTCCTTCCAAGAGAAGAGAACAGCAAAAGCTGCAGGTGACTTACAAGTGCTCTTAACACAGTCAGACTTCCCTGTCCCATCCTCCTGGCCTCATTGGTTGCATCCAAAAGCTTGATCATTCTAGCATCCTGATGTCTAAATAAGATGGGAGCTGTTTTCAAGGTTTGCTGCTGATGATCCTGTTCCATGAAATTTTGCATCTCCACATTTCTTATGACATGCTGCTCCATTGCTGTAACCGTATGGTGTGCCTTTCTCAGCGAGCTTGCCATATGTCACTTCTATTTTTCATGGCACCTTCATGCTTCTCTATTTCCTGCTTTCTTGCACCCACTCTTATTATTACTGTGCTTGTGCTTTACAGTCTGTCCTTGAGGAAATAAGCTGCCACGAGCATCAGCTCAACAGGCTAAAAGAGAAAGCTCAGCAGCTGTGGGAAGAACAAGCTGTCAGCAAAAGCTTTATGCGCAGAGTGTCTCAGTTGTCTTCTCAGTATCTTACTCTAAGCAATCTGACAAAGGTAATGCACCCAATGAATGTGCTCTTAAGCAACTCCTTTGATGTATGTGGGGAAAAAATAAAGACTAAAATGTGAAACACTGCAGTTGTCTTGCTTGCCTGGTCTGTGATATGTCTGAGCTATTCTGTCATTCACATTGACTTTTAGGAGTGGAGAGTAAGGACTGTCAACAAAATGTAACTGTGTTGTTTGTTTTTTTTTTTATTCTTTAAAAGTGTACAGATTAAGAAGTAAACCCCAGCTGATTATACAATAATCAGACTTGATTTTGATTCTTTCAAGCACTGAAGACATTTTAGTTTTGTAATAAGTGGCATCTGAAAGGTATTTTTCAAAAATTAGCAGAGGTGAGGGTTTTTTTAGAAAATACAGGATGCAGACAAGTTATTATTCTGTCTCATCCTAAAATGATGATTATTTAATGTCATCCTGTAAGGATGATTACCTCTTAAGCTGCTTTTGAATGTTCATGGGGAGGCATAGGCCAAATTCTCGATCATTAGATCATGAACTGATAGTTTAACCTAACTTTTTTTGAGTGGTGCTTCACACACTTCACCACCTAATATTTCTACCATCTCTCTTGTGTAGACAGATAAGAAATCCTCCATATTAAGACTGTTATTTTTCTCAAAGTTCATGTCATGAAGAAGTCTTGATATAGGGTTACAGCTGCTACAGTAACTAGAATGATTAAGGATATAGGAAACATGTTTTAGAATAGCAATTCAATTCAGAAAGTATTTGTGTTTAAGGAATTCTTACTTCGGTACTTTCTACTTTTTCTGTGGAAGTAACAATTATAAAGCATATCTGTGACTTACTGAAAATGATTGTATGTGTGGCCATAATAAATATTCAGGTCTGCAAATTGACAGTGAAAGATGCATGAGTTACTAACAAAAGCTTATGTGAGCAGAACTTGCAGGAGATGTAGGGATGAGCAGGAGTCATCTAAGGTGCAGGATATATACATATGATGCAGCCTATTAGAGAAATCTGAAACTCTTTGGATAGCCATGGATCTTGAAAAAGATCCCTCTCAGTAACTTCCAAAGCCTGTTACACTCACTTGACTTTAGTTCTCTGTCACAGTGGGAACCACACTCTGCCCTATATTCTTGTTCACCTCAAGCCTTTAAGCGATGTAACTTCAGCATTTGGTTTTGATTTCTGTGAATGTCAGTGATTTTTCAGAAGAATGGTTATACCAATGAGGGTCATTGAGGAAAGCAGATCTTTTCCAAATATCAACAAAGCAATATTGCTGCAGTGGTGTAGCTTCTCAGTCTTAAATCTGGTTTTGCACTGGCCCATTTCACAAGTTAGCTTCCATTGCAACACTGCCATGGAGCATAGATGTGATTTATCAGATGTTTAAGAAAAAAGTGAAACCAGAGGACTGCAGCTTTACATGTAGGAAATAAAAAACTACAGTTCTGGAACTTTCATTAATATTTTATGTTTGGACAATTCATTTGTGTGTGTATGCAAAATTCATTCTGTGCTCAAGTGTACTTGTAATTACCAGTGTATGAAGCAAACTTCTGAGTATAGCTGATGGGACTCATTCTAAAGTCCATGAGTTTGTATGGGGAATAGGCAATCCTTTAAATAGCTGTTGGTGCTAATTGCTGTATGAATTGCAGGAGAAAGTTTCCAGAATGGATAGGATTGTGGCAGAGCACCAGCAGTTCACACAGAGTGTCAAGGACCTCCAGGACTGGGTTGCTGATGCAGTTCACATGCTGGATTCCTACTGTCATCCCACTGCAGAAAAGAGTGTTCTGGACAGCCGGATGTTAAAACTAGAGGTATGGAAACAGGAGTCCAAAACCTGCTCTTTTTAGATCTGTATGAAGAATACAAATGTAGGATATTTAATTGTTGCATATTAGTCTAATAGCTGATGTTCAGATGCTGGTTTTCACTTTACTCAAAAATAAGTCTTCTTGTAGCAGAAAGAGTTCATTATTAGAACTTTTCTCTAAGAATTAAATAAAGACCTTAATGACATGGAGAACTGCATATATGAAAATTCTTAAAGTACTCAAAAGATGCTGTAGGGCTGCTGAAAGTTAAATGGAAGAAGTAGGATGGTAACTTCTGTTAGTTTAGTATATTTCAATATGTATTCCTGAATCTTACAGGTGATAGAGTCAATTCAACAAATCTTTTCTTATAATTGTTTGCTTTTAAAATGGTGACTACAGTTAAGAAAATAGCATCTATTTATGAGAGAGCAGAATAATGTTAAAGAGCACTATTTAGAAAACAATACTTTTCATTTTATTGATGTCTCAAATTTTGAACCAAAAATCCTGAAAATTATAAGGATACATCAAAAAAGCAGAAGATTGTAGCGTAATACTAAAATTATGTCTTGGCTTTTGTTCGTTGAGTCTTTTGTGTTCATGGTTTCAGGTTTTTCATGACTACATAGTGTTAGAAAGTGTGAGTTCGCAACTGCACAGCTCCAGGAGCTGAAGTCCCTGGGCTGGAATTGATGACAAATTTTATTTGTTGATACCGTCATGTTTCAAATGTACCCTGGAGTGGTAGAAACTGTATTTCAGCCCTGTCGAAGAGCTTTGTCATTACATCTTGCTGTTTCTGTGAATGAATCCTCCTGTTTTCCATCTAAGTGACATTTCCTTTGGAATATCAGCCTTTCCACTGAGAAGTACCTTCTCTGATACACTCTAAGTACCTGCACAGATTCCATGAAAACTTCCCTGTTAACTAAGAGGTCTTTTAAGAGCCTGAACCTACCCATTGAAAGTCACTCTTGTTTGTGAAGCCCAGCTGTGTCCCTCACTGTCCATCTTCCTGTTGGCTACAAGTTGCTAAATATGATCAGGTCATGTTACATTAAAGCCAGTTAGAATATTCATGCCCATTTATTGATAAAATATATTCACTCACTTCTTAGGGCCTGCTAGCAGTGAAACAAGAAAAAGAAGTCCAAATGAAGATGGTTCTGACAAGAGGAGAATCTGTTCTGCAAAACACTTCTCCAGAGGGAGTGCCAGTGATTGAAGGCCAATTGCAAAACCTGAAGGACAGCTGGGCTTCTCTTCTGTCAGCTTGTATCCAGTGCAAGAGGTAAAAAGGGCATGTGGTACAGAATGATGCTTAGTAGCAGAGAACTGTCAAAACTTTTGGAAAGTAACTTTATTACTACAGGAGTCAAATTCATGTAAAATGATTGCATAGGCAAAACACTTTGTGTCTAGAGGTTGTGTGATACATTCATGTGAAGTAGAAGAACGGGAGGAAACTGTGAGGGATCTAAGCTTGATTAACACTTATTGTCAATTTACTCTTAAAACTGGATTCCATGTTCGTAATCTTGAATATTTTACTTTGTGTTGCACTTGATGCTCTGAAACCTTCTCAGAAATGAGAAGATCTTATCAGGGACATTAATGGTTGCTCTGTCAAGATCCTGTCTGGTTTTACACTTGCTAGCATTCCAAAGAACATACTGTAATTACAGTGTCCAGCAGTGCTGCTCCTAGTGATAGAATAAAGAAATATAAAGGAAAAAATGGAGACTTCTTTGGTGGAGCATCAATAGTTGCAAATATTTCAAGTTAAAGAAACAAAGGTAGTTAACACTAGAATACAGAAACTTTTGCATGTATGCAAAGGGGCAGAAAATTTCTGATTCTGGGTCTTAGGCTTTCAGTTGCAATTTGTTTACTAAACTTAGAACATGTAAGCCAGCTACATAAATTACAGATCTACTTAATATTCCAGGATTGGAAAATTTAATTTCTCTTTATTAGTCAAACACTACTCCTAGTTAAAGCCTGTAGGATTTTAACAGATTGCTTAGCTTGTGATATATCTCTCTCATAAATATAGTCTAGCATATCTGTATATGACTATATCTTACTGCTTAAACAGCCTGGGAACTTCGAATATCACAAAGAATATGTATTTTTTAATTACAGTCAACTGGAAGGAGCTCTCTCAAAATGGACAAGTTACCACGAAGATGTTAATCAGTTTTCCAGATGGATGGAAAAAGTAGAAGCAAGTATGAATGCTTCTGAAAGGCAACATCCTGAACTGAGGGAAAAAACAGCTGCCCTCAGCAAAGCAAAGGTGTGTTTGGTCTACAACAAACTATCAACAAGTCCATAACACCTTATAGGCAATAAAAAAACCTATGTAACTGCAAGATTAATCTGTGGTCTTGTTTTAATTGTGGCCTTTATGTGTTCTTCTCTTTCTGTTTTGCAGCTACTCAATGAAGAGGTGTTGAGTCATAACAGCCTGTTGGAGACGATTGAAGTGAAAGGAAAAGGGATGGCTGAGCATTACATTGCTCAGCTTGAGCTCCAAGACCTTCAGGAGAGGTATAAGTTCCTCAAAGAAAGAACAAAGGTACGTTTTTTCTTCATAACACTCCTTGTTTAATTGGCAACAAGGAAAAAATCTTTTCACTAGTCATTTATTTCACAGTTAAATGGGAATTAAGAGTTTGGGGACAGCTGTAACTTAAGGCAACAGAAACCTACTAGGGTGATTAATATATCTGTCTTTCTGTACTGAGCTTCATATTTTTTCAGAAGGGTTCTAAAAATCAGGAGAATAGTCTGAGGAACTCCATGTCAAAAGGCTCATTGACTTCAGCACAGACATAGTTTTACCCATTGTGACTGAAAAGTTGAAAAAACCTTCAAACCTGTGATTTCCATAAGTATATGTTTGCGATACATTTTACCAGTCAGTTGTGTGACTCACAAATAGTTGACAGCTACAGAGATTTTATTTTGAACTCAAACCTTATGAGCAAGTAAACTGACTGTAATGACACAAGTGTGGAAAGTACTGCATTTACTGATAAATATTGATATTTTATATCTGGAAAAGATTAGGACGTAGATGAAGATCAGGATGGGGTTTAGGGTAAGATATAAGGTCAAAAAAAAAAAATAAAAGACCTGGTGATAGATTTAAACCTAGGTGATTGTCTCCAGTTAACCCAAGTTCTTTTGTGATAATTAAATAATGCCTAATGCATGCTCAGACAGCCAATTTTTCTTCAGGACAGAAATGTAGTAAAATTGAATTTTGTTGTCTCAGTGACGTCTTTGTCATGTAGAATGACAAAATTCAAAATTCAGCCAAAATTCAGTTTTTCAAACACCTAAGTGATTCATTGTTTTGTGGACCTCTCTTCCACAACTACAAAAAAATGCTTTGCTTTGTCTTTCTTTTGACCTTGTATGAATAAAATTGCTCAGGTTTGCCAGAAAGATACATAAGTCCTGGAAAGTGCTGGTAAATACCTGCTATTCTTGTTAGCATGGGATGCTCTAGCCTTTGCCTTCTGCCATTGCACAAAGCTATACAGGCTGCCTGTATTTGCTCGGCTTGAGCAAAGCATGGAAACAATAAGAAATGGATGGTAGTTCACAGAGGCAAGAGTTCTGTACCTCTTTCCCATGTAGAAAGCATTCCTTCTTTCTTTTCCACCTAATATCCCAGATGACTGGTCTTCCCTATTCCCAACTGTGCTGATGATGTTAAGTGTCAAGAGTGCAACCAACCCTTAGAAAGAAATTCAGTGTTCAAAGCAAATAGCTGGAAAGTAAGGAATGTTCAAATCTTTTACTAATCCTTTGGCCAGCCAGGAAGCCTGACAAGATTCCCCAGGGGTTTATGGCCCATGTCTGAGCAGCCCAAGACTTGTAATTTGCTAAGCCACTGTTGAGAGCCAAGAAAACTGGTCTCTCTTTCCCCCTTCCCACTTCTGGATATAGACAGGCCTTGTAAAAAATGTGGTAACACTCCTGTTTTCTTCCTTCTTCCTCTAGACCGACCTGTTAAAAATAAAAGGTAAAGCAGACAATAGGTTCATAGATTTATTGAAGTGTTTGTCTTTTTATGAGCCTGCTGCTCTCAGATGCAGCCTGTCTCGTCTCCATCAGAACTTGGTTCTCCATTCCCATAATTTCTTAGAGGATGTGAATTACATGTAGTATGTTTTTCTTGCACTTAGTAAGACTAATCTTGTGCTAGTATATGACACCTTTCTTTCTGTACTCCAGGTATGATAATATTTTAGTGCTGGGCTGTGAAATTATTTTAACTTGCTCACCCGCATACACAGAAGACTTGTGGTCTGTTTTTTACTGTGCTCTTGTAGGAACTGCCTGCAAATATCTTGGGTAGTCTTCAAACCTAAGATAGTAGATACTCCTAACAGAAGATTCCAATTCCATTTGCAAAAAAAAAAATTCATGCAAAGAAAAAAAATGCAATCTCTAAGCTCATATGCTTATTAATGACTTCAGCAAAGTTAAATTAATTTGCTATAAAAATCAAGAAAGTTTTTTGGTTTTAGACACTTGGGTGTTACTTAAGAGTAATCCCAGATCAAAACTTTAGATCTCAGAAGTTACAAACTTATATGGAGAATCTTTTAAGATAAGTATCTTTGCCCTTATATGTGCTCCCTCTTTTCCCTGTAATCGATTAAACCATCTTCAGAATACAAGGACTCTTGAATTCTTGGAAAATTCAGCATCATATACAAACTATTGCCCTTGATGGATGGCTGGGGTTTACGTTTTCTTGATTTGACATTACACCAAGTTACGTAAACATATTTGTAAATATTTTCACATGCAGGAGGCTGTAACAAAAGCTGAAGAACTACTTACCTTACACCAAGAGTACCAAAGAAATCTGAAGGCCTTTGAAGTATGGCTGGAGAAGGAACAGGAAAAACTTGACTGTTTATCACATATTGATGGTGATGCCCAGGAACAGGAGACAACACTCAGAGATTTACAGGTACATAATGTGTGACACCCTAAGAAAAAAAAGGAAAAGAAATCAATCCTAATTGTAAAATAACAGAATAACATTTATTGCCAAACAAAAATTGTCTTGAGAACAACTTGGAATTGCATTTTATATGAACACTTTGTTGCTCAAAAGTGGTTCCAGTGAAGGTAGTGGAAATATTGTTGCTCATTTCTGGAAAGAAGTGTCAGGCACTGAATGAAATCTCCAGGCGTGATAATCCTTTCTTGCAAGCATTGAATTTATGTTAGATGTTGGTCTATCTCTTCTTTTCCCTTTTTTCATAAAATATGAGAAGTATTTTCATTGGCATTCCATATTTTATTGCTCACAGTGCAGATGCACCTATTTTCAGGCAGTTCTAGCCCTGTGGGCTGGCTCCCATAGCAAGGTGGGAAGACTACCAGTGAATCACTTCAGTGACAGTAAAAGTGAACCTACAGTACTTCAGTAATTCCCCAATTATTATCTTAAGCTGACTTAAAATGGTTTAATACCTGTTGTTGAAGGAGCACAAAGTCTGTACTTGAGATATGAAATGTTTATTACCTTATTCAGGATACTGAGGAGGTCTTTGTATGATCAGGGACGCTGTGTATATTTCTGCTTATTGTAGTTACTTTACAAAACCCATTTTGAAAATGTGGATATGTATCTCAAATGAAATCTGAGATGAAACACAACTGTGTTTTGTTAAGGTAATGTCCTTTTTATGTTTTCTAATCAGATTGAATCACTTTGTACTTTCTGATTAAGTGCTTATAAGCATGAAAATGTGATAGATGTCCAGAAGAGGGTATCAAAAATTAGTCTGGAGTGTTGTCTCAAACACAAGTAAAAATAAATAGGTTTATTTATTTTATAAGATTGAAACCTCTATTTTTAAAGAGATTCAATTTTACAATCAGTCTTACAGTCTGCTTGCCACATCTGGAAAGTTTTGAATTCATGCTGAATGTATGGTGAATGGATTGCATCCATCCCATGCTGGCTCAGACAGCTGATGTTTCAGAACTGGTACACTTGGCAGGAGAGCAAAGAATTTATTGCATGCTTTGTCAATAATTTTCTGCAGTTCAATTGTCAATAATAGTGATACTTGGTGTGCTTTGTAAGTGAGCCTACGGTCACTGCCATTATTAGAGGAAAGACTCTAATATATGTTTAACCATAGATAATTAAAGGGAATGCCCAACTGTCTTTAGAGGAACCAAGGAGGTTTTTGCCATGTGTGAATGGAAGTTGTCAATGTCAGGTATGTTACTGTAACTCTGCCTTTACAGGAGCTGCAGGTCCACTGTGCAGAGGGACAAGCATTATTGAATGCTGCTGTCCATGCCAGAGAGGAGGTGATTCCCTGGGGCATTCCCCAGATAGACGACAGAGCCCTGGAATCCTTACGGCAGGATTGGCAAGTTTATCAGCACAGGCTTTCTGAAGCAAGAAGCCAATTAAATGCCACTGTGAGCAAACTCAGGCTAATGGAGAAAAAATTTCAGAAGGTTAATGACTGGTTAACAAACCTTGAGAAGGAAGTTGCTATCAGGACTGGGAGGAGGTCTGGTAGAGCAACAAAGGAAATGCAACTTCAACAAATGAAGGTAAAGCATGTAGTTAAGGCATTCCTTAAACAAAATAGTATGTGAGGCTTCCATGTCAATTCCTGGTTGCACTGTGAAAGTGAGAGCAAGCTTTTCAATTTATTCAGAGGTGGTGACTAAAATGTTGGATCCAAGAGAGCTTTGAGCCTTCTGGACCCACAGTCCTCCCATTTTTCCGGTGGAGATATGGCTGTACCAATGTTGAAATCTTTCAGGGAGATGTGTAATTCAAATGCTCTGTAATGAGTGAAGAATTAACTGAGTACAAAGGTAGGCACTGGAATGGAAAAGAATTCATATGGTAACAAGTGTAAAATGTGACCAACTGTGTTATGAAGTCTCCACTGTGTTGATGTAGTAATTCTCCTTTAGTCACTGCAAGGAGAAGACATGGTTCTGAATAAACACAGGAAGCAGATTTGAAGAATTCCAGGTTACACTTTATACTCATCTTTAAAAGTTCAGGTGAAACCTATAGGAAGTCCAGATCGCATTTCTATTATTATTTTGGAGGAGAAAAAAAATACAGAAAGTATTGAATCTGTTGTAATGAAATGCAGTCCATATGGGATGAAAATCTTTCCAGTGTATTTGCTGTGTTAACCTTCATCAGATTCTGCTTGATTTTCCAGTTGTAAATGAATATTTACAACCATGTATTTGTTTTCCTTTTCCATGATTTCCTGACTTAGTTACAGTTAAATTCCTGGTAGTTTAAGATGTTTGAATCAGTCATATAAGTCTGATAATTTCTTTCCCATAGAAGTGGCATGAAGACATTACAATCTACAAAGATGATGTAGAGGAAGTTGGGGTATTGGCTCAGCAAATACTAGAGGAAAATCTCACCACAAGTAGAATGGGAAGTCAGGCTACGCAGCTTACATCTCGCTACCAAACTCTTCTTCTTCATGTCTTGGTAAATAATGAAAATTAATTAATTGTAACATCATAAAATGTCAGTTAAGAAGCAAATACAAACAGGCTTTTGTAATTAGACTTTATCAGAGTTTATTCATTACTGCAGACTCAATAGTATAACATTCACATATATATTCATATACACACACACACACATAGATTTCATTGGATTAAATGTATTACAGAAACATAATTAGGATAATGAAGTAGAATGCCCTGTCACTATCATTTTTGATAGTTTCAGGAGAGAAATTCAGAATAAAGTATGCTTGAATGCTAATTGACCTCTAGAGAAATGTTTTCAGGTTGCCACTGATACACATTAGTACGGGGAAAATTTGATTTGGTAAGGTGCAGTCTTCAGGTCACTTTAAGTAGTAATTGCCTCATAGTACTGTAATCACAAGTCGCAATTCAAAGTTCAATATATGAGTACATTTTCAGTGTTTAGTATTAGCTCAGTTTTAACACTGGTGATTGCCGTATGTACATCCTGACAAGAGCCCTGTAAGAATTATCCACTATTTATGAAAGAACTCAAAGCCTGTATGTTTTATCTATCTATAATGGATTTTATTAATAAATGGCAATTTATTTTTATCTTAAAACAATAGCAGTGATAAACATCTGGGTGGTCCTTGTTTCTTCCCCCTACCCTCCATATTTGTTTGAAGGAGCAAGTCAAGTTTCTGGAAGAAGAAATACGCTGTATGGAGGAGTCAGAATTGTCTTTTAGTGCTTATACAAATTGGTATGGAGCTACTAACAAGAACTTCAAAAATGTGATCACCAAATTTGATGTGGTTGATAAAATGGCAATGGAGAAAAAAGTGCAGAAACTAGAGGTACAGCTTTCTTAAATGCAATTTTTGTTTCTGTTCACAAAATGGAGTCTGTATTTTAACGTACATCTTAACAGCTGCTCAAAATTCTGACTTTACCTTGCCCAGAGAAGATAATGGGATAAGACCACATAGTGTGAAACTTTCTGTTCTCATGTCCCATTAGATCACAGTTTGGCTACAGTTGAAATTACAAATAGTCCTAAATAACATAATCCCATCCTGCCATAAGGCATGCTTGTATCTGTTTTATGTTAGGTTAAAACTTTATTCCCATATCCCAAATTCCCCACAAGTATATTTTCTTGTGCACTGTATATTTTCTGTGCGCTGTGGCAAGAAGTGCTTCCTATTTCTCTTCATTGAAACTGTAGTGAAACTCATGTTTCATCTCAAAAGTTGCAGATGAGCTTCTCATATGTCCTGCAGCTTAAGCAGCTTAAACGTAATACGCTAAGGGAAAGCTTTCATCAGTTCCAGAATTTGGAGTACAAATCCTCTTCTGGGAGCCCTCAGTTTCTCTGTTTAAATTCACAAGCCCAGTGCAGAGCAGATGTATTTGCTATATCTGCTTCCTTTTTTACTTGACACACCTTAACTCCGGGCAATTTTGTACTGAAAAGTGCACTCATTTTCCCTAGCAATTCCTTCTGTGTCTGTAGCAAAGTTAAAAAAAGCAAGAGTTTTCATACATTTTCAGTTAACCAGCACTTCCTTCACAGCTGCTATTGAGTGATATGGACATAGGCCACAGTTTACTGAAATCAGCCCGTGAGAAGGGGGAGCGAGCAATAAAATACATGGAAGAAAATGAAGTTGACCAGTTAAGAAAAGAAATTGGAGATCATGTGGAACAGCTTGAAGAGCTGGCTGGCTCCATCAGAAAAGAGCACATGACATCAGAGAAGTGTCTTCAGCTGGTAAAGGAGTTCTCAGACAAGTATAAGGCACAAACTCAGTGGGTCACAGAATACCAAGCCATCTTACATGCTCCTGTGGAGCCAAAGAGTGAGCTCTATGAGAAGAAGGCACAATTGTCCAAATACAAGGTAAAAAGGGGTTATCTCATTGTACTATTGAATTTATTTTAATCTAGTGATTCTCAATAAATCCTCTGATCAGGTATTCAAGTTTCTTCAGTAGGTACATGAGATGTTTCTGATCTGGATGTCCCAATCAGCATCAATGAAAACATGCATGATACCTACTTCTACAAATTAGACTTAGACCCTAGATTTGAAATGTCAACGTCCTAAAAAGGCTTCCATATCTAAACATTTCCTGTAATGGTGTGAAATTCTTTTATGAGTACACATTTGGGTAATTGCATTGATCTCAACAGAGTTGATTGCAGTTGAAGTGAACATAAAAATCAGTTGGTCTTTCTTGACTTCAGACATTGTCACTGTTTACATTGACTTAATCAGCTCTCTGGTTAAAGCTGGATGTCCCAGCTCAACTGATATCCAAGACGGTCAGCTGCTATGACCTCCTATGTTTTTAATTAGGATTTTCGTGAAGTTTTTGGGGTTATTTTCCAGTCACAAAAATGAGTAAAACATTTGCCAACAAACCCCACTTCTTCTTCTAATGGTGTTTTTGTAAAATACTCCAGGGTTACAGGTGTTTCATGGAATGTGTACTGGGTCTGGCTGAGGTGGAGTTAACTCTCCTCATAGTAGGCCATATTGTGCTGTGCTTCACATTTCTGGCTAAAAAAACTGTTGCTAACAAATGTTTTGGTTGTTGTTGAGCTCCTGTACCTACATTGCTTCGAGGCTTTCTCACTAAAGCTGCCCACTTGCCCTCGCCAGCTTCCCTACTCAAAGTTGAATGTTGCAGCTGTGTGCTGGCTTGCTACATGTCTGGGGAGTTGTACTCTTGGGAGCACAGTGCTAGGCACTCAGCACACACCATCTCACTAGGGGGATGGTTTTGGCAATACTTTTCCACCTATTTTCATAACTTTTTCCTCTGAGCAAATCTTATCCCTAGCACTGGCCTCTTCATGCATATGAACTCCCTTTGCTTCACCAGCTCCAGACTGTCAGCCATGCTACTAGCCACTCACAAAAGGAGCAGTTGTTTTTAGATGCATGAAAAGTTGTTTTCTCAGGGTAGGGCTGAGAAGCAGAATCCTGCATCGTTAAATAAAATTCTTCCTATCTGGAAAGGATGATACATACCATGGCAGAAGGCTGTGCATCAGATGAAAGGGAAGTTAGTGAAATACATCTCCAATGGTCAGTAATTACATTTTAATTCTTGCTTGCATTGTAGTCCATACAGCAGACTGTTCTGTCTCATGAGCCCTCAATAAAGTCAGTGATTGAAAAGGGAGAGGCCCTTTGTGATCTGGTGAATGATGTGACTCTAAAGAACAACATTCAAGACCTTCAGAGCAGTTACCAGGAACTCTGCAGCAAAACAAAGGTAAAAAGTTAAGAAAACTCAGGATTCTTCCAAGTGGCTGTATTTTTACTCTTGTTTAAGAATGAAGCTATTTATTTCATGCTGTCATGTCTGTACAAAGAACCAGCTACGTTTAAGTACCTTTGGTGGGTTTTTTTGGGGTTTTTTTTGGTTTTCTTTTGGAGGTGGGGGGCAGAAGTGATAGGCAGGTTTAGAATATGAAAAAGACTATGTAAATAAATCTAACCAGAGTAGCTGAAATTAATTTTTAGTGTGGCAGGTGAAGTCTTTGTACTTCATAGCACTAAGGGGATATATATCAGTAACTAGTCTGTATTATTGTTTCTATTTTTACAAGTGTTTAATAGAATTCTAAATACATTATTTCTTGAAGGGACAGATGCCCTCAGATTATTCTCTCTCTTGTTTCTGCTTGATCTTCTGTAAACACTGTTTAGTTTAGTTGTTGAATAAAAGGCCCTGGAGAAAATAACCTGCAGGACAGATATAATTTAATTCAGCAAGGGCATTATTAATTAACATTGATTCATTAGTTCATATGTATTTAGTACTTTGAAAGGTCTAATGCTTCTAAATACATCCTAAAGTATGATTATTCCTAAAGCTTTTAATAGGTTATACTCCTAACAAGGATAAGCTCTGCAAACCATGTTAGTACTTATGTTTGACCTAGGCACCTTAAATTGCCAATCCATCCACAAATAGGAGATGATTTAATTTTTTTCAAGGTTGATTTTTAGTTTAAAGACACGCCTCCAGATCTGTACAACAAAAGTGAAGTCCATTGCATTGGATATAATGTTGATGGCTTAAATTTAGAGAAGCTTCCTGAAAAGAATAAATACTCTTTAACTTAATGTGTACATTCTTAATATGCCTTCTGCAGACACGGGCAGTATGTACATGCAAAGGCTGTAAGTAGCAGGGACCCAACCATAGCCTTTGGTAGGTCAAATGCAGTCTCTCAAAGAGTGTGTAATAACTGTAAGTGAACTTAAAGTCAAGTTGACAGTATTCATTTTCTCAGTGTTTTCCTCGGTCTTCAAAGTGCGGTATTTCATCTGGAGTGAAAATACTTCTCAGTACCACAGAAGTAATGATTCACAGAAATTTATTCACAGAAGTAATCCCTTTTGATGTCTTCCTTTACAGTCTATTCACATGAGAATTCCTCACAGGAATATGAATTTAGATGATAATTCTTATTATGCTTTCAAGTTCTTAGTGGGTTTTGGCTTTTTTGGGGGGGTTTTTGAACTTTTGTAATTACCTGAAAATTTAATTTTGGTTATTGTGGACCTGCAGGCATATGTTGAAACCTTAGAGGTGAGAGTAAAAGAACATGAGGATTACAATAGTGATTTGCAAGAAGGGGAGAAATGGTTATTACATATGTCCAGCAGATTGGTCAGCCCTGACCTCGTGGAAGGCAACAATCTTGAAATAATCACTCAGCAACTAGCTAACCACAAGGTGAGTTTGCTATTAATAATCCGCCTTTGTAAAACAGAATTTCTCTTCTTTGCTTCTCTACCTCCACTCCAGAGCTCTAATTATTTGTCATTCACCTTTTATTTCTCTTGCTGCTACCTGTGTAAATAAGCATCAGTGTCATTAATGCAGTCAACAAATCTAGCTTGTTGCTAGTCATTTCTTGGCTGAAACTGCATTAACACAAAGAGCTCTGTTGTACTCTGATCTGAATTCTGTACCAGATTTTTCTGTGTCAGACTTCCCAGGAAATGAACCACAAAAATTAGATTGGGGTCATTTTACTCTTGAGGTATTTTTTTGCTCTGGCACTTCTAAGGCTTAAAAAAAAAAAAAAAAAAAAAAACTAAATTGAAGATTTTCTTGGTATGGATCTGCTAGCAAGAACTTTAGAAATGTGATCACCAAATTTGGCATGGTTGATACAACAGCAATGGAGAAGAAAGTGCAGAAACAAAAGGTACCTCTTTTAGGTTGTTTTAATTCTAGGTTCTTCTACTAGGTTGTAGCATTTTCTCCCTTGCTTTTATTCAATTAATATTTATTGTTATGGCTGCTGTTAGTGAGAATCATTCAATACCTTGATAGCCAGTGCTTACTAGAAGATAAAAGAGAGCAAAATCCAACCCACCACTACCTGAAACTGAGATTCCAGTGGAAAATATTGAAGTCTTTAAATTATGTGTGATTGGTGTGTTATTCTTTTAGTAACCTCGTTAGATAAAAAATTGGCTCCACCAAAGTCAATGGAGAGAACGGTCCGCTGTGAAAGAGCTTATGGGGTGAGATATGATTCAGCATGAGATTTAATTTGCATTACTAGACACAAGAGAAGCTGGAGGAGCCCTGAAGAGCATGCAACAATTGAAGATTTAGGGTAGTCTTGAGGTCTGAGCAGAGAGTGTTTACACATTAAGACAGTGCTACTGATGTTTCTGTGGGATATCTGTGTAAAGACTTTTGACAATGACTTTGCAATGAGCATGCAGTCCAATAGCTTGACTATGAAAATACAGGTTGTCTGAAAATTTTTTTCCAAATCTGAAGATGAAGAGTTTTCAAAGGAGGAAGAAATAACGTTCTGCACCACTGCATATTCCTTCAAAAGTATTTTATCTATTTCTTAGGCTATCATGGAAGAAATTGCAGGATTTGAAGACCGTTTGAACAACCTTAAGAGTAAAGGTGATTACCTGATCAGTCAATGCTCAGAACATTTTCAAGCAAAATTTAAGCAAAATATACAAAGCCATCTTCAGGGGACAAGGGACAGCTATTCTGCCATATGTAGCACAGCCCAAAGGGTAAGTCTTGTTTCAAAGATTTTTTAATACCATTTAAGAATAAAGTGCATTATTATTTCTATGAGTTATTTCTTTAAGTGGTGTACAACTCTTCCTACTGTTTTCATTGTAATTGAGCCTACAGGTTACTGAGTACTTAATCATTCCCATGCTACAGTTGATCCTTGTGATCCAAATCTTGTCTTGCAACCAGCAAAAGTAGTGGCCTATCAGTTCTTAATCTCACCACATGCTCACTACCTTCATGTTACACTAGCTTCTGAGCAGCTGCAGCAAAAAAATTTAGACTATTTCTACTTCAAAAACTAGGGAGCAAATTGCAGTCTTAGTGTTGGTAGTTTGCATACATACATTGACAGGTCTCAAGTATGTGTTAGGAAATACTGTCTCTCTAATTAAAACCAGAATATACAGTTAAGAAGGGCTAGCTGGGTCATTCTGTTAAACCACTTAGGAGATCAAGCCAGCATTTAAAAACAGAAACCAAAAAAACCTCTAAACCAAACCAAACTCAAAAAACTAAACAAAACAACCCCAAAAACAAGTTTTAAAAGTTCTTACACAAAATCAATGGTAGAAGGTTGGATAGGAATACAGAAATAAGAGAGCATGCTCTTCATTTACATCTTTATTTTTTCTTTTCAGAAGCTGTGCATTAAATATTGTCCATTTTCTTCACGTGTTAGCAAGGTGCAGTGACAGCTTAAGGAGATTTCAGCCCTTGGTACTTCTATGTACAAGGGCTAAAATAACCACAGTCTTAATAATTCTGTTTTACCTGCAGTTTTCAAGGTAGGAGAAGAGAGACAATGGTGGTATTTGAAAATGTGATAAACTTACAAAATGTTTGGTTTAGGTGTACCAGACTTTGGAACATGAGCTCCAGAAGCATGTTAATCATCAGGATACTCTACAACAGTGCCAGACTTGGCTGTCTACAGTGCAGTCAGAGCTAAAGCCAACTACTTGGACACCTTTCAGCTTGGCAGATGCAGTTAAACAGGTAAAAGTTTAGCAGTTGAAAAAGCTCAATTATTCTTAACAAGGTGAGTTCAGATAAGAGATTTAAATTTGTAGAAATTAGGTATTTTCTAGCCTTCTCAGAAAGCTGAGTAGCCTCATTGTTCATTCCCGACTTCGAAAAGAATACCTGGAATGAAAAATAACTGTATGTGAAAAATCAAAGATGGCTTTTGCTAGCTCTACTTAATGCATAGAAACACATTACCTGAAAAATGTTGGCTAGTGAGATAAATCTGCTCAGATACTCCATAGATGTGTTTAGCAGAGGGGCTGTGTCTTTCTGCTTGTCCAATTGCCCATCTGTCTGCTACGTCCCTTATGAGACCTGTTTTCACTGTACCATGGACACAGAGTCAATTACCAGGCAATTAAAACAATTTTTCAGTCTAAGAGCATAGAACTGCCTGTAGCCCGCATTGACCATTGAGAATGCTTTTGTTACTTCTTGATTGTTCTTAGTGACAATGCATTTTACACTGGATTTGTAACTTAGTTTCAAATTAAACTGGTATGGTTCTAAAAATTCTGGAATTCAAGGCTGTCTCATCCATCATCTGGCTTAATAAAGACCTTGAAATACTAGAGATGGCAGACCTGCAAGGGCAGGGGAAGCAGGGTGTGACACAGTGAGACCAGCAGGGCAGCACCTTCCCCATGACGTGCAGAGCTGCAACTCAAAGGTTAGGTGAATGGAGTCCCCCGATGTCATTCCACCAGCTGGTGGTCACCAAGCAAGTCTGTAGGGACGAGCCAGTCCCTTTCTGGTGGTCAGGTCCCAGCTGAGCTGAGTTGGGGCTGGCGCTAAGTGGAGATAGCCAAACCCCGAGGAGGTTTGGATAGAGGGTTCAGAGCCCTTTGGTGTGCTGAGGGCCCTAACCACCCCTGAGGATTAGGGGTGTTCCTGTGCTTGACTGTTCTTAGACTGAAAAATAGTTTCACTCATGTAGAAAGAATTGCTTCAAACCTGCCAAAATGCCTCATAGTACTGCCCCATATCCCCACAGCTCTTTGCTGGACTTGTGTCAGTTTGCCCATGTTTCCTTTATGGGGGAGGAGAGAAACTGGACCAAGTACATCAGGGAGAGCTGGAGAAGTGTAAGCGCAGGAAAATAATCACTTCCCTCAGCCTGTGGTCTGCGTTCTTCCTGATACAGTCATTTGGGGTTGCCAAAATGGTGCACTATTGTTTTGCTGAATTTTTTGCGTGCAAGGACCCACCACTGGCCCTCTGCATTGGGTGGTCACTCACCCTCCTCCCTGGGACTCTAGATGATATGTTATTGCCCTGCTTGTTAGCACTTATATAAAAATATTATTTTAGGATAAGGAGAATCTTCACAGGGAGGGGTGAGCTCCTACAGGCAGTGTTGAGAGCAAGAACACTTAACAATGTCTTGTTGTCTGTTCTTGCCAATCACAGATACTGGGGACACTGGAAGGTTGTCAGAAGGTGTTGGAAAGTGTATTTTGCCACTAAGCTGAATTTCACATGATCTGTCAGACACTGGAAAATGTTGGAGTTGTAGGAATAGGACACTTTGATAATCCTGTAAAGCCCTGCTTCCCATTCATATTGGGAAAGTCAGTCACCTTGTTGAGACTGTGTGTTTCTATCCAAGAAATAAGCTAGCTAGTTCATATGTCTCTAAGTGCTTTGGTAATTGGATAATAATCAAGTTTTTAAGGGTTATTCCTTTCCATAATTATAACACAGCAGCCTTACCTAAAAAAATAATGTATTTCTAAGTTTAATTTTATGGAAATAATAAAGCAAAGTAAAAATATTAAAATGTATGATTGTAATAAAACAAGGTATTATTTCCACAGTCTCGGGGTTTATTTGTAAGTTGTCTTCCCTCAGGTTAAACATTTCCGGGCTCTGCAGGAGCAGGCCAATACATACTTGGATCTTCTGTGCTCCATGTGTGATTTGTCAGATGCCACAGTGAAGAGTACAGCAGCAGATATTCAACGAACAAAACAAACGGTACGAGATAACCACAACAACCCACTTTTAATCCTATTTTGAGCTTTAACTGCCTTGATCTGTTCCCTTTTATGAAGGTCATATAGGGTAATGGTTTAAAGAAATGTCATCTTACTTTCATGTTAAGTATTTCTTTAGAAATAATTAAATAGTTTTCTCTTTTTGCTTCTTTTTTTTTTTTTTTTTAATTATTAAATCCATGCATTGCCATCCTGGTACTAATACAAAGATACATAACTAAGGCAGGTAGTAACTAAGGTACTTAGGCAATGTTACAAGATGTTGGTCTAAAGCCACAGACATAACATTCCATGGAAGAAAACCTGATTCAAGTTACCTGTTTTCAAAAAACACAATTCAGTCTAATCTTCTCTGTATTTTATTAAATCTGAGACATATTTTATTGTCATTATTTATTCAACAATAGACTGATGTTCATATTGGCCTATATTAATATATTACTAATATAATAATCATAATAATCATAAAATTAGGCTGGTTAAATTCTTGAATCAAAGTGCATCTATTTCAGCCTATTAATTTATAATAGTGTTCCTCAGTTTTTAGTTGTAAAGTCTCTTAATGCTTAGGTTTAAAATGGAACTAGAAACTTAAGTTATTGGGAAAGAAGAATTATGAGCATTCCTCTTGCTTTAAACATGAAAAATTTAGTTTCTCTTACACAGACACATTTTTTTTTTTTTGAAACTACTTCTAGCAAAAGTAAAAATCTAATACATACAGTAAACATTATTCCATACCAGAGAAGCAAATTGTACAAATCCAAGTAACCCATAAAAATATGGCTGTCCAAGTACTGAATAGCTGAAGAACATTCCAAACATCCGAATAAGATTCTTCTTTGACATATGAAGCAGTGAAACGTTTTTAAGAAATCACAGATGGTGTAGTGCTGAGATATACTAAGCTGTTTGAGTGTCTAAATCTTAAAGGCACCCGACTGCTGTATTTAGAGCAAAAGCAGCTGTGTCACTATTGGTGTAAGAGGATTGATGGGCTCAGATCTGGTAAGCATTCTTCTTATTGGCATTTTAGAAGAGACATATAGGCAAAATAACTGGGCTAAGCAAATTAAAAGGAAGTGTTTAATTGAAACTTTTATGTAGGGTGCATTCTAACAATATTCTTGGCATGCAGTAGACTAAATTATACAATTAATTTAAGCTTCAGCAGAGGACTGAGAACATTGAAATACACACACTCATAAACATACTTGCTTCTGTTAAGGGTGAACGATAATTAATTTCTTTTGTTGTTGTTGTTGTTGTTGTGTCCACACAGATTTCCTTTGATAGGTACAATTTTTGTGACTTTTGAAGGTTAAGACACTTTTTGTGGATAATATTAGCCCCTTCAGAATCTAGAAGCAGAAATTGCTTTAGTACAGCATTGTGCTCAGAGGAAGAATGGTATTCATCCTCCATTCTCCAAAAATAGATGCATTAAAACATTCCTACTCCTTTTCATTTCTTTTCTTCTAGATTGAGCAACAGATAATGCACTCACAGTATTTGTCTCAAGGTTGGGAAGAGATCAAACAACTGAAGGCTGAGCTCTGGATATATTTCCAGGATGCGGATCAACAACTACAGAATTTAAAAAGGAGACGGGCAGAGTTGGAGCTAAATATTGCCCAGAATATGGTGCTCCAGGTTAAGGTAAGGAGACTTTGGGTTAAGAACAGAAGGTAAGGAAGAAGTTCATCCTTTGGCTGATACTATTTTATGATTCATATTATATGCACATACTGCATATAATGGCTAAAATGCTCTAAGCAAGAGCAGAGAAGATAGAGGAAAGAGTGTTTCCTTATTGATACTACAGGGTGATTCAGAGAGCAGAAAACTGCACCATAGTATTATTCTGGCTTTTTTTTTTTTTTTTTAATAATAGACAATTATCAGCCTACTGGTCTGATTTGCCTTTGCTTTTAGAGTAGACTAAATGCTGATCACAGTGGACCTGAAGATAAGATTTTCAAATTGTGCTTGCTAAATTCTCTGATTTCTGTACTTCTAAATAGTTTAGAAGTATTTCAAAATTAGTCAACAAAACTATTGGATGTTGCTGCTTTCTAAAAAAGGGTGTGATAGAAATCCAGTTTAAATAATGAGACAAATGCCTTCGGGTCTTCTCTCAATTACTCCAGAAGAGAAACATTTTATGACCATTCTGTGCACATCATAACCGGTAACTTAACAAAAAGATAGTCTCTTTATTAAATTTTTAAATACTTGAGTTTTGCATTTTTGGTCCAGACTTTGCTTGTATTCTTTTTCTGATGTGCCAAGAGTTAGGTGAAAAGTAAACAGCACTTCTTCTCCATGTCTGCTGTACTCACACTTTGGAACAAAGTCAAAGCCTTTGAAGATGCCTCAGCACAATCTGGACTGAAAGCTGTTATACCAGCTATCATTAGAGTCCAGGAAGGAGCAGGAGTCTCTGTTTCTTTACTCTTTGAGTCAGGAACTTTGGATTATAATGAAAGGGAGACACCTGCTGTACTGTTAGGTGTGGCACAAAGTGTGTTTTTTCCAAGAATTTGGCCTGCTAAAGGAAGATGCCTAGCTTCATTTAAAGCTGTCATGAAGAGGAATGAGGCAGAGCTGGAGATGGGCATTCTTGTTTAGTTACAGTTACTGGAACTAGAATTTAGGAAAAGATTGTATTTGCCTTAGACAGTATGCAAGGGCTGCAAAGTATTTGATTTGTTTTAGTTGTCAGTATATTGTGTATTCATCCTTTTGGGATCTCTCTGACTTCTTTTTTGGTAAGAAATGTGTGTGCAGATCAACTCTTTCAGTTACTAGTTATTAGCTCAGATAGCAGTCATACCTAGGTAATCCATGGTTTTGTTTCAATAATGACAGTGGTAACAGCTGCTGTTACAGAAGTAGGAACAATACAGAGTATGGATATGGAGGCTTACTGACTCATGGACTCTGCTTCCTATTTTTAGTCTCTAATGGAAAAGGAAAAAATCACCTAGTAACGGTACTGGTAAAATGAATTGTTCTTGTGAGATTCAAGACTATCTTGCATGTTTTAGTGTATGATGGGAGCTGTGCTAGTCCAGAAGCCTGGAAAACAGGATGTGACTTGATCACAAATTCTGTTTATCACTGGCACTTGGAAACTCTTCTGTTTTGCTTTAGCATCTATTCCCAACTTGTCTTCACCTGAGAATATGGGGAGGAGGATTTGGAAAGGAGAAAATACTTCTTCCAATTTACATCTCCATAGCATTTGCCTGGGCAGATAATTAGTCCATATACAATTTATTTATTTCAGAGCTTTTATTTAAATTCCATGTCATAATTTTGAGTGTATGTTATTATATTGGTTCTTACTTGTATCTTTTTCAGGAGTTCAGTCAGAAGTTGCAATCTAAGCAGTCAGCTCTCACTTCTGTGACTGAGAAGATGAACAAACTAACCCAAGGACAGGAATCACCTGAACACAAGGAAATAGGAGAACTGAGCAACCAGTGGCTGGACCTCTGCCTTCAGGCACATAGTTTGCTCATGCAGAGGGAGGAGGATCTGCAGAGGACAAGGGATTACCATGATCGCATGAATGTAGTTGAAGTTTTCCTGGAAAAGCTCACGAAAGAGTGGGACAACCTGGCTAGGTAAAAAAGGCATAGCATGCACAAAGCAAAGCGTGCATAATACTGAAAGAGCTGTTTACAGAGTGCCTCTAAGTGGGAGCCACTAAAAATTCCTTTTTGCATGCTCAGTTAAAGCACACCTCCCTTATTAATTTTCAGTCAATTAATCATTTTTATTGAGATGAAGAGACTTTGAGAGACCAGATCATCAGTGTTTGTCTTTAAGGCAAGTACTGATTGATCCCATCTCAGGGTATAGCATTTCCTGATATTTCAAGAATGTTTACTATTTCATTTGAACTCTTTCATTTCTGGTGGTTCATGAGGTCATGGTTCATGAGGTCATGGTCCACTCAGCAGTTCATTTTCATTGTGATACTGTGTTATATCTGTTAGACTGTTATATTAAAGCTTAGTAACTACTGCTAAATATTTGCAGCTGTTTTGCATAGGATAAACACACCAGCTGTGAGAAAACTGTGAGTGTATTGCTGCTCCTGTCACTGTCATGGAACAAGATTCACTTCAACCTCAATACTTGTTTTTCTTATGTGCAATATAATCAGTATGCTCTTTAGTATTCATGTAAACGTGTATGGTTAGCCTGATGCTCATAGTGCAAATGAAAGGGAAGGGAATACATTTGTAGAGTTTTTCAATTAGTATTCAAGGCTGCTACCTTCAAGTGAATGTGAAAACTGTAGGTCTTTATATCATATTGATTTCTGTATTTAGTGGGCTTATAATTAATCCTGACCTCTCTTGCAAGCCTATGCTGAAATAGGATCTGGTAACTCATTTTTTTCCTGTCCATTTTGATAACAGATCTGATGCTGAAAGTACAAATGTGCACCTTGAAGCGTTGCAAAAACTGGCAATTGCACTACAGGAAAGGAGATTTGCTCTGGAAGATCTGAAAGATCAGAAGCAGAAGATGATAGAACATTTGAATCTTGATGACAAAGAATTAGTAAAGGAGCAATTCAATCATTTTGAACAACGCTGGACTCAGCTGGAGGACCTTGTCAAGCGGAAAATTCAAGTTTCTGTTTCAACCTTAGAAGAGCTCAGCTTGGTGCATTCCAGATTTCAGGAACTAATGGAATGGGCAGAGGAACAGCAACCTAGTGTCTCAGAGGCTCTTAAACAGAGCCCTCCTCCAGATATGGCTCAGAGTCTTCTCATGGATCATCTTACCATTTGCAGTGAGCTTGAAGCCAAACAGCTTGTTCTGAAGATGCTTGTGAAGGATGCTGACAGGGTGATGACCAACCTAGGGCTCAATGAAAGGCAAGAACTGCAGAAAACAGTTTCTGATGCACAGCACCATGTGGCTTGTCTCAGTGATCTGGTTGGCCAGAGGAGAAAACACCTGAATAAGGCATTGTCTGAAAAGACCCAGTTTCTCATGGCAGTCTTTCAGGCTACAAACCAAATTCACCAGCATGAGAAGAAGGTGATGTTTCCAGAACATATTTGTCTGTTGCCAGAAGATGTGAATAAACAGATCAGGACTTGTAAGAATACCCAGGCTAATCTAAAGGCCTATCAAAATGAGGTCACAGGGTTGTGGGCTCAAGGAAGGGATTTAATGAAAGAAGCAACAACTCAAGAAAAGAGTGAAGTGTTAGGCAAACTGCAAGAACTACAGAATGTATATGACACAGTTTTACAAAAGTGTAACCAGAGATTATTAGAACTGGAGAAAAATAGTGTTTCCAGGAAATACTTCAAAGAAGATTTGGATAAAGCTTGCCATTGGCTAAAACAAGCTGATATTGTCACATTCCCAGAAGTCAATGTAATGAATTCTGACACTGAGCTGTACAGCCAGTTGGCAAAATATCAACAGATTCTTGAGCAATCTCCAGAATATGAAAATCTGCTACTTGCACTGCAAAGAGATGGCCAAGAAGTCCTACCATCACTTAATGAAGTGGATCATTCTTATCTAGATGAAAAACTTAACAGTCTCCCTCAGCAATTCAATATTGTCACTGCTCTGGCAAAAGAAAAATTATATAAGGTTCAGGAAGCAATTTATGCCAGAAAAGAGTATGCCTCTTTGATTGAGTTGACAAGTAAAGCTCTGACCGAGCTAGAAAACCAGTTTATTAACATGGACAAAGCTCCAGCTGCTGTTTCAGCCAAAGAAGCTGTGTCACTCCAGCAGGCCTACAGAGACCTCTTAGGTGAAGCGACAAGCCTTGGTGCAGCAGTGGATGAGCTGAACCAGAAGAAGGAGGCCTTTCGAAGCACTGGCCAGCCCTGGCAGCCAGATGAGATGTTAAAACTTGCCACACTATATCACAAGTTGAAGAGGCAAGTAGAACAGAAAATCAACCTGCTGGAAGACACAATAGAAGCATGCCAGGAGCATGAGAAGATGTGTATGCAGTTTGAGGCACAGCTAGAAACAGTGAAAAGGGAGCAGATTAAGGTGAATGAAGAAACTCTCCCAATAGAAGAAAAGTTGAAAATATACCATTCTCTGGTGGGCAGCTTGCAAGATTCAGGAAGCCTTCTGAAGCGAATAACTGAACATCTAGAAGCCCTTTCTCCTCAGCTGGACTCATCTGCATATGAGACAACAAATCACCAAGTGCAGGCTTGGCAAGAGAAGCTGAAGTCTTTGCACTCTGCTATTGTTGACACGGTGATGGAGTGTGAGAACAGACTTGTGCAGAGCATAGACTTCAAGACAGAAATCTGCCGCTCACTCGACTGGTTGAGGTGGGTGAAAACAGAACTTAATGGAACGTTAAGTTTGGACCTCAAACTGCAAAACATCCAAGAAGAAATCCGAAAGGTTCAGATACATCAGGAAGAAGTTCAGTCGAGCCTCAGAATAATGAATGCACTGAGCAATAAAGAGAAAGAGCGCTATATGAAAGCAAAGGAGCTGATACCTGCTGACCTGGAAAACACTCTTGCTGAGCTGGCAGAGCTAGATGGTGAAGTTCAAGAAGCTATACATGTGAGGCAGGTTAGTGCACCCTAACTGTCATTACTTTCTCGGTCACTAAGCTGAAAAAGATGGCTCTGTGGCTTGATCTTTACAACCATCACAAAAAGATTGATTTTAAGTAATCCTATTGTCTGGGGTTTTTTTGATTACACAGGCTACTGTGAGTTTAAGTTTGTTACTCTCCCTTTTATTCCAGGCTACTTTGAATAAAGTATATAGCCTCTGCCAGAGGTACTACCAAGTGATGCAGATAGCAAATGACTGGCTGGAAGATGCTCAGGAATTTCTGCAGTTAGCAAGAAATGGTCTAGATGTTGAGAACTCTGAGGAGAATCTAAGGAATCACGTTGAATTTTTCAGCACAGAAAGTCAGTTCAGTAATAATTTGAAAGAGTTACAAGGCCTTGTGTCTGAGATAGAGCCCTTTATACAAGCCACAGCAAGTGAACAGCTGGTGCAGAATGTAGCTGCATTGGAGGAAAAAGCCAAAGGGACAGAGCAAGAAGCCAAAACCCAGCAAGAGCAGTTACAAAGGTAAGGTATATTCTTTCTTCTTCTTTTTATTTTTCCCCTTCCTTCATTTTAAGATCACCTTGTTGTTGGTAATGAAAGAAAGAATCTGAAAATTAATTGAAATTTTTAAATATTTGTGCAACTTAGGAGAGAATTGGATATTGGGGATTCAGAGCTCCTAGATTCTTTTTTCTACCCTTAACTGACTAGTTGTGTAATCTTCAAGAAGCTCTGATAGAGTTATATTAAGCTTGGAACAGCAAGGAGAAGAAGAATAGGGAATAATTGTACTATATTTCACCTGACACAAGATCTATGCACAAACAAATGAAATTGAAGCAGACATTTTGAACTAAAAGGAAATCCCTTTTTAACAAGCATAACTATGTTACTTGTTATTCCTGAATGTTCTGAATTCTGTAAGTTTGGGTAGGTTTGAAAAACAACATAGGTAGTCTCTGAGGAAAAGTCAAATAAGGGGTATTAAATGCCTAGCTATGGTTTCTGTAAAGTTTATCTGAAAATCTGGAGCATATGCTTCTATGTATGCTGCTTCCCAATAATCTTTCTTTTTCTTGGAAAATACTGTGTAACAGCATAACTAAGCAGTTACATTGAAAACTAGGTTCAATAATATTTCTGATTTTCAAGTGTTTTTGTATTGTGTTAAGTTGTTCTTTCTGGAACTGTATTTGTTTAAGGTGTGCTTCTGAGTGGCAGGGGTACCAGACAGCAAGGCAGAAGGTTATTGAAGTGATGAATGACGCTGAGAAAAAACTATCTGAATTCTCAGTGGCTAAAGCTGCTTCTTCTCATGAAGCAGAAGAGAAATTGCTAACACACAAGGTAAGGTACTGATAATTGCATGAAATCCTTCTCTTTCATGTGAAAATGAATGTATATTACGTAGGTCCCTATGTATGGTAACATGAATTTGAGTTTTTACATCTTTATCTGTAGTACTTAACTATGTCATAACATACCAAGAGATGTTTAGTGTTGTGCAAAAGACAAATTTGATTTGTGGGGTGACTGAGACAGATATTTTTAATCACTTTTCATCTTGTCTGTCTGTGTGCCCACGACTGTAGAAAAGTGCAGAGTCAGGAGGTTGCTAAAAGCTACGGGTCTGTAAACCCCAAAATTGCGTACCCTACAAGCAGCTCAGATCAATAGAAACATCCATCTGCTTTGGATCACATGGAACAGTTTTAGTAGGACAGGAAGAGTTGGAGTTTACTATTAACTCTAGTCTAAAAGCAAGAAATACAACTTTAAAAAATTACTTTCTTATCTCGTTTTTAGGGTACTAATCAATTGCCTTAATATAGGCAGTCAGTGACACTTCAGGCACGCTGCCAGCTGTGTCTCTGTGAAACCAACAATCTCCCCTAAGAGTAATGTCGTGTCTGCCAGCTTCATAAGAATGTCCTCAAATCCTTGGGCATCTAAAATGTCGTTAAAGATAAACATGACATAAATGTACACTTAAACACCTGAAATGCTTCTTTGATTTTTAGACTGTTTAGAAGTCAGTCTTTGCGATGAGAAGGACACTGAATGCTTATTTTCATCCCTTTTGAGGGGCTATCAAGGAAGGGAAAAACTGACTGTACCAGATTTCTGCTGCTTCCAGAAGTTTGCATTTTGGACCAGTATTTTAGCTGTAGTTGAAATATTGCCTATGAAAAACAAAGTGAGACCTCGCCACCTTGCTCAGCATACAGTACCTCCTCCTCCTCTGCAGTGGATGGGGGTGGCTCACCTACCTGCATGTTGAGTAGTAATGAGTTGTCTTGTAGAAAAGGAAAACAGTGCTTATTTTTGCTTTTTCAGACTCTCGTGTCCGTAGTGAATTCCTTCCATGAGAAGATCACAGCCCTAGAAGAAAAGGCTTTGCAGCTGGAAAAAATCAGCAATGATGCCAGTAAGGCATCTATAAGTAGATCCATGACAACAGTTTGGCAGCGCTGGACACGGCTCCGGAATGTAGCCCAGGAACAAGAAAAAATTTTGGAAGACACAGTGCAGGAATGGAAGGGTTTTAATGATAAGGTAAATTCTAGTCTTGGTAAATCTTCCCTTGTACATAGGTTTTCACTCATTATGCTGCCTTATTAATCATCTTGCAGTAGAGAAAACTGGTAACAGGAATAACTGTTTTTTTCTCAGGGCAGAAAAACACAGCTATGGAAGATACAGGTTTAGAATCATTTCCTCCAAAGATTGGACTGTTCTTCTGTATGCAGACATGTATAGTACATACAGAGTTGTTTTGGCTTCTGGTGGTTCTTCAGAATCTTCTCCTCTGTTTCCTTTCCTCAGATGTTCTGTTCTAGATTGGGTCAACCTCTTTTTTTTTCTTCTTTCTTTTTATCTCTCCTTCTCTCTCCTATCTCTTTTTTTCTCTCTTTCTTCTCTATTTTTTCTTTTTTTTCCTCTGAAGAGTATGAAGTTTCTCTTTCTAAGCATAAACAGTGATGATAGTGTCTAGCACTGCTTATTGATCATGTATCTCTTTTCTTCCCCTTGTATCCTTCCTGACTCTTTTTATCTGTCATTGTCCATTATTTATGCCCAGATGGCAGGTTCTCTGGGAGTGAGGATAATCATTTTGTTAAATGTGTATGTCCCGGGGTAGAGCTCTAGTTCCTATGGTAATAAATATAATAAATGCTAAAAAATATAAGAAGCCACCCATAACTGGACCAAAAAAATCCCTTAGCAAGTCCTAATCCCCTGTGAAGGGCAAGGGATCTGGCACAGAAGAGCACAAGACCTATACCAAAACAGTTTTATGGAATCTAAATGTACAGCACTGGGTCTAGCACCTTTCGGTGTCAGTTGCACTAAGTTCTTTTGTAATTTTATTATTGACAAGACTGGATCTCTTTCCATAGATTCAGAAAGCCACCATAGCTATTGATCAGCTACAAGGTCGCTTACCAGAAAGCTCAGTGGAAAAGGCATCCAAGACAGAGCTCCTGGAACTCCTGGATTACCACAGCAGTTTCCTCCTGGAGGTGGACCACCAGCTGTCATCTTTGGGCCTCCTCAAACAGCATGCTGTTAGCATGCTTCAGGATGTGGAAGTAAAGCCTCCATCTCAGAAGGAACTACCAGTTATGCAAGAAATCAAAGCAATGCAAGATCGATGCCACAAGTAAGGCAATATTTTAAAAGATTCACTAGAAAAATAGTACCTTACAATTCATTAGGGGCTTATGTATCATATTTTTATCATTAACAATTACCATGCTTAAATAAATATTAGTCATTAGTTTAAAAACAAACATGAGTTTTAATTTAAAATTTTAAGTTAATTTTGAAGTAACTTTTTTACCATTATTTTTTATTTCCATCAGAAGGAGTATGCATTTTAGAATATGTACTTCTTGCCTTGCATAATAACACTAACTTACATAAAAGCTGCATAAACTGCATTAAAGTTAAAACTGATTTTAAACACTTCCATTGCCTCTGACATTAACAGTGACCGTTTATCTTTTTGTATCCTCTTTTGATTAGTTCATTACTTTTTTTCTCCTGTTTGAAGCAGTTAGGTACCAAAAGTAGGTCCTGTATGACATTTACAGGGGTATGTAGAGGATATGCAAAGAAAGAATAACTTAACATTTCACCTTGTGGCTGTGCAAATGTTTATCTAAATCTAGAACATATCCCTGTCATGTAGAAAACAGGAAGTTTTATGTTAAGTTTCAAGACACATATCTACCTCATAACTACAGTAAGATACCATTAAGGGGATCTCCATGGTGGGAAGACAGAGATGAAAATGAAAAAACTCTAAACCCTGCACCAAATCTATGCCAAGTTTATTGTGTCCATGTCTGTATGATTAGAGTAGAATAGCAATCCCTGTAGGAGCTGTGTAGATGTAAGCACTTTTACAATTCCATTTTTCACTTAGAATTGGTTTGCAAGATACAGGGTCTGTCATGACCTCCTGCTCATGTCAGGATTTGTCAATGAAAGGTTACGCAAACATAAATCAAATATGGGAATAGCAAAGTAAGATCCATGTCACATGTGTAAGAGCTACAAGTAGTCTAATAGAACTTTCACAGAGGTGTCATTTTTTACAGGAGATCCAAGTTCTTGAGGAAAGTGCAGAAATTCTGTCTTATTGGAAGCATGGAGATAGGCCGTATTCAGATGCTTGATCCGTAACTTACCCTAAGTATTCTGCCAATGCAAATCCCATCAATAGGAGTGGAATTTGTCTCATGTTATTTTACTTTATAGATATCAACATTAGAACAGATGAAGTCCCGCTCTCTGATTAGTGTAGACAAATAAACAAGTGTAAGATGCAGTTTTTCTGACCTATTTTAGGTCAGAAAATTCTTAGGTCAATTCTTTAGGCCATTCTTACAGAATGACATCGACTAATCCTGATTTATGCCCTGCAATAGCCTGTTTCCTCAATTGACAATCAGGGCAGTCTGTGGTGATGAGCTCAGATCTAGGGATTTCTATTGTAAACATTTGCATTTTTTCAAAAGAATTGCATGCTTGATCTCTAAACACATAAAACCAAAGAATGGACATGAAAAATTTAATTTATTTCTGTTTATCTGGATGTGGTGCTATCAATCATTGTCTTTATTATTCAGTATTTTTTGACAAAGCAATGTTTTAGATATTGCTTAATTCTTTACAAATAGTTATTGTTTCTTTCTTTCTGAAGTATGCAACAGAAAGTTAAAAAAGGCGTGAAGATGGTGAAACAGGAGCTGAAGGAGCGTGAGGAGGTTGAAGCAGAGATTAATATTGTGAAGTCCTGGATCCAGGAAACAAAAGAATATTTATTAAGCCCTGATGCAGAAGTGGACATTCAACTTCAGGAGTTGCAGGTATGCCAAATTTGTCAACTTCTAAATCGCAATATTTATCTTCATTTTAACCTGCCAGTGAACATTAATAGTTTCAAAACCACCAAAAAATCAAATTAGATTATATTCATGAGTTTTTGAGTAACCCACTAGACAAATTCATAATGCATGAAGTAGATGATGCACTTTAATACTTCATTTTAAAGATGTTTAAGATGTATTCTCATTTTTCTTAACAATATTGTTTTTTCTGTCATTAGTCTCTCTTTGGTGAAGTTACTACTCATCGCCAGGCTGTTGAAAAACTGGCTGAACAGCAACAGAATAAGTACTTGGGGCTTTATACCATATTGCCTTCTGAAATCTCTCTTCATTTAGCAGAAGTTGGACTGGCCCTCGTAACTGTACAGGATCAGGTAAAGCACAGTAGATAAGTCCTTAACAGGTCTGTAGCCCTTCTTTAGGCTTTATAAGCTGGTATCCTGCTGTGGCCAAACTGTGGCAACACAGAATAGTTTTATTACCTTCGTCCTTTGAATTAAAGTTAAATGGTAGTTTGTTTCCTTTAAGGGTGAATGATTTCTGATTACTGAATTTAATTCTTTTTGTTGACAGATTCAAACCAAAGAAAGAGAAACTCAGCAAATCAAAACATTGAATCAAGAGTTTGATCAGAAAATCCAGGGGATAGCAAATGAACTAAATACCATTCTTTCCAAACTGAAAAAGAAAACAAATGATATAGCACAAGCTAAACTTGAGCAAAAGGTAAGACAAGGCTTTCCTTATGTGGATATGCCATAAAGTTTTCTGAATTGGGACACTCACTTCCTACCAAAGTGTTGTTTGAGAAGACTTGCAGGACACATTTTTTTAACGTAGTTCAACAGAAGAATTATACAGAAATAAGAGTTGACTGATGAGATTTTTAAAACTACATATTTTGCAAACACAGGGCCTTGAGTGAGTAACAGAACTTGGAGGAAGTAGCTGAGCGCTAAAGTCAGATGGACAAATCTTCACGGTTCCTTTTAAATAATGAGTATAACTCCAATCTGGGAAAGCGTAAGGGACCTCCAAACTGCTCCTTGTTCTTGTCTATACTGAAAAGATCATTCTTTATTTATGATAAATAAATCAATAGAATTTTACTCAACTTGTAGTCTATCTCACATCATTTGGTTCAGTAATGAGGTAAAGTACTACTCATGCAGTTAAGAGTAGTGCAAAGGATTCTTGGTTCTTTTTGGAGGTTTTCTTAATCTTAGGTATGTGCCACACTCAGAAAAGATTGTCTGCACTGAAGTGCAATGGCCAAATTAGGATTATCATACGAGAGTAAGGGGTCTTGGGCAGAGGAGAGATGGGAAAGGGGTTGGCTGAGGGTTTGGGCATTTTTTTGTTGGGTTGTTATTTTAACTAGGCAAAGATAAACTTGACTGAATTACTGTCTGAAATTAAGCAAAGCATATAAAATAAGAGAAGATTTAGCATGACTGGTATGTCATAAATTACCTGTTTATTTTCATTAGATGCTCAAGATGTTCCAAAATACTGTTTGCTTTGCAGGGAGTGTCACTGAACTATATCCCTGGTGTATCTCCTTGATTCCAGTAAGAAAGCAGAAAGCCAGTGAAATCTGCTTTTCCATGTTGCATAAATGAAAACTCTCTGTCACTGGAGATGTAGTAATGTTCCAACTACTTTCATTTAGCTTTCATTTTATTTAGTTGATACTCCTGAGACTGGGTTGGCTTTGGTTACAGCAGTAAATATTTTAATACTAACATTGAAACTTAGTGTGAAAAAATAAAATACAAATCTGTTTTAAATCCATGTGACTCAAGTGAAATGGATCCTTCCCTCACAAACAGCATATAAATTCTGAATAATATCTGTAATATATATAAATACCTTTATTTATGCCTGCTGAAATATGTGTGTCTTTGTATTTAGATGAGTTCAACATCTGTCTTTGTGTCTACATGTAGACAGTTGTGTCGCCAAGTTCGTGGAATAATATTGATTTATCGTAATGATTGATCGTAACTTGCACTCTGAGATGTGTCTGCCAGGACAGCCCTAACCTGAAGAGCTTGAAGTAACTTCTTGAAGCACCTGTAGCTAGAGCAGTGTTCTGAAAGGTTGCAGTTTAAATTTGTAGAAATAATTGGAGAGAGGCTAGGGTGTTTGTCCAAGCAGTGGGATGAGAGGCACTGGGCAGATACTGAGGCACAGGAAGTTCCACCTGAGCATGAGGAAGAACTTCATTACTGTGCACTGACTGAGCACTGGAATAGATTTCCCTGGGAAGCTGTGGAGTCTCCCTCACTGGAGATACTCCAGAACCGTCTGGACACGATCCTGTGCCACGTGCTCTGGGATGACCCTGCTTGAGCAGGGAGGCTGGGACAGATGACCCACTGTGGTCCTTTCCAACCTAACCTGTTCTGTGGTTTTGTGACTTATTTTATTTATGCTACAAAACCCATGAATGTTTAATACCTTAGATATAAAAAACAAATGCAAAAATAACCAGTAACCAAAAATAACCCCTCCTCAAGAAACCGTAGCCCATAAGTATGCTATAAATCTATGAGAAACATGGGAAACTTTTTAGGCTTCCTTTTCAAAATATTTGTGACTATGATAAGAAAAATTGGTTTTAAACTCTGTTTCTGTTGAAACAGTCTAGCATGATCAGACTGCTCCTGTATCAAGATCATGCCACGAAAATGCAAGTTTCAAATGAAAATTAAAGTTTTCATAATCCATTAATGAATAACTACCTTTTTATGAGTTTGTAAAGTTATATTTTAATACAGCATCAATTCCCTTTTCCAATAAATAAAAATCCTTATCATGGCAGTTTTTGCTGACAATGTATTTCAGAAACAAACACAGAAAGATGCCTGAGAACAGTTAACGTCACACTGAAGTGACTCAGTCTTTGGCTATGGCAGGGAAAACGGTTATCCATTTCAGCCAGGAAGTCAGAGAAGAAAGAGTAATGGCACATACTTTAGAAATGACCAAACATCCTGCTGTTCTGCTTTCCTGCTTAAAAATGGAACGAACTATGGAGACTTTGGACAGGGTATAAAAGTTTCAAGTTGGACTAGAAATAATCAACCAAAAACCTGACACTTCCTGGATCACTGATTTTATTGTTTTTCTGTCTAGATCCTTGGTGAAGAGTTGGACAGCTGCAATATAAAGCTGTTGGAATTAGATGCATCAGTCCAGGACTTTGCAGAGCAGAACGTTCCCCTGGCTAAGCAGCTGGCTAACAGGATAGGGAAACTCACTGCACTGCACCAGCAGACCATACGGCAGGCTGAGTACAGAGCAGCCAAGCTCAGTCAGGTATGGTCTTAAATCCTTTCTGCTCTTTCCTCTCAGAAGCAGAAGGAGCATGCAAACATCTCATTTATTTTCCTGCAGTTATGCCAGAAGGGGCATTCCTTGGCACATCTGCTTATTATCAGTCAGGGCTTGCATCACATTCCAAAGAGACACAGATTGGTCAAATCAGAGGGCGAAATAATTCTGTCATGCTGCTTTAACACCCTCTTGCATGAATCCCCTGCTGTTTGGTTCCTTTGGTGCCCTAAAAAGATGATAGATCTCACAAACAGTAGCATGCCAGCAAATAGTATCTTACTGTGCTTTTCAGAGTCTCTGTTTTGTCACTGTTACCTATATTTGCAGCATTAAAAATAAAAGTTAAAACCAATTATTTTTCTCTAGTTTCAATCCATAGAGGGTGAATATAACTTGTAGATTCAGTAGAAAAGCCTATATACAATGGCCCTGATAATTCATAATATTTATGCAACATTTTGGCATTCATGAAGATGCATTCCCTGTGGTTCAAAGTCCCTGAAATTCTTTCTCCTTTGTTTTTTCCTAATTGTTCTTATCCCCAAAAAAACTCTAGCTAAAAGCAAATAAATGGATTTTCTATGGTTCTGCCATCAGTACCTTGATAAATTAGTTCTCCTCCTTTCTGCATGCATAAAGATACTTCTGTAAGGCTTGAAAAATAAAACTTCAAAATATTCTTTTCAGTTTCCTTCAGAAAAATTGTTTTTAAGAAGAGACAGAAAAGTATTATCAAAGTAAGAATTCAGTCAAAGGTACTTGGTAAAGGGATTTAACATTAGGATATTTTTGTACAGCACTAAGAAATCCACTTAACATAAAAAACAATAGATATTGAAAACTGCTTGCAAATACAGTTTGGTCACCTGGGATTTGATCCATCCTTTATAAGAGAAAATTCATGAACATCAATGAAATTATTCCTGCTGAAAAGAAAATTATAACTTGTGATTTTATTATTAACTTCACTAAATAGAAATTGGATTAATCAGAAAGCAGAAATTTTGTCCTGTATTTTGAAATAGTGCAGCATTTCATTTTTTGGAAATATGGCAGACTGAGTGGACACAGCAGACTGTTTAAAAAAAAAAAAAAAAGGGGATTTGGGGGCTGTAATGGAAAGAATGGAAATGGACGTATCAAAATAAGAAATTGAGCCACTAACTGAAAGAGGAGGCATTTTGGAACTTACATGTGAGGTTGAAATATGCACAGGGAATGTACCCTCTAGGGATATATTTGCACATCAATGGACTCTCCCAGTGTGACCTACATTCCTATAGGGCCTTTTTTTCCCCAAAACAGATAATCTTATTACTGGTAACAGACCTATTTTAACGCTATAAATATATAAGAAATTAAATTCCATAAAACAGCGAGGAAAAGTTTCTAAAATGATCCTCAGGTTAAAACAGTGAAGGAAATAAACTAGTTTTTTCATCCTCTATGAATTGTACAAAATTACATCTTAGGCTTAAGTAAATTTTTCTTTTATCCAGGCTGCTTCACACTTGGAAGAATACAATGAGATGCTGGAGTTCATATTGAAATGGATTGAGAAAGCAAATATCCTAGTGCATGGTAGTATAACATGGAATTCTTCCTCTCAGCTTCGTGATCAGTTTAAAGCCTACCAGGTGATTATGTGAGCTATGAAATTTAGAAGGCAGTGTATGTAAGAAGTTATTTTTAAAGCAATGGAGTTCTACTTCCTCCCAAAGTGCTAGATTTCTTTGACTGTTCCCCCAAGCCTTAAAAATGATTCATTGGTTATGGACAATTGTTTTGAAGACTGAAATAAAGATACGTTGTGGAATGAAAACGTGATTCAAAGATTATCTCCATGTTTACTCAAATAGTTTGGTTTCATAGAGGCTTTTGGCTGAATAGTGTTTCTGTACACCGTGATTCTATCACACCAAGCACCTTATTGCAGCTCATACCCTAAAGCTTTAGTTAATCAAACACGATTTTCAGTTTAGGATTTTTTCTTTTTCCAATAAGCTAAATTGGAATAGCCTTTGTATTCATCTAATGAGTATTATACCAAATATTCCCAAACTGATACCTAATGGAAGAGTTTCTTCCAATTGCTTTGTGAAAATTTCACATCAGAGTAAATTGCTGTCCCTGTAATTGTGCAATTTGTTTGTGTTTGTGTCTGTGTGGAATGTGTGTGTGAGATCAGTGGGACATTTTGATAAAATTCAAGCTTGCCTGGTGTTACATGACCATGTGAAAGAAATCCAAGTATCATGAGAAAATCGTGTATCAATAATACCAAAATAAGACTACATAAATTATGGTGTTTATATATTCATTACTTAATTGTCAGTTGCATTCTCGTACGTTAGTGCAGTGTAGTATGTCACACTTTGTAGTCTGAACAGGAACCTCCAGGCAATTTATCCTGAGGAAAGCTGAAGATAGAATTTCTGGTTTGGTTTTGCTATGGCTTTTTCCCTGCTTCAAAACTGATGATACAGGCTTAACCAATGCCATCCCACACAATACTTGGGCAGTGATTTCTTTTAGGCAGCATTAACGACTCCTGCCATGCTATAACACTGTGCCCAAGTGCTTTCTGCTACTTTCTATTAGGTGCATCAAGCTTCCAGAACTAATCTTCTCCATAGGTTGCGTATATTATATTCTTACACACAAGTGTGTATAGCAAAACACTAAAATCAATGTGTTGGTAAGAACAGCTGCTGAAGCTTCATGATTTGGTCTTTTGTTTCCAAGTCTCTATAAGCTGAAGCACTTCAGCATGCATTCAGAACTAAGCATATTGCCTAAGCCTTACAGGAAATCAGTGGAACTTAATCATAGCCTTACAAATGGGTACGCATTGAAGAGTTTGCAGAACAGGAATATACTTCAAAGATATGTGTCATTGAGTCTCAAACCTGACATTCAATTTGCTTATATCTCCATCTAGAGCATTCTTGATGAGTCTGGAGAGATTCATGGTGATCTTGAGGCCATGAGCGAGAGGATTGATTACCTGGCAAGTGTATACTGTACTGAAGGAATGTCACAGCAAGTGCTGGAACTGGGGCGGCGGACGGAGGAATTGCAGCAAGTTATCAAAGCGCAGCTACCAAACCTCCAAGATGCTGCCAAGGTAAATGAAAGCAGTTTTTCTAATGCTACCTTGACAGCTGGGGTGGTGTATACATCATACTACTGAGATAATTAGCAGTGAAGATAATCTGTGGTCTATACAAGGCATGACTGTGTTGTCTAAAGTCAGGTTTCTTGTGCCATGTGAGATACTGCCTTCAGGTGCTGACTCAGATGGGCACAAGATTTCTGCAGGTCATGTTACAAGTGCCCTTTCTGGATGGATATATTGGGGATAATGGTGTGTCTCAAATAGCACTGAGCACCTGTGTTTAGATACTTGAAAAGTGTACTTGTTGACACTTAAGTTCTGCTATTTCCTTTATTCTTCTCTGAAATGATACCTAAATGCTGTTACTTACTAATTTGGATCAGTACTGGACCAGACCAGAATTCCGTAGTGTAAGGCCTACCTCTACAAGGGAGTGCAGTAAAAATCAGAACGAACATGCTTTTTTAGTTTTATAAAGTATGTGTTCTATTTGAAATTGAAGTAATTAAAATAATAACTCTGCCTTTGCAATCCCTTTTTCTAGACTGTCATATGACTGGTATTTTTATCTAATATTTTAAACATTTAAAATTAACTGTCAAAACTATGAATTGTTTTTTGCACTGTATGTAAGGGGGATGTACCTGCAAAATCCAGACAGATATATTTATAGTGATTTCTTTTTTACTTCTTGTTCATCCCTGAATCAAATGTGTTACATTACAGGATATGAAGAAATTTGAAATCGAGCTGAGAGCCCTACAGGCTGCTTTGGAGCAAGCCCAAGCCATGCTGACCTCTCCAGAGCTTGGGCATTTGAGCTTGAAAGAGCAGCTTTCTCACAGACAGGTAAAAGGCCAGGACCTCAAAGTTAGCATTTGAGTAGTGTGATCTTACAAAGGATAAGGAGTGTTGATGAGACTGATTGTTGTGTTTCTTAGGTGGGTCACTGTTTCAGAGTGTAGCCCCAAATTACTGCCAAGGAAATAAGGGATGGAACAAGAAGAATCATTCCCTCAGAGGGAATGGTTGAAGTATAATTCTTAATGATGCAATTCTGAGAAGTGTGCATCCAATCCATTTAATCCATATTAATAATTGTAATAAAGCCCAATTCTTATCTAGTGCTTTTGGTCAAGAGGTTCCTAAAGTACTTCAAAAGGAAGTCTAGAGTGTTATCATCCTTTTGCAGATAGAGATGCAAGGATACAGTTTGTTACTAGCTTCTCCAATAGTAATCTGGAGCACTAGGAGACAATTCAGGTTTTCTTAGACCCAGTTACATTTTTGTATGCTTAGTTGAATTACCTCCATAAGATACTGTGGCTTTCTCTTCTGCATTTGATCTGCTATGGAGATTTGTCAGTTCGTTAGTTTTGGTCTCAGGCTCTTAACAGGAAAAATAAGGCAAGTTACAGCTCTCTGAGTTTCTCAAGACATGTTTCTTTCTGCAAGCTGATATGGTGATTTAACTGTCTCAGTCTGCCAGTGAAAACTGGATGTCAGCAGGTTCACTGTAGGATTAAAATGTGCAGAAAAACATATGGAAGAAAGGTAAATTTGCTCAGCTTTTCCTTTTCATTAAAACATGCAGTCTTTATTCTGGGGACTTGCGAACAGATTTCAGAATGCGGCCTTGAAGAGTGTAAGTGAAACACATCACCCACCACAAAAATAAAGGAACATGGGGTTTACACTGGGTTTTATGTGTATTCTTTGTCCTGGCTCTAGCAGATCTCACAGTATGAGTTTCTTCTGTACAGAAAGGAGCTGTAGCCCCTGTCCAGCTGTTTCACCAGACCAGAGAGGGGATCTTGGGAAGTGCCTGGCTGGCACACAGCCCCCAGGGTGCCTCTGGGTGCTGATTGCACAATAAAGACACCCTTTGCCAGCAGTATGGGACCTGACAGAGGAGAGGCCCCGCCTGTGCTGTCTGAGGAATAGGTCATTATACCAAAACTCTGGTTAGATTATCCACCATATGTCACGAAACTGCAGAAATAAAAAACAAACCACAATCCTCTCATCAGTATGCACTTCAGACCACTTAGCTATCCTTCTGCATGTGGTATAGGGGAAGGGAGATAACCAGTCTCTATATCCGTGTTTGTCTCATTGTACTGATTTATATCTATGAAATCTAAAGTCTTTTTCTAATGTGCTAAGGCGCTTTTTATCAACTTTGCCTTTTCCTTTTTGTTTTTCTTTTTCTATCTGTACATACATTAAACTCCTCACTGTAGATAAAAAGAATAGTGATCAAATCTGTTCTCCAGTCAGTGCACTTAGACCCTTCTCATGCATATGAACAAAGAGCTTGAATGGACATTGTGTATGGAACAGGCACTTTTAACAAAGGCATCCAGCTTGTGATTATTCAAAGAAAAAGGTTTCTGTGTAGCTGTGTTCCTTTCTGTTTGATTGTCTTTTGAATTTTAAGCAACATTTTCAGTCATGGTTTGTATTTTCAAAGGAAGGTTGTGGATACAGTGGGATTCATTTGCTGTTTTGAAAATGTGCTTCTATGTCCCAGCAGGGAGTTCCACTCAGATTTTAACACTGAGATATGTGTATAGATGAATTACTCTTGTGTTGCTTCAATTTGTGGATTTTGTGAATCTAGTTTTTTAAATATGTTAATAGAATTTTTTTTTTTACGTAGACACTTAGAAATAGGTACTACTATGCTTTTTGATTAAATATTTTTATACCTAGTATATGGGCTTTTTGCTTACATAATCTTTAAAAGAATTCTCATTTCACAATGAGCAGTTCCAGAGAAAGTGTGTCTAATTACATTCAATTTGAAAAATAGAGAACAAAATTTTTCTTTTATTGCTTGAGCATACCATTATTTGTCTTTAGCTGCATGAAATGCTCTCGGAGTTCTGAAAAACTGGCTTACTGTGGCACTGACTTTGTTTCTAGCATCTGTTGTCTGAAATGGAGTCGCTGAAGCCCAAAGTTCAGGCAGTACAAGACTGCCAGAGTGCCCTGAGGATCCCTGAGGAGGTGGTGACCAGCCTGCCCATGTGCCACAGTGCCCTGCGGCTGCAGGAGGAGGCCAGCCGCCTGCAGCACACTGCCATTCAGCAGTGCAACATCATGCAGGCAAGTGCAGCTCCAGACAGGAGCTGCTGAGGGGGACTCGAACAGATTGTGATGAAAACAGAATTCCATGTCTCTGTGCATTCCTCTGTCCTGTAGTAACCATCAGGAATTTTCCCACTAAGCCTCAGTCACTCCTGATTTTAATATTCATGACTATGTTAATTGTTGTTTTACACATTAGACTCTCACCTCAGTTCTCTCCCTGATACTGCTATGATTTTCGTAATGCTGTTAGGATTAACTAGACAAACAGCTAATATACAATTGTATGCAGGTTAATTATATATTTTATATATATATATTATTA
>VZRO01007930.1:861698-974974 GCA_013397915.1 Daphoenositta chrysoptera | reverse complement strand
TATTATAAATATATATTATAAGCTATATAATCAGTTAATAAAATGAATATAAGATCATAACATCATCTGCTTCTGAAGATTGCATAAAAACTGTCAAGTTAATTAAATAACTTTCTAGTATAAAATAATTATTTCTATTTTCTTTATTTATATTTTATATATATATGTTTTCTGATTTTGGAATAATTCAGCATCTATTAATTTTTTATTTTCAAGTTTTTGCCAAATACGAGTAAACTAGATTTTGTTTCATTGTTTGGATTTATAATTAAACATGTAAAAGGTATTTCCAAAGAAGATAATAAGCTTTTCTTCTCTGCTATTTAGTGACAGGAATATACATAGCATATTCCATAGGCTAGGGTGCAACTACAAAGTTTCAAGTTAGATAACAGAAGAGACTTTTGATAATTAAGGATAATTATTGATGCAAGAAAGGTTACAGTGTCAACTGAAAATTTAAAAACTGTGTTAGACAAACTGCTCATGCATCTATGATAGAAAGACCTGATACTACACTAGTAGGATAATTATCTGAATCAATATTCATAATCCTCTCCCAGTTGTACTTTCTATAAAATCTAAGCTTTTCTTACAATCATAACAGATTGAACAGAACAGAACACCTGAAGTGAAAAAGCAGATGAAAATGCTTTATAGTGAAACCGTGAGACTAACCAGGCTATCTTCTTGTGAATATGTTTGGTTTAGATATTTGTTGGAATCAGAAGTTATAGCACCTTACATCAGAAATCTAAAATATCATGTTATGTGGCATGTGGGTTTGGGAAATATTTAAATAAATGAAACCATTTAAATCATTGCAATTCACAATATTTATGAATAGCTGTTTTCCTGACTATACTCCAGCTTTACTTACCAAGATGCGAGTGCCAGATAGGTGTAAGTTTTTTGTACTTCAGGAGGGAGATCTGTCATGCTTAGACTAAGTAAAAACTAATTTTCATGTAGACACTCAATCTTTTTTTCCCCTTCTCTAGGAAGCAGTGGTTCAGTATGAGCAATATGAGCAAGAAATGAAACATTTGCAGCAGATGATAGAGAGCGCCCATCGCGAGATCCAAGACAAGCCAATAGCAACCAGCAACATCCAGGAACTCCAGGTCCAAATTTCACATAATGAGGTATGAGAGCCAGAATGCATCAATACAGTGGGCTCAGTGGCAGCTCACTGACCCAAACAACTTTCCATAAGCAATCGCCATTAGTTATCTGAGTTGCTTTTCAGACTTCTTCAAGGCTAGTTGAGCAGATAGACTTAATGCCAGATAGGGAACTCCTGCTGTTGGTACAATGGGGAGAATTCATTTGTTTATTCAGTTAGGTAGATCCTAACCTTCGGACAACATTATGATAAACAAAAGCATTGCATAATTAAGGGACAGTTAACATTAGAACTTGACTGAGGAGTGTCCCAGAAGTCAAAGTTCGGGAGTTTGTCAGGTAATCACAACTAGTTCGGTGATCCATACATACGTCCTAGAGTACTGGTACTTATACACATGTATATCCTAAAGTACTTGCTCATTTTTATCCCAGTTACATTCTGTAAAGAATACCAAGAGACTTGAATCAAAGGAAATCCACAATAGGTTTAGAGGAAAACTCTGCACCATTCACTCCAAAGGTTTCTTCAAAGTCTTTGTTGGGAAGATTTTTGTGCTCTGGAGTTGTGGGTTCTGCCCACAAACTCATTGATCATTGATAGTCTCAGTGCAGCCTTCTTGCTGTACTGCCTTGAAAGCTCCTCCTGAGCCCCTGTCCCCTCCACCTGTCTGTTGTGTAATTCTTGGGACAGAAAATGCACCACTGATCTCCTTGTGTCTCTTTTGGCACCAGATGGCACCATTTCTTTACCTCTGAATTAAAGCTGTCCCTCCTGTTGTGTAATATAACCTAATGTTACATGTGTTTCTCATTTTTTCTATCCAGTTGTTACAGCAGTTGCTTAGTGTAAATTCAAGAGCAGTTTACGTAAACAAACACTTCTGGTATTTTAGTATTGAATTGATAATGCTACTATTCTATATTCAAATGTTCTGGAACAGCAAATGCAGGAGGGTGACTTCAGCGATTCAGCGTAATATTGCTGGAGAAAGGAATGGTGCTGCAGGCAGGAAGGAATTACAGATGGGGCAGCTTGAAGTTTCATTTGCATTTGAGCAAGTTTAGTAGCTAGGAGTGGTTCTAAACATCTGCAGGAAGACAGTAGCTTTATGCTAATGCACATGCTGGCATCAACCAGAATGGACAGACTTCATACTTGCTAGCTTTCCACATTTAGGGGTAATGGGTTTTGAAAGACTGAGATAAGCATATTTTTGGCTTATATTTTCTCTGCTAAATACCTGTGAAAAAGCATAACATGAAGCAGATATTCTGAACCCTATGTGATTAGACTACTTCAAAAGTTAAGTCTGTCAAAATGTTTGTTAGGTGTGTTACTAGTTTAAGAAAATGTCAGTTACCACATCCCCTGTTTAAGCCTGTATATAAAAGAACTTGAAGGGACATTTGCAGTAGCTATATTTAGGATAAAAATAAGAGGAACGAAGAAAGTAGAAGGAAATTACATCTTGATTTTTAGGAAGCTTGTATTAATATGCATGTATGTAAGTAGATACCATGTCTACGGACCCATGTTTCTTTAGAATTTCAGATAATAATGTGGGGAAGTATCTCCATACTTGTTAATTATTTTAATAGATAATACAACACCTCATGGGACATTACTTTTATAAGATGCTTTATTATTTTTAATTTTCACATTTTTGCTTACTTCTCCTTGTTTTCAATTAAAAGCGATATTTTAGATGCTCAGTGCTTTGGACATTAATACCAAAAATGTCATTGCACACCAGTAATGTGATGGAATAAAGGGAGTATACTGAACGACAGTAGTTTATTCCAAAATAGTTTATTTTAGAATAGTTTTATTCCAAAATAGTTTATTTCCAAAATAGTTCCTTGTGATATGTTTGAAATTCACAATATGTAATTAAATCCATATTTAAGTAACCAGATACATGGTCCTATCTTAATCCTCTAAAAGCAGGACTCAGTTCTTTGGAATACCATCTCTGTCATACCAGTAGTGATACTCTGCACTGATCTGTGTTCCTCATGCTCTCTGTAGTTTTCTACCGAGGTTCAGATATGTTATTCATTGACTGGTATTTGCCAAAGACCAAATAACTATTTGAGCTGATAGACACTAAATTTGTGGCTTGATTTGACTGCAGCTTGGTTTTTGACTATTCTGCTTGATGTTTTATACTCAAGACTTTCTTAGTCTCCAAGGAAAGCTTTGGAGCACCAAGAGAGGTCCTTTTGTGGCTAACATGACAGATGGTAACAAGGTGCCATTGAAACTCAAGTAGTGAAGTGTCCGCCTCAATCTTTGGGCTGTTTCAATTCCTAACTTGGTATTTCTTGCAATGAGTGTTGTGCACTGTAATTTTGAGGAATTTTCTTACTGATAGTGTCTTACAACCAAAAAAATCTTTTAATTTATCAGTCTGAAGCAGTAGTCTTACTTAGTTTTGAAAATATATTGTAATAATATATTATTATGCCTACTAGATCTTGCAACTCCTATTGCTATTTTTGCTTGAAAACTTGTGGGGTTTGAAGAAGTAAAAGCAGATACAAAAATGAGCAGAAATATATACTTGAACAAATAATCACCGATTTAGTAGGCAAGCAAACAAATGTTTTCACTTTATAGATCAAAACTGAAACTTGTAACTGAGTATCTAGGGTGACAGGAACAATAGCTTCAGCAGAAATATGAAACACTTCCACCATTTTTTATTTGAAGTATATTAGTTGAAAGCTTTGAAACTGGACACTGAATGAGGCAACAGTATAGGGTAGAAGAGAAGACAAGACACTTATGAATAGTCATAAGGCTATTCTTTTTCATCTTTCTAGTCTAAAAAATCTTATTCTTACGATGGTGTTTGGCCACATAAGTAGACCATTTCCTAAGCATAAAACCGCCAACATTTTAAAATATACTCTGCTTTAAGCCAGATTCCCTATCTCTTGCCAAAGAAAGGTTAGTCCCGTGCAGCTCAACTTTCAACTCAGTAGACTTACACGAAGCCAAAACAAGATTAAAATACAGCTTATCCAAACAGTGACAAAAAGCGATCCAGTCTGCATTTAATCTTATTATATGACTGATTGTTCCTATCACATTTGAGCCTGTTAGACCCTGTGAGTTATTGTTTGGACAATTCATTCTTTCTGGTGAGAGCTGAATGAGGCATTTTTTGCAGTTGTGGCTACTACATGACCTCATTTCCCTGGCATGCACTGTGCGGGGGAGCTTCATCTTCCTCAAATAAATGGAAGTAGATGGTGGGGCGGGGGGGAGGAGNGCTGCTGCAGCGTGAAGCTTGCAGGCGTGGGCCGAGGTTCGGGCGGGATGCGGTCGTGAGGCGTCGCTCCGTCCCCCCCTCGCTGCGCTCTGCGGCGCGGCGCGCACGGAGCCCCGGGCGGCAGCGCCGCCCCGGAGCCGCCGCTCTGCGGTCTCGCAGCGCAGCCGGACGCGCCCGCTGGGCCCCTCCGCTGGCGACATCCTGCTCGTCAGCAGAGCGGCAGCGCTACCATGGCACCGCCGGCGCTTGGAGGGGACAGCTTCAGCCCGCCGCGGGAGCTGACATGCTGCCGCTCCTGTGGCCTTTCCCGGCTGCATCTGCATTAGGGGAAAAAAAATGTTTCCTCAGGAGCTGGCTCAGAAGATCAAAGGATACCAGGAGCAAATTGCTTCTTTGAATTCCAAGTGCAAGATGCTGACAATGAAAGCAAAGCATGCCACCATGCTGCTGACAGTGACAGAAGTGGAGGGGCTGTCCGAGGGCATGGAGGAGCTGGATTCAGACCTGCTCCCAGCACACCCCACTCATCCCTCGGTGGTGATGGTAAGCAATGCTTTGGTCACTGTACTCATTATCTGAGCTGCTTCCTCTTGCATCATTGCAACACCTCTGTGTAGCAGATTGCCACAGCTCACATCTACATCTAGCTTTTGAAATGGCTGTAGTGTGGCAAACCAAACAAGTTGCAGCTTCCCTTTACTGTATTTTGCTTTATATGGGTTTTCAAGACTTGTTGATAAAGGATGAAGTTATTTAACAAATACGTGAAAGTTGTGTGCAGTAATAGGCAAATATTGTGCTTTTTTTGTAGCTATCAGCATGCAAGAACAAATGCTAAGAAATTGATGAGTTGCAGGAGTAAAATAAAAACAGAATAAGTATTATTTCATTAGATGTTGCAGTGTATAGGCTTTTCACACATTAAAATGTTGATGTGATAATTGACAGTATGCTGTTGTATTCTCAGATGAGTGTCTTGGAAATGAAAACTGTGTAAGTACTGTCACAGGCCTAGTGTTTGACTTACTTTACATTTGCTTGTTTCTAACTGGGTCTCATCACAAACATTCTGCTGATGCTGCTGGGATTTTTGTCTGAGTGTCAGACTTCAGGATTTATCCCTCTGTAGCAACATTGGGGAAGGAAGAAGGTTATGTTTGAATTCTGGGTTGTGTGTATTTTATATTTCAAGTCTGTTCCTTGTTGTTCTAACCGGACCTGGATACTGAGAAAAATAGTGCAGCATTTTGTAGCTCTCCACAGTATTTCCATATGCAGCAGTGATTGTATTAGAAGACATTTAGGCAAACCTGAATTTGTTATTATTGAGTTGCTTGGTCTACATTGTCTTTTAAAATCCATTTGGGTACAGGAGAGCATTTTCATACTGAAGTATGACATGTAAATAAGACTATTTATTCAACAGATTACTAAACTGGTAAATGTAGGAGCATGAAGCATGACTAATTATTGTAGTGGTAATTCTGGCCATGTCTTGTTTTGATCTCAGTCTAAGTCAAGCCTCAGCTGAGGTAACTGATTTTCTTCCTGTGCTCTGGGGTTGCTTTTCCTGTGGCAGATGACTGCTGGTCGCTGTCACACGCTGCTCTCCCCTGTCACTGAGGAGTCTGGGGAGGAGGGAACCAACAGTGAGATTTCTTCTCCACCTGCCTGTCGCTCTCCCTCACCTGTGGCTAATACAGATGCTTCTGTTAACCAGGTACCTCTCTCTTGGCATTTGTTCAGCTTTTATCTCAGACATACATGGTTCCATTCCACAGGTGGTTTATTTAATTCTCTGAGATAATATTTAGCTATAGCTCCAAGGAGCTGAGGCTTCTTCACCTCTTACAAAACGGAACCTTCAGGTTCTGGTTCAAAATCGATGCAGATATTGACTTCTGAGTTGAAATTGTGTAAATCCGGTGTTACAGCTATTCATTATTTTTAAAAACAAATTTTAAGTTACAATTGCAATGTCACCAGTGGTTTCTACTTATAACCTAATTTTTATTTTCTCAGAAGTACTCAATGGAATCTTGCATCCTGAGAAAAAATGCCTTTTTCTACTCCCCATAATGAAACATTGCATTATGTCCATATCCATCTATCTTACTGTACCATTGCCATTGTGGCACTGAAGTCGCAGCCTGATATCTTCCACTTAATACCACTTCAGTTATTAACTTTCATGTGGGTTTTTTTCTTGTACTGTTCATTCCAACATTGTTCATTTCCACGGCAGTCTATTTTAAGTGCCAATGAGGCAGATCAGTGAAATAACCAATGTTAGATCTTAAGTCAAAACTGAGGGCTCTTGCACTTCTAGTAGGACCAAGTGTATATCAGTATTGATTGAAATGTAAACGCTGAGCCAGCACATTGAGCATCGTGCCCATAAAGTCACACATAAAATGTTACGCTTTAGAAGCTTAGAAATTAGCCTTAGAAGCCGTCACCACCTTTCTGAATTCGTCATGTTGTGGACTTTGTGGTTGATTGGTTGGTTTTGCATTTGTGACTGCTTCCAAAATTGACCCCTGCAGACTTGAAGGGTAGAATGTGTTGTGTCGCATTGCTGAGTAGAATTAGACAAGTTTGAGCAAAATGCTCATTGATTCCTTCTGCTAATTTCAGAAATGCATGTGGTACTAACTATGAGACAGAAGAAAGAATACTAATTAAGATAGTAAGAGTGGTGACAAAATCATCAATGGCATAGTAAAAGAATTTGTATAATGCATAAGAAGTATTTTTCTAGTGTTCTGTCATTTTAGATAATCAGAAAGTTCCCTGTGAAGTTTACTTACAGTAGAAAGCGTTCTATATATTTCAACATAGAAGTCACATAGAAGTGACAAGCATAGAAATTTACAGAAAGTGTGTGAGAAACTTTATCAAAAAATGAAAACATAGAAAGACTGCAAAAGTCAGGGCAACATCTTATGACACCATTAATTAGTGAAGGAGTTAAAGGACCAAAAGCAGCTTGCTCCGTAATCAACAAAGCCAATGTCAGTTCATTACTTTTCTCTGAAAATGTAAAACAAGGCAAACAGCTCCAGTCACTCAGACAATAAGGAAAATGTAGTGAAGATGCTGTTGCACCATGACCTGACACCAAAATACAAGTTTTAGAGTAAGTGATTTACTAGTGCAAAATTGAACAAAAGGATTATGTCTTTCATTTAGTGGAAGATTTTTGAGAGACATAAAGTTGATGCTGTTATAGTAATTTTAAAAACTTAGAGCAGAAGTCTTCTTCAGTGTGGTTAATGTTGAAATGAGCTGCATGTATTAAACAACAAGCGGAAGAGCATTCCAAAATGCAGTGGTTTACTTACAAAATTCTTAGGTTCACACTCACATGAGATTAAAACTAAAGAAGATATGAAACTGCCATTGCTGGTCATGATGAATGCCCAGGGAGGCTTCAGGAAAGAAGGTTCATTAAAAAAAAAAAAACGTAGACATTAGTGAACTAGGAGTTCAAACATAAGTTATAAGCATTTTGTATTTTTACAGCAAATCAGCAGAATAATTTGGAAATATTTTATTTTTAAAAGTAGCCAGAGTTAAGAACTAGTTTCTCACAGGAAGATCACCTGCAAACTACCAGAAAAAAATGTGAACGGGAACTCAGATAAAGTGAAGAATAACATGAATTTAGTCTTTGGAAAAAAATGTAAAACTCTTCTGAAGACGCAGTTGGGGAGGGAAAGGTTAGGTGTTAAGACTGCTTTTTAATTCATCCTGAATAACTCTCTAGAGTCTTTCATCAGTTTCCTAGCATCTCATAATGGTGAAACACGTCTAGCCTGAATTCAGACATCTATACACTGTTTTTACGTTTCTAGCAATTAATAAAAATATAAAACGAGTGCCGGCTGTTTATTAGTGAAATAATGGGATGATGTATTGAAAAAGATTAAAACAAGAGCAGAAATACAAGAAAGTGACAATTCTAGCACTACTATAAGTTTTAAAATGTCTGTTTTTTTTCTGAAACTCGTCTGAAAACAACAGGGTAGGGGGGAACTCTAAAGGTGTTAACATTGGAAACACTGAGGAATTCCGTAATATATAAAATATTAGCAACGGTTAACAGTCCTGAAATGCAGTTCATTTTGATGTTCAGCAAAATTAGACACTTCATCTGTGCTGCAGTACTGAAGGAGAATCCTTTGGGGCTAAATCTTCTTGCACTTACCTAAAGATGTAGTTGATTAAAATTTGACACACTTTTTAAAACTTGTCTTCCTGATACAAAATGCAGAGCAGTTGAACTGGAAAAGCTGAAGTGTTGGCACGATGCCCTGTAGGCCACAGCTGATCCTGTGATTCAAGTCTTATGCACTGGGTCACTGTTAAATGCTTTTCTATCTCCTTGTACACAGCCTACTTAAGGATTCTTTCTCTTCCCCTTATGAACACTCATCTGGGGTGCACCAGCCCTTGTCACATATGTTACAAAATCTAAACATATCCTTTTGCCCCTACATCTAACAACAAAGCTTGACTACTGTTCATTGGCTACTTTTCATATAAATAGCCATGAGATAATAAGGCCTTCATAGGGGCAAAAAAATATTTTACTTGCATGAACATCTGGACTCCTACTATCATCAGATGAAACCTCTGCCAAAGAGAAGCTGCCATGTTGTATACTCCAGAAAGCAGTTAAAAAGATGGGGAAGGGACTGCTTTTCCCTCTCTGTGAAAACAAACCCTTTATTCTGAAAACCATATTAAGACGTCACAGAAGCACTGACCTTGAGAGAGGACTAGCAAAGGGTGGAGAGTAGCTGCAGGCAAGACAAAATGAGAAGTTGCCCCCACTGGTGCAACTTTGCACCATTACTTGGAAAGATCACTCGTGGTCAGAGTGAAAAATTCTGAAGTTGCAGTACTGAATGCTGTGCTAGGCTGTTACCTATTCCATGCAGGCTCCTGGACATCGTAACACTTTCATCATTAAATTTTTCAAGTTTCCTGATTATTGTCTTTGAAGAAGTATCTCATCTGACACTTTTGGACTGTTTGATGGGAGTGATCTGGTTTCTGTACTCTTCCAGAGCCTGTCTGGTTTTGTTCACACATGGTATTAGATAACATATTTCCATTCTGTTCCAAATTAGAATCCTTACTATACTCTGAGATCCAGTACCTCAGAATTAGTCTTGTTTAGTACCTAAATTTTATACATCTATACAGAGTCACAGAATGGTGGAGGTTGAAGTGACATCCAGAGATCATCTGGCCCAACACCCTTCCTCAAGCTGGACCGTGTACAGCAGGTTGTCCAGGACTGTATTCAGGTTGATTTTGAGTGTCTGTAAGGACAGAGACCTTTCAACTTCCCTGGCCAACCTGTCCCAGTGCTCAGTCATCCTAACAGTAAAAAAGTGTTTCCTGATATTCAGAGAGAATCTCCTGTTCTTCAGTTTGTGCCCATTGCCTCTGTTCCTGTCACTGGGCACCCCTGAAGAGAGCCTTGTTCTGTCTGCTTTGCACCCTCCCTTGAAGGCAGCATTTTTCACCTCCCAAATAATGTGGTGCTAACTGTCATACATGGTTTCAGTTTTAAATAATCCTTGTCATCAAGTCTGCTTTCCTGACCTAAGTATAGATACTGTACTTGTTTCCTTAATTCTACATTTTCTGTAGATGTTTTCAGTTGTCATCTGCAACAGTTGAAGAAATCTCCATACACTAAGTATAGAAGTTCTGGTGAGAAATAATTCCACTCTGAATTTTCATTGGTTTTGAACATTTGCCCATTTCTTTAGTGCTTTTGGTCCCTTTTCTTAATATCTTTCATAAGTTAGTTGAGGTTTCCTGTTTGTTTGAAAGCTTACAATAAGCTGATGCTTCATACTCTTTCTTGCCTCATTTACCAGTCCTTCAGCATATTCCTTTTAGGTTCTTCTGCTGCTCTCTCTGTGATAGAGTTCATTAGGGTGGTATTTGCCACCTACAGTACCATAACCCATTGTCTTCTGTGAGGGGTTTTCCCCCATGTGTAGTTGTAATGATGCTGGAACAACACTCCCATTTATAGCACTTCACCTCCCAGCCTTTCCATGATTGTCCACAGTTGCCTTCTGCACTTCCTAGCTAATATGAATGTGAAAAAAATGTGTCCAAAATCCTCGTTATAATGAAGGTCCAAAACATGCTCAGTCTGCTACTGTTAAATATTAATTTACTGTGCCATTCAGAGGTTTCCCGGTGGTTTTGGCTGTGTGGGCTTTATTTTAATGGACATATGCAGTGGGGCAACATGAGGGGGATAGTATGCAGTACCTTTCTTTTTGAAAGTGCAATAATGTACTTCGTGCTTGTAGGACATTGCTTATTACCAAGCCTTATCTGCTGAACAGTTGCAGACAGAAGCTGCTAAAATTCAACCCAGCACCTCAGCCACCCAGGAGTTTTATGAACCAGGCTTAGAATCCTCTGCCAGTGCCAAATTGGATGATCTGCAGCGTTCTTGGGAAACACTGAAAAATGTGGTAAGTTTTCATCTGGGGGCTTCAAAATAATTGGCTAGCTTGTAAGGAGTAAAATTCAAAGAAGTGGCTCAGCTAATATTCTCCACAATTTTTGGTTTTCAGATGGTTACTTGAATTGTTAGTTGCGATATATTATTTTTGTTCTTCGTTTGGAAGCCCGTGCAAGATGGACATCCATTAAGGAAAATAAGAGTCATTAAAGCTGATATCTGTCTTCAGAAATATTGGCTATTGACAGACTATATTCCTTAATCTTGTAGGGATACCCAATCATGCTGGATGAGTTGGCAAAAAAGAATCCAGTTTCTCCAAACACTGAATCAACACATTTTTGTATAGCTTTGCAGCATAAACATTAAGTGATGTATGAAAGTGGTCAGAGATGTGATCAGATGCTATAAATTTTAATTCCTTTCAGAGGCACAGTAGCTGTTATGGGGTATTAAATACTGCACATCCATGTTTGAGTGCATGAAATCTAAAATAATGCATGAGAATGTGCATAGGTTTTTCCTGCTTTATTGATCTCCACTTTTTTTCAGCAACAGAACCTAGAATTTGGTGGAATTTAGGTAAATAAATGCTTTTAATAAGGGTGTTTTGCTTTATAATTTATACTCTTGAAAACTTGTTGCAAGTTTTTTTGCTTTAGTCTCTTAAGCTTAGGGATATAAGAAGCAGACTAAATAGCAAATCCTGTGTCATAGGTCAGAATTTATACCTTCCATTCTTCTTCAGATCAGTGAAAAACAGCGCACACTCTATGAAGCTCTTGAGCGTCAACAGAAGTATCAGGACACACTCCAGTCTATATCCACGAAAATGGAGACCACTGAAATCAAACTAAATGAGAGTTTGGAACCAGCCAAAAGCCCAGAGAGCCAGATGGCTGAGCATCAGGTAAAATTTTGTGTGTGAGGAGTAGAGGGAGAGTGCGCATCGCTTGCGTGTCGTTTGTTCTGTTTTTTAGACAGTAACGTTCTTCGTGGCTGGATGCCTCAAACATATGCATTTGTGGCTTGAACCTTCTCTGTTAACTGTATGTCTTCCCTTTCTGGGCTTCCTGCTGTTCTAAAAGTGGTGTGATGGCGATTTTTTTAATAAGGAGCCTTTTTGAAAGAAATAGTACAGATCATAAGAGTTTGTCCAATTGAAATTTTCAGCAAAAGCTTTTGTCCAAGATTGTTTCCAATGACAGCTATACAGACTGTTTTTCAGCATCATTGCTGAAGAATATTTATAATGTTGCCAAATTTACTAAGATTGTAACCAATACAGATTCATTGTGTATGGATCAAAAGAAATTTTTTCATCTTGTTAAACAAAACAAACCGAAAACACACAAAAATTTCCTCACAAGGGAAGTCTCAAGAAATAATGCTCTGAATAATAAGAGAATATCAAATAAACCATCTGACATATGTCTAAGTTGTAACCACCTAAGCTTCCATCTGATAGCTTGAATCTATCTGGTGGAGCCAGTTCTCATTTCAGTAGACACTCCCTGACTTGAAAAGGATGATGTTTGGCTTTTGCAGCAGTGTGTGATGTCCTATGCATCCAGTGTGTATATTCTGTCAGATATGAAAGTAAGGTATCGGCTCAAAGGTATTGGTAGTGTACCATTCTTTTGTAGGTATCCTGAAAACTGGTTCATAGGGTAAGAATAAGAGTAGGAACTTACTTTATATGGAATAAATAGCTGAGTATTTACATCTCTTGCTGGATGTTCTTTGTCCAGTTAAAAAGTTTCAGGCTGGCAGCTAATACATGCCCCTAAATTTCTCTCAAAAACACACACTCACTTAGTTGTTCATTATCTTTACTGTGAATATGAGAATGCCCTGCAGATGATTAATCAGAAGAATAAATTTCCAATTTCCAAAATAATTCCTTGTGATATATTTGAAATTCACAATATGTAATTAAATCCATATTTAAGTAACCAGATACATGGTCCTATCTTAATCCTCTAAAAGCAGGACTCAGTTCTTTGGAATACCATCTCTGTCATACCAGTAGTGATACTCTGCACTGATCTGTGTTCCTCATGCTCCCCTGGGATAGTTTTCTTGAATTTTATATTTAGTCTATGTCTCCTGAAATACTTTTTTCTCACTGGTAAATGAAGCAAATGCATTCTCTGTTCTCCTTTCTAAATAGGCTTTGATGGATGAGATTTTAATGTTGCAAGAAGAAATCAGTGAGCTTCAGACATCATTAGCCCAGGAGCTGGTTTCAGAACCACTGGATGCAGAAGGTGCTGATCAGATGGCATTACAGTCCACCCTCACAGTCTTGGCAGAACGAATGGCCACAATTCGAATGAAGGCATCAGGGAAACGACAGCTATTAGAGGTACAAGAAAAAACATCACCAATATTCTTAGTCACAATTTTAAAAAGAGTAATTTTTAGTTCTGCTTATTTCTCACAATTCCTTTCAGTAATAAATTATCATTCTTTTTTAGTGAGCCCGTCATCTTAATGCTAAGTGATAAGTAGCCACAAAAAACTTGTAGCACACATATATATGTTCCAAGTTCCTTCTGGCTATATTTAGCTGTATGGAGATATATATATATCTGTAAATGCTATATATACATGTGCTATGTATATATGTGTGTGTGTATATATATAAATGAAGTGCAGATATTAAAAGTCATATTGTCTACAGTAAACTTTTGAGGAGTCACCTCTCCAAGCTGGGAGACAAGAGAAGAGGGAAAGCTTAAAACAAGAAATAACTCCTCTTCCTAATCTTTGCATTGTCATCTACACTCATCTTCCCAGTGATTTGCATGCAAACATTTTTTCAAGGAAGATGCACCCCTTTATTTCTTTCCCTACCAACTCTACCAAAAATCCCTTAATGCTAAGAAGATTTTTAAAAGCCCTTTACAAATAGAAATGTTGCTGTATGTTATATAGGTGAGAACATGCAGTCATGCTAAACCTGGTTACAGTTTGAACACTGCAGGGCAGCTTTAATGCTGTACTGCTAAGAACTGCAGCCGTGAATTCACACACTCAGCAATGACTGCCTTCCTATTTTCCAGCATCAATTGATTCAGAGAAGCAGAGTGAGAATTGGCTGTGTGGATCTGAGGTGGGGTGCTTAGTTGCCAGCTGGGGTTAAAACCAAGACACTGGATTACAGGAGAGTCTCAGGGTGCTTCAGCTGCTTTAGTTTTGTCCAGTCACCTGGGACAGTGAACTGGTCATTAGAAAATATCTTTGTTAGTGTTGAAATAACAAAATTGCGCTAAGTTTTTCCTTCTCAGAAGAAAAATAGCTTTCAATTAATAATGAGGAGTTGGAAGTAGTATAGGGGATCTAGCTGTTTATATCTTGCACCCCATGCAGGATCTAACAAACATCTTGGTAGTACTTAGGAGATGCTAACTAATAATTTCAAGATAATAATGAGTCAAATATATTACTCTTAACTGTGGTTAGGTTCTGACAGTTACTTTGATACAATACTACAAGTATTCCCTAATAATCCTGGCTAGGAAATCTATATGGTATGTACCAAACATTCAGTAATTTAACCTGTCTACTTCATAGCTCCAATTTCACAGATAAAATCTTCTAGAACATCCCAGGGAACTTAATGTAGAAATAAAGATAGAAAAGGTAATGAAAATATTTTGCTCTTGAGGGTGGGGACTGCTAATATTGTTCTTTCTGTGGACCTAATTTAACTAGCACTTGAGAACTGTTCAGGTCTGGGTTATTTGAGACATCTAACAACTATCATCATTCTTTAAATTATTCTAACAGCAATTTTTAAATTTTCTATTGAAATTGAGCATTCAGAAAAGCTGTGCAAACACTTCCTGTGTGAGGAAGTTGCCCTGCTCATTTGAGTCTGGATTTCCTTACTAAGTGTTGTAGGTTGACCCTGCCAAACACCCACCCTCATTCCTCCCTCCTGTGAGATGGGTTAAAAATAGAAGGCAGACAAAAAGACACATGGATCAAGATAATGACAGCTTAAACAGGGTAAGGAAAAGCTGTGCATGCAAGCAAGGAATGGGGAACTTATTCACTACTACCCAATCAACAGGTAGATGTTTTGTTACTTTCCTGGAAAGCTCAGCATGTGTTTCTTGGGAAGACAAACACCATAACCCCGAATGCCCCCCCGCAGCTTTCCCAGGGCTTTTATTGCTGAGCATGATCTCATCTGGTATGGAATATGCCTTTGGTCGGTTCAGATTTGCTGTCCTGGCATTTTCCTCTCCCAGCCTTTTGCCCACCCCTGGCCTACTGGCCATTGTGAGGGGCAGACAGAAAGAAAGCCTTTATGCTGTGTTCAGCAGTAGCCATAATATTGCCGTGTTATCAGCACAGATTCAACCACATCTGCAAAGCACTGTACAGACTGCAATGAAGTTAACTCCATCCCAGCCAGATCCAATGCAATCTTTTCCCCTTGTTCCATAATATTTGCACCATGCTTAGGTTTCACATTATCTGTTACAACTAAGTATCCTCTGACCATCCTATTCGTTTTCTTATTCCCCAAATCCCCTCTACTCTCTCCAGAACACAGTATCTCTATTGTACTGGGGAGCCCAGAACTAGACATATTATTCCAGGTGTGGACTCACCAGTGTTAAGTAGAGGGGCAGGATCACCTCCCTCATCCTGGTGAGAACACTGCAAAAGCAGCCCCAGACACCACTGGCCTTCTTTTCTGCATTGTTGGGGCATGTTCAAAAGGACCCACAGGTTGTTTTCTGCCGAGGTGCTTCCCATCCGCTTAGCTTCCAGCCTGTACTGCTGCATGGGGTTGCTCCCCTGCAGCTGCAGGGCTTCACACTTTCCTTTCTTCCTGTCAGCTCATTTTTACAGCCTTTCAGTGTTGATCTAGATGACAGAATCTTGCCTTATCAGCCACTCCTCCCATTTGGTGTCATCAGCAAACTTGTTGAAGGTCGTTACTGGCCACTCACTAGACTTTGTGCTACTGATCACCACTCCCTGGCTGCAGCTGTTCAGCCTGTTTTCAAATTCATATGGGACAATTAAAGGGTGACCAAGACTTGGTGATCACTCCCTGTCTGCCCAATGGATGGACCAGCTGATGGATGGACGCTGCAATGCTGATGCTGCAGCAGCCATTGAAGCTTAATGTCCTTCCACACGCCATGGCTCAGGGATCCTCTGAGAGGCCAGAGGAGGTAGGCAGCTCTTCAGGCTTCTCTTTACCCATGTGACTGTACCAACGGCCCACCCATACTTTGTTTGGTCCTTGGAGTACCCCTCTTGTGCCTGTCTTGAGCGACAGTAAGGCTGTCTAACAGCCTGCTACCAAAAAAGGCAAAGCTGCTCTCCTTTCCCTGCAGCCCATTCCCAGCTCTGTGCATTCCTTTTCTTCATGTGCATCTTTCTCCCTAAGCAAACAGTGCTGTACTAATTGAGCAAACTGAATCAATGTGGGGGGAAGCCCACAGGAGAGCAGAAAGAGGAGGCAGAAAAGACCTCACCTTCAGAAAGGTGTAATAGCAGAGTTCTACTGGAGAAAGTAGAAATACAGTGACTGAACTGAAACAGAATTTCAGTCATCAGAAAAACACAATGGCTTAGAAATACTGCATAGGATTTGTGCAAAAGAGAGAGGAAAAACTTTAAAAGTGACTGTAACAGTTTATTTCTTCTAAAAAGTAAAATACAATTTGTACCTCTAGGAAAAACTGAATGAGCAGCTCGAAGAACAGCGGCAAGAGCAGGCTCTTCAGAGGTACCGGTGTGAAGCTGATGAGCTTGACCACTGGCTACTCAGTACCCGAGCAACACTGGACACCGCTCTGCTTCCTGCCGAGGAACCCATGGACATGGAAGCACAGCTGGTAGACTGTCAGGTGAAATACTAAGACCATTATTGAGTTGAATAAATCGGCATATTTGTGGAGAAGTTTCTGAGCTTCTTAGCATCTTCTATATGCTCAGTTAGCTTCCTAAAAGATTTGTGAAACAAAATATAGCCTGTTCCCAATTTCTCAGTAGAGACTGCAAACAGCACTTTAGAAGCCCGTGTGAACATCGAAGTAGGAAAAAAAAATGTCCTGACTTCAGGAAGATTTGAAGTTGTACATCTTTCAGATGTAGTTTTGTTTAGCTTTAAAGGCATTGTATTGGCTTCACTTACTGTTTTTGCTCCCCTCAGGCTGGAGCTGTTGAACACCTCACCTGATAGGTATGAAAACACCTGCAGTGTACTTTCCTACACATCCTTTTCCAGCTGAAGAACATACTGGCACTAGCAGTGATGACTGGGATAGCGTTGTGTTTTCTTTAGCAATAATCTTTACATACATGCGAAAGTAAAGGATAATCATCAGTATTCACTGGTTTTATGGCTTGAAGATTAATCAACTCAGAATACCAAAACAACTGAGGAAAGACATATTGCTGCAATAAGAGTTATTGCAAATACTTTTATTAACAAGACTTGGATCAGTCATAACATCCAGGTTCTCAAATTAGTGGGAGCTTTCCATTTTTAAATGATAGTTTAGAATTGTATCATCATTATAATTAAAATTACAGAGGAGACAAGAGACAAATGGAAAAAAGATCCCTTTTCTTATTAAAGAACGAGGATCTCAACTATTTTAGGGTAAATGAGAGTTAAATTTCATATAAGTCTGATGAATTTTCACTGAAAACACTTCCTCAGTGGAATTTTCAGTCTGCTTAGTATCAAGAGTTCTTTTATCACCTGTCCTTGAGAGCCCTTTGTTGTACATAGACAAACCCTTTGAACTTTAAAAAAGCAATTTTTTTTTTAATATAGTCTGTAGGAAACTCAAAAAGAAAAGTTAACTTTGTGGAAAAGTTAGTACTGCTGTTCTTTTGCTGGTTCTTAAAATCTTAATGCAGTGAGTTTTATATATTTTTTCCACTTTCTAGAGAATCTGCCAATCTTATTCCATACACTTTCCTTCAGGAGAAATATTTGTAAGTTCACACTTGACAGTTGCTATGGAAACAAAAGCATTTGTTGTCAGGCTAGGTTTTTGAGCAAGACTTGTTTGAGCGTTGAATCTGGAAGATCAAAATATGCACGATGTTTCTAATACAGGAATGGTTAATGGAATGTCAGGGAAGTTGCTTTTGAGAATAAACATTCCAGAGATTTGTCACTTTAAGTCTCTCTTTAGACTAAAGAGGATTATACAGAAATCCTTAAGTCCATCATGCACCAATCAGAAAGAGCAAATAGTGAGAAGAGAAGCTTATCAGCACAGCCAGAGCAACACACAGGAGGAGGTAGGAAGCACTTGACTACATGTAAATGAAAGAAGAGCAAAGAAGTAACTCTGGCTGTGTGCTTCCTTTCTAGTCATTAATGGATGTCAGTCTAGCTTCTTAGCCACCCTTACCTTTAATATGCAAATAAAGAGCACCTCCTCTACAACAAATTACTTGTTTCAAGTAACTTTTTTATTTCCTATTTTGAAAAACGTTGCAAACTGAAATGGCAAATACAAACATTTGGAAGCATATTCTAAAGGACTCTGAATGGGACTGGAAGGCAAAGCAATGCTGATCTGACTTGCTCTTAGTTTGGCAACGGGTGAGGTAGGCCACAGGTCGTCTTGCCTGCAAACGTGACAGGTGCTGGAAAATGTATGAATTTGGGTCTTTGTTTTTGCTGCTGCAGAACATGTTGATTGAAATAGAACAGAAGGTGGTAGCCTTGTCAGAGCTGTCTGTGCACAACGAGAACTTGCTTATGGAAGGGAAGGCTCACACCAAGGACGAGGCAGAGCAGCTGGCAGTGAAGCTCAGGACGCTGAAGGGCAGCCTTCTGGAGCTGCAGAGAGTGCTCCATGACAAACAGATCAACATTCGGGTGAGTGGCTCTTCCCAGCTGTTTTCATGGTGGGCAGGAGTTTGGGGATTTCATAGCAGGTTTATGCAACTGGGAAAAAGAGTAAAAGTTTTGCGCTGAATCAGCCTGATTTATTAATCTTTAGGTAGTACATGGAATTATAACTCCAAAATAAAGAACTGCCTAGAAAGCTTTAGTTGATAATTTTCAAGTTAATGTTGCTATACGGTAAAATTATCCTAACCCTCAGTATCTTCACTGAAAGGACAATGATAAAATAGATAGATGTTTATCTTGGTCTGAATATATTCTATTCCTGTTTCTAGTCCCTTTAGACTGTGTATGGTCTGGGGCAGGATTACTCCCCCCAACAAAAGAATAATCCTAAATATGTGCTTTTTTGCAGTGTGCACAACACAGTGAACAGATAACATAAGGGACCATTTTTAATTATGGCTAATACTTAGTGGCATCATTATACCAAATAAAATATTTTATAAACAAAAATGCATTTAACCTCCATCTTGCCCTAGGTTTCTATTTCTAGCAGCTTTGGTCTGCTCATTGCCACTAATTCATTGTATTTAACAGTTGCTTTTGGTCATTCTTTAGGTCAAACTAGCATGTGGAGAGCCGAATACATACAAGAAACCCAACCATGTAATGTGACTGAGTGGTTTTGAATTTGCTTGCCCTGCTGTGACTCCCTCCCCCCCCCCTTTTCTTTTACTTCTTTTCTTGGCTTTGCTGTGCAAATTAAACATGATAAGCTTCAAAGATTTCTAGCTTGTAATGCAGATTAAAGTCTACTGAGAGGTTAGCTTGAAAAGTCACTTGATGTTCTAAGAACTATTTTTAGTCCAAAGCAACTGAATAGCTTTAAAACTTAACATAGTTTTGGAAAAATAAAGAAATAAAAAAGAAAGGAAACCCCCAGGTATTTGTTCCTATTGTCTGTAAGATGAAGTAACTTTAATATTACTCTTGCATATTAAACCTCATGACTAGGCAAATTAAAACTAATCCACAGCACGGAGGCACATGATACTTTGTTCTTATAGATTACGTGTGATGTAAAAAAAAACATCACAGGGGTTTTTTTACTAAATTTTAAAATACTGTAAAAATTTTTAAATGCAGTGGTGTCACTTAGTTTACTTAAACTCTTAAAACAGATTTTTGGATGGTTTTCTAATACCTAAAATAACAAAATAATTTCCAGATGTAGAATATGAATCATTTAAGATGGTGTATGAATGCAAGACTCGAGTTTCTTTATGAATGTCAAGCCTTTTTTTGACTTCACTTACAGATCATATAAGAAAATAGACATAGGCAGTATAACATCTTCTAATCTGCACTGAGCAATTTTTTTCAAATGACAAGTTCTGTAATGTTGTTTTCCAAACAATGGACTGAGGCCAAGAGCATCAGATGCCCCAAACTCTATCCACTGCAGTATTGACCCTGCAGAACATTACAAACTAACAGCACTGTTGTTCATGCATGTAAAAAACTCAGACTTTTACCTGTCTCTAGATGCACTGATATCCTTGTAATTACCCAGAGGCATAGACCAACCTCCTCTCAAAAGATGGAACCTCCCAAGTGGCACTGGAAGACTGCTATAAAGACTGTGCTGTATTTTCCTTAAAGCATATTTCAGCATGTCTGTTATTCCTGTGCACAAGGCTTTTTGGGAGTCAGTGTGGGATTCTCTGACTTTCTTGGAACAATTTCAGTTTTCTTCTGATTTTAGTTAATGAATGTCACCTAATGTACAGAAAAGGTGACTTGGAGACCAACTTCTTTACTCGTAAAATAAAGAAGTGAAAGTAATGAGAAACATGCTGGAAAAGGAGTGTTCCAGACTATCCTGCCTCCAAAGGTGGCGCTTTGAAACACACACAAAATATTGTGTCTGTTACTGTTTATTCTCTGGTTTAAGGGCAATGAAACTAAATAGACTCCTTAAAAAACAAAGAAGTATAATGGATTCTGCAGTAAAAAAACCCCAAACAAAACAGATAGTGTTTATTTTTTTTACAAAGTATGTGTGTGGGAGGAATGATTCCAGTTTCACAAGAAAAAGTATGCCTCATGTAAGTTTGTATAATTCTGAAATCCTTTGAAAGCTCAATTCCATCACCATCTTCTTCAGGGATTTTCCATGTATTTCTGTGCTAGACTGGACAGTACCTGGGAATGACAGGTTCAAGCTTGTATTTCCCTGGCTGTTTAAAGAAAATGTAATACAGTTCCTTCAGACAGACTTCAAATGAAAATGCAGCTGTATTTTTTTCAAACTTATGTTCTGTAATTTGACAATGATGAAGTCTATTTCACAAAAACTTTTGATCTAAAAAGTTGCAAAACTCTATTGCATCAACAAATGCCACAATCCCTTTTACACTATGCTATTGCAGGAACTATGAGACTGTTATTTATGTGTCCTAGTATTATTCCGAAATTGTAGCTTCTCTGTCCTCTTCCCAGAGAAAAGGGGACCCAAAATGTAACTGAAATCAACCAACCTGCCCAAATGCCAAGAAGAACTAGATACTGTTCTCCCAAGAAATTTACAAGTTGGGTAGCTATAGTCCCTAGAGTATATTAAATGAAGTAGATGTTTTTTGCCCCACAATTTACAGAAAGATTGTATGTTTTCTAAATTGTAATAGAAAAGCTAAAATTCCAGACCTTCTTTACCTCTCATATATTCTTTTTTTTGCCCAATCTGACATTCTGTAATAACATTGTTCCCACTCCAACTACATCAGCTTTTCTAGAAACTTGTTCCTACAAAGTAAAGTATCACAGTTTACCTGCAAACTGAAACCTTAGTAAAACAAAGTTATTTCATAAAGCAAGGGCTAATGGTTCTTTCCAGCTCCAGATACTTCTTGCTTGTTTTGCTCTTCATAACATTTTATATCCTCTTAACACTAATCAGTCCTTTCAACTCCAGTACACTCATCATCCCCCAAAATTAAAATCTTACACCCACCTTCTACTACTTAGCAAAACTGCTGTTTCAGTGGCTGGTGCCAGGGGCATTGGTGGCAGAGGTCCCTCTCAGTTGTTAGCATAAGGAGCACCGGGTGAAGCAAGTAGGATTTCCGCACCCACCTTCTACCCTGCTGGTCCCTGTCTGATTGGAGAAATGTCCTCTGGAAGGCAAAGTGTCTGTGTTTTGGAGAGCCTATTGTTGAACCATTTAGAATAAAAGCTGAATCATGGGCGTAATATGAATCCTACAAATATAAAATATATAGACAAGATGGGAGAGGTATTACGCCCCAGCTTTAGATCTTTTTTTTTAGATCTTAGAAGCTTTCAAAAAACTCAAAAAGGTGCAAGCTCTACAGTCATCATATGACTGCAATTAATATTAAATGAATCCAGAGAGATGTGTACATCTAAGTAGCCAGACCTACAAGTCTGTCTCTAACATAAGGCCAAGCGTGTTAAAATACCTACATTTGAATACATTGCCTGCTAAAATTATTTAAACTTAGAGCCAACATGGACTTCGGAAGCCAAGAAGTTGATAAAACTTTTTTTTTGAGCTATTAAAGGCGTTTGTTCTTTTTTGCATTGCTTACACAGAAAGTCTGTCTAATCACTCATGTTGGAAAAACATAATGATAGAAATATGAATGGAAGGAGCTGTCGCTTTTGCTGTGCTGTTCTAACATTCAGTGGTTTGATCTCTCTTACTTTCTCTGCTGTTCATATCATGTCATCTGCTTTTTACCCAGTGTGTTTCTGCCGAACATAGAGTTCCATACTTACTGATAAATAAATATTAACCAGAATGACAACCAGAATTTTCTCCTTTTCAATTAGACAAAAAATTGCTTTTATTAGATTAAAAGCAAACCTGGCAGAAACAAACCACCAAATCCCTGCATTGCCAGCTAAAGTTGCACCCTCCTTTACAGATCAAGGCTGATTTTTAGAAGTAGAACAGTCTTTAGAAACACATCAGTCCATAGTCTCTGACCTCTGGTCAGCGGTTAGCAGATTCTGCTAAATGCAGTAATGCCTGTTTATTTTTGCATTTGTAGTGATGCTTTTCTTGCTAGTAGTCAAAAGCCAGTAAAAGTCAGAAATCTAAAGTCATTGCTCACTTCAGAATTTATGTGAGCCATCAGCTTGAGAGGTGGGAGGTGGTTTTGCATAGATGAGCTGGACCTGCAGGCTCTCTAACAATGCAGGAGATATTTTTAAATCTTAATTTATTTTTCTTAAAGCAGGGATCTTTACAAGAAAAGGAGGAGAGTGATCTGGACTTTGTTTCCTCACAAAGCCCCAGTGTTCAAGAATGGCTGGCACAAGCAAGAACCACTCGCTCACAGCAGCAAGAGAGCACCCTGCAACAACAGAAAGTTGGTGTTTTGCATTTCTTTTACTCCCATCTCTAGATTGCACTTAATGCCATAGCTGAACCACTCTTGTTAATATTTCCACCGAATTATTAATTTTTACACTGTTTCTTACTGACTGCTTTTGTAATGATGCGTATGAATTCACTGTCTTGTGTCTGTAACAGTCAGGCAGAGTAGACTTCCTGGGTGATCATGGTCAGTTCACTTAATCACTCTATTCTTCTTTTGTCCATCAGTAGAATAAAATTGAATCAACCCTTTAAGTTACTCTGAGATGATGTTATTCAAAATAATAACTTTGCCTTCAGAGAAGCAAACATACACATATTATTGTGTTGCATGATACGGAGATACTCTCACTAGGGCAGGTTCCAGAAATTGCATTGCATTAGTTAAGTAGTTCAATAATCCAATTTATATATTCAATTTTTCTGTGTCCCTGGCTGGAGATTTTGGACCACTTTTGGTGTTCAGGCAAACCATTTCAGAACTAGCTCAGCTAACTTTGCATGACAGTTAAGCAAGGAAGACATATCCTTCCAAGACAAAACCAGTTTGTTTTAGATTTGTTCTGTTTTTTGTAACTAGGAGCTGGAACAAGAACTAGAAGAGCAGAAGAATCTGCTTCGATCAGTAGCATGCCGTGGAGGAGAGATCCTAACACAGCAAGGCTCTATTGAAGGCCCGTCCATAAGGTTTGCTTTCTTGTTCTGTCTTGTTCTGAAAAGTAAATTTCTGTGGCTGTGCCTTGTCATCCTTATGTTTACATCCTTCTTCTTCTCCTCCTAGTCCTCTAATTTTTGTTTTTGTATCATTTTTATGCAGCACCTAGGGTATTGGAGTCCTGATTTATAATTCAGGGGTCTGATAATACAGTTACACAAACTGTTTTGTGGTAATAGATCACCTTCAGCATTTAGAAACGCTCTTTATTCTTATTAGCAGGCATCACACTAAAACTAAAGACTGGTGGGACTCATTAGACAAGCAGTGGATCAGTTACTATAACTTTATGGACCAGCACTGGTGTGTGAATCACATCTACCTCAAACATTGCTTAATTTTATTTTTCCTGCAATTAGCAAGTATTTTTCTTTTTGAAGCCTTCATTCTACTGCCAGAAAGTACTTAACCAGTCTCCTTCTGTTTGAGGCTTCCTTCTGTCACATGATGGTATACTATAGAAATAACCAAAAAAAAAAAAAAAAAGAAATCAAACAGAAAATTCTAAATGTGATTAACTGTTTACCAAAGCTAAACTCATATGCTTGTACTGCATTAAAATATCTCAGTATGTCTGGCATTTTGAGAAAAGAGGTGAGGAAGGAGTCAGATAAAATATTTATTTTAATTCATACTTTGAACTAAAACCTCTTTCTAGGTTACATTTCAATGTAGTATATATTCAGTCTGGTTTGGGGATTTTTTACTTATTTTGGGTACTTGCAACTCTAAACAGTTTTTTAGAAAGTACATTTTATTCCATCAGACAAGAACTTCTTGCTGTTCAAACCAGCCTTTGTCTTATCTAAAAAACAAAACCAAAACCAACAACTCAAAGCTTTAAAAGGTAGCAATCAATTTAAATGTAGAATTTCCTAATGGAAAATTATAACTTTAAATGGTTATAACTTTTGCATTTGTTAAACCTCTATGCATCTTCCAATTCAGTGAGAAGCCTGATGTGCTCTCTGAGGAATTAGTCTTAGAAGGTGAGAAGCCATCCTCTGAAGAACAGATGAAGAGGAAATGGGAAAGCCTAAACCAGGAATTCAGTACCAAGCAGAGACTGCTCCAGAAAGCTTTGGAAAAAGAACACCCGGTAACTTCTTTTAATTTCTCTTTCCATTCTCTTTTTGAAAGCAGTTGTTACAACAAGAGGTACAATATGTAGATCCATTAAGGTGCTGTAGTTAATGCATGAGATATGGAACAATTTATTTTTGTGACACCTTTAAAAACTGTTAAATATTGGCACTAGCACTGCTCATGTTCAAAATGACTTGAATTGCACTACCATCAGGTTAATGTACTAGAAAGGAAGAAAGCGCTCAGACAAAATGTTTATCTACTTACCTAACTCAGGATAATTCTGTAACAGATCAACCCTCTGGAACTGATCAATACCCTGGCAACCACTTAAAGGAAAACTGTTATTTTCAGTTTGAATTTATTGGTTATATTCAATTCTTGATCTTAGTGGATAAGGAATTTCAGGCCCAAAATTTCTACTGAAAAAAGAAGGGATTAATGAATTAAACAGGGATCAATCCAAAATCTATATTAACATATATCTTCCATTTTATTGTTAATAGACCCAGACCCACTCTTCTTTGCATAACACTCTATTAAACAGCTTCCAAAGTTCTAAATACCTTGTATTAATTAAACAGTAATTAATTATATTTTTGGTAAAAACTAGTAATTTTTAATTCTGGCTACAAGTATTTACCCAGCATTTCTAGTGAACCTCCTGTTGAGCAATATTTATTCAAAATATTCATGACATGGAGCTTTTGTGGGAGAACCATGAGCATTAGCTGGTGATAGCCCCAGTCAGTAGGGAATCTGTACAGCTCAGTTTTGTGCCCTGCATATGGTAGATGCATCCTAATTAGTACTTCTCTCTCAGCAGCTTTATAGCAGACCAAACAGACTGATACCTGGCATGCCTTTGTATAAGGAGGAGACACAGGATGAAGATAAATCCTTAGTGTCACCAGTATTGGTTGAATTGAATCAGGCCTTTGAAGATGTCTCATCTGAGGTAATTTTCAATTGTCTTTACACCTGTCCTCCAGCAAAGCCACATTTACAGAGAAAACTCTTCCAGCTATGACCTGGAAATCCAGGCCTTTCCCAAACAGAAGTTAGAAAGACTGTCTTGTATTTCTGTTCTGGACTTCTGTGGTTCCTTTTGCCCAGGCTGGACGGGTGGAGGAGACCCTGCATCTTGAACAGAAACTGTATGATGGTGTCACAGCCACGTCCGTGTGGCTGGATGGTGTGGAAGAGCAGGTCTTTGTTCCTACAGCCCTGTTGCCAGAGGAAGAAACAGAAACATACCTTTGCAAGCAAGAGGTAAGGAATCCATGAGTAGGACTTCCTTTCGATTGCCAGTAAGTGTGCATTTTATGTAGTGTTTAGAACAAAAGTATTAGAAACCTGGAGAAGTTGCTGACGTAATCTCTGTGTAAATGCAGTATTCTGCAGTTGGCTGTGTAGACAATGTTGCAGAAAGCATAGACTCTTTCTTCTGTTTAACTTCTTTTCTAAGTATTAGCAAACACCACATTGTCGAAATTGAAACAAAGTGAAAAAAGAAGGAGGAATGCTCTGGGACATAGAAACAGTACAAGTTCATCAACATTAGTTAGGGGTGAGGGACGGGGAAAGAATTGAGTGGTGTGGGAGAGAGAGAGGCAGTAGGACAAGGGAATAACAGTTTTCAGCTGAAGAGGATAGATTCAGACAAGACACAAGGAAGAAATTTTTCAAAATGAGAGTGTGGAAATGCTGAAGCAGGTGGCCCAGAGAGGTGATGGATGTCCCATCCCTGGAAACATTCTAAGTCAGGCTAGAGAGGGCTCTGAGCATCCTGATTTAGTTGAATATGTCATTTTTTACTTCAGGGGGGTTGGATTAGATGACCTTTAATCCAACCCAAATGTTTCTACGGCTTTACATCATTTTGTTCCAGCACTTGTTTTCCTTGTAGCAGTCTGGAATCTTTTTACTGTCAGAGATTACTGTAGCTGCCATCTTTTTCCAACGTGCATGTATACCAACAATGTAAAAAAGTCACTACATCACTGCAGAACTGACAATGATTATTGCAATATTTGCCTGCTTTCCAGAATGTCTGATTGTCACTTTTGTTTTTCTGTGAAATTAGTCTCTTTCCAAAGAAATCAAAGACATAACAGAAGAAGTGGATAAGAACAAGATTTTGTTTGCTCAGATATTTCCTGACGGTAGTGATAATAGGGTTATTATAGAAGACACTTTGGATTGTCTGCTGAGAAGACTGACCTTACTGGAGTCAGCAGTAAATGAGAGATGCCATCAGATGAAAGGGCGGCTCCAGCAAATCATCACTTTCAAGGTATGAGACCCAGGTGATGGCATTAGCAGGGGTTTATGTCAAATGGGGATATAAATGTTGTGAATTTTTGGTACCAAATCGAAAGAACAAGGCTGTCACAGGTTTTTTATTGAAAAATCAAACTTCTCAGGCTATGCAAAATTTGATTTAATAATTACTCTCAATTTAAACTCTCTGCTAGAAGGCCTCTACAAGTCATGCAATTATTATAAAGTACTAATCATTCCATGATGTCTCACCCTGCTGGCATTACATGAAAGGGAGTCTGTGTTGTGCAAATATGAAAAATGATGATAAGTGGAGAAATGTACACTTTCAGAAAACTTTTCAAACAGAGTTCAGAAAAGCTTTCAGATCATACTTGGTCTCTACCTTATTTCCTATTATTATTATCATTATTGTTATCATTATCAATATCATTAATATATAAAGCCGCTCAGTATGGTTTATTTTTAATTAAAAACCCCATAAATTTAAAATACAGGGGAAAAAAAAGATTTCTTGTGTCTTTAAATTAGAGGCCTCTTTTCAGAGATTGTTACTACTGGATTTCCTTTCAAAATCCATGGTCTTTCCTCTGCAGTCACCATTTTTCAATGAAAGACTTACCTTTGCCGATGACAGCAAAGTTGATTAGAATTCATTGCATTATTCTTAGACATTTTTAGTGTTTAAAATAATTGCTAAATGTAAAAATAAATACAAAATCATTAATGCACCTCTTACGTCATGCTGAAAGTCTCAGTATATGTCGGCAAAATTGTTAAGTAATATTCATGTGTCTGTTCTGATAAAATACTCTGAAAGTTTTAGCTTGTTTTAGCCCTGTAATGTGCGGGGACCTTGTTTACTTAGGTGTTATATTTGCTCAAGTCTGTAGTTAAAACAGCTTGCCTTAAAAAGTAAAACCAAGCTTGTTTACAATCATAAGTGGTTGAATAAACTGCACAAGAATAACATGTTTTTGTTACACTAAGGTAATGACTCTTGGTAATTAATTATCTAATTGGAAGTCAAAAGCAGAAATGTGTTCACAGGATACGTTTTGAGTAAGAGTTGCTTTAGCTCTCGGCTCATATATATCCAGCTATGGATTTTCAGCGATGTTAAATGTTTTGCATTGGCAAATTGTGGTGCTTTTTGAATAGGTTTTATGCTGTAGTGCACGTAAAGCATGTTAATGCTTTAAACTTTCTGAAACATGGAATATATTTCAATTTTTTTATGCTGCGATTGGCTATAATTTGTTGGTTTTGTCTCCTGTAGAACGATCTGAAGCTCATGTTTACATCGGTGGCTGATAACAAATACTTACTTCTACAGAAATTAGCAGAGGCAGCTGACAGACCAGAAACAGAACAAATGCAGGTACTACCACATACCTGTCACTTGGGGAGAGGGGAAGAGGTAAAGTTTCTGTCCAAAGTATAAATGGATTCTAGAGAACAGTTGCTTTTAAAGGAAGAACATACGTGTTCACGTGAAGTATAGGAAAATGGGTATGTCCTAGAGTGTATGACACATGTTGATGAATAAATAAAACAAAAAGATACAACAAAAAAATTGTATCAAAAGTGTCTCTCTTATCTCCCCAGCTGACCTAGTACCTAGTTATGCTTATGCTGGGCAGTATTTGAAAAAAAGAAAACTTCAATAAACAAAAAATATTCAGACTTTTGCTAAATTGTTTGACTGTTAAACTTTGTTAAGAACCAAAGGCACTTTCTTGCTCACTGGTTTATAGTGATGTCTTTAATGTTACTCATTTTAATTTACGGCAGTAATTATTATTTCTTTATCAGGAATGGCCTGATTAATAAGTAATTATTTAAAAGAAAAAGTATATCCTGTTTCCTTGTTTCTGCCAGTGAGAAAAATGAATGAAACACGTTAAGGGCTACTTTTTATAGATATTGCTTGTTACTGATGCCTGGTGCCAGCAGGTGACTGAATGGAAGAAACTTACCCTTCAGCTAAACAGAAATATTGGACCTTATATACCTGAAATTCAAATTTTGAAGGAGTTTATGTCTCCAGTATGAAAAAGACTGTGTCTTTCTTTTCTACCTTTTGTGATGCCAAACACTGGCAAAAATTTATTTCCTATGTGATTAATTCAACTACCAACTAGAAAAGGATGTGGTAACCAAAGAAAGTGAAATTACTTATTTCAGAAAATCTCCCCTGGCTGACAATACATTAAAATTTAAAAGCATTTCTGTTTGTTCAATATGTGATTAGGAAAGTAGAAATAAGGCCCTTAATCATCCAGGTGACTTTAGCTGCATGAAGTGGAAGTTTAGTGACTGTTGTGCACACTCCGTGTTACTGGAGGGCAGGAGTTCTACTTCACATACATAGTTTAAGAATATTTGGATAAGCAGCTTTCAAGAAAGGGCCTCAGCAAAGGCCTTTAATCACAGGAAATTACCTCACGCTTTTAACTTGGTTACAATCTGCGTGCGTTACTTCAGCAGAGACCTAGGAAAGCTTGTGACTTCAATTGGAAAATCTCACCACCTGCAGCCACTTGCAAATACCAATCTGTGTTCTTAAACTGTAGTTTTCCAAGTGCAAGAGCAGAGCTACAAGTCTGTTCCCTTGATGGTAATTTTGGCCCCACCCCTGTCCTGAAAGGGAACTATGCATAGCTTTTTGCTTTCATACATGGGTTCTGCTCTGATGGTTGTTTGCTTGAAACGACTGTTAATAAAAAGAATTCTTTAAAATATAATGTTACATTAAAAAAAAAAAAATTCTTTTGGGCCTCTACTATATAATCAAAAGCCTGGAAATTTAGAGAGATATTTGGTATAAAAAATACTAAGCATAGTATTTTATATTATACTACAACAGCTTGGTAATAAAAAAAAATAATTATATGCTTATTTATCTTTGAGAAAAAAACTGGGTTCTCCTAACTTTTAATTAATACATTTCCTTCATAGCATCCTTTAAAATTTCAGCACATTGAAGGTCTGATTAGTACTGCAAGCAGAAAAGAGTATGATCATAGGCCAGCTACACTAATGTTATTAAAACTTGAAACTAAGCCATCTAATTTTCGTGTACAGGTCATACTGCAGGCAGAAGAAGGTTTAAAGGAACTAGATGCTGGAATCAATGAATTAAAGAAACGTATAGACAAGCTACAAATTGACCAACCTTCTGTACAAGAATTGTCTAAGATCCAGGTATGGTTCATTAGTTCCATTCTAGACCTATCCACCCTATCACCCATGATATCAAAGGAATGCTCGTTTTTATTGTTCATAAGGCAGTTTAGGAAAAGGGATTTAAAAGCATTTAAGTGCTTATAAAATATTATATTCTCTCTGGTTCACCTAATTTTTCTGCTTTTGCCTCTTCAGATTTTCTGACATCTCTGTTATTAGCAGTATTAATTGTAAAAATCTACAAAACCATGTTTTCTTTCAGCTCTCATCCACTCCTTTTCAAATAGATGAAGTTAAATATGTAAACATAAATTTGTCTGCTGAAGTTTCATCCCTGTTATCACTAGTGTCTCATGATCTGCGGTTTAACACCATCTCACACCTCTCATTAAAAAAAGGAAGGGGGTAAAGGAAGATAGAGAGTGAAGTGAGACCTGAAACTGGAAATGTTCTGCTTTTGCTAGAACATCTCTCGTGTAAATACATGTGGGCAACTCATGCACTACTTCTGTAAACCTGTTGAAAGTCCTTTTTGAGCAGTTTGGCTGATGCAGGGGAATGCTTGAGGAAATATCAAGGAGAAAGTTTATGACTGAATTTTACCATTTACAATGACTAAATAATAAATTGGAAGCAAATAAAACAGCTGAAACTGGACCGTAAACTTATTAAGCCAACAAGACAGTGATACCAATTAAAAAGTGATGAATAAGAAATAAATCACTAAGAAATGTGTCTTTTGCCCAGTTCTTTATCCTTTTGGTCTTTGTACCTCCTGCTGGTTTGTTCGGGGGTTTTGAGGTTTATTTTTGCTCTCAGATGATGTGCAATTATGTGCCCACTTCCCTTCATTTCAGTATTTAGAAAAGCCGTCCTTATTCTTTTTTCTGACAGATGTGTTTCTCACGATTTTCTGTTTAAAGCCAGGAGAGCCAGCAGCAGTCTGAGGATGGGCACCTTGTTGTAGCACTGGATGATGATAGAGATATTTTGGTTGTTGGAATGTCTTGTATAGATCCAAAGTATGGACTTGGTTTGGTTTTTACAGTAACTTGTGTGTATCTTGCTTGTAAGATTCTGGGCCAGGATATGGAAACAAACCTGACTTTGAGATGCCTATAGTCTGTACCCATGATGGAATCCGTCCAGCCCTCTTCATTATAAAAACTAAAATGTAAACAGCATCTGCATTACATAGTAGTAACTGTTTTTTTGATGCATTAAGCCAAATAACCCTACTTCTTCTTTACGTATATTAAGCCTTAGGGATTCTGCTAATTTTTTTGTGAATGCATGCACATGAAAGAGTTGCAGGTCTTGCTTATTTTTTCTGTTTTTAAATGGTGAGTTGTTAATTTATCAATGAAGTCAGTATATCTGAAAACTCTTTGAGCTGGAAATAAACGTTATTCTGCTAGTATTCACAGAGAGTACAGGGACAGTGAGGTTGCTTCCAGGAAGACATGTGTGGTGTGAAATAAGAATCACCATTGCTGTCCTTTTTCCCCCCAGGATAAGTATGATGAGCTGCTGATGATCATTGGATCCAGGCGGAGTGATCTGAATCAGAATATGGCTCTTAAGAGGCAGTATGAGCGGGCTCTGCAGGACCTGGCTGACCTGGTAGAAACAGGCCAAGAAAAAATGGCTGGTGACCAGAAAATGATTGTTTCTTCTAAGGAAGAGGTTCAATCACTGCTTGAAAAACATAAGGTAAGAAACCGGGACATATTTCATGGCTAATAATGACAGTAAGCTTGTTGTCATGGTTTAGCGCCAGTGGAAAACTAAGTACCACACAGCTGCTTCCTCACTTACCTGTTCCTTCTTGGGAAGAAGGAGAATCAGAAAGAAAAGGTAAGCCTTGTGGGTTGAGATACGAATGCTACTACTAATAGCAATAATAATAGTAATAATAATAATAATGATAATAGAAAAAGTAAATATAATTGTAATGGAAAGGAGAGAGAGAAATAAACACAAGAGAAATAAATAAGTGATGTACAATACAGTTGTTCACCACGTCCTGACCAACAGCCAACCTGTGCCCAAGAAGAAATCAGCAGCTTCCAGACAGCTCCCCCCTAGTTTATATACTGAACATGATGCTCTATGGTATGGAATATCCCTTTGGACAGTTCAGCCCATGCTCCCTCCTGGCTCCTCGTACACTTGCTCACTGGCAGAGCTTGGGGAACTGAAAAGTCCTTGACTTGAGGTAAACACTACTCAGCAACAAACAACACATCAGTCTGTCATCAACATTATTCCTGTAGTAAAGCCAAAACACAGTGCTGTACCAGCTACTAAGAAGAAAATGAACTCTATCCCAGCCAAAACCAGGACACTTAAGAAGAGCAAATTGCTAACCTTCTGTTCCTAAGGATTCAGGAGCTTTTCAGAATGGTGGGTCAGACTGTATTTTAAATTTGGAGCCAATGAACTGTTCTGACAGACTGAGTTTCAAATGCTTTGTTGAAGGTAAACCCAGATAGATTGCATTTTCTTCCTTATTCTACTAACAATTTTGTAGTATTGTCCTGTCATGCTACATAGCAATTCCATCCACCACTCAATTTATTTTCAACAGAAATTTGCATTTGGTGATAGGATGACAGGATTTTCCACATTTTTGTTAGGCAGAAAATTTTCAGGGTGTTTATCTGATTTAAGCTGTTTTTGTTTATGTAACTGTGGAACAAGGGTCAAGATGGAATTTGCGTGGAAAGAATGACTGACTCCTTTCTTTGAATAGACCATTGTCCTCTTTAAATTGTGTTGGACTTCATGAAGTGTGAAGTGAGAAGTTTAGCTAATTCTGTGTCTGTAGAGACTTGATTGTACTGCTTATGTCTTAAAATGTTGTTTCAGTGGTAATGAATTGAGTAACAATTGCACTTTCTCTTTTCTATTCTCCCTCTCCCTTACATCCAAATTTTTCAGGAATATTTTCAAGGGTTGGAGTCTCACATGATCCTGACAGAAACACTTTTTAGAAAGATGAGTAGCTTTGCCCTCTTGAAGGAAACTCAGTCACATTCAGAGGTAATGACACAGGCTTCAGCTGTATTAAAGCTGGCTCATAAACGAGGTGTGGAGCTGGAATACATTCTAGAGGTGAGAATTTCTATGGTCTTTTCTGTACTTTCATTGTGATCAACCACCTGGATATTCCATGATGTTGATTTCCTGTGCTTTGACACAATGGATGAACATCAGTTCATTTTGTCATACACACAAAGCACTGATAGACTACATGCAGTCTTTTCTATTTAACTGTTGTGACCTTCAGGTGGCACAAGTTTTGTTCCTCTGAGTTTAAAGAGCTGCTTAGCTTTAGCTGGTAAGGAGAGCATGACAGTTTTATCCATGTGTTCTAAACCAAAAGTTGAGCTTGGCGTAGAGATGGTGTCTTTTTACAGGTTTGCTGGACGTTTGTATGGTTATTTCTGTGCTTTCACAACCATGTAGTTGTAAGATTTCAGATTTTAAAAAAAATGTAATAAAATTTCTAGCTACCCAGATTCACCATATACATGGATAATTTGTGCTTGTAGACCTGGATGCATCTGGATGAAGATTACCAGGAACTCACCAGACAGCTGGAGTCTGTGGAAGGAAACATCCCCACTGTTGGTTTGGTGGAAGAGACAGAGGACAGGCTTACAGACCGGATTACACTTTTTCAGGTTGGTGCTTTGTAGATACTCCCTGCAGAAAAGAGGGATGAAAGGGATCTCTGACAGTCATCTAGTGAAGCCTCCCGCTTGAAGTACTGTTGTCACGGGCTGGATCAGCAGCAGCTTTGAAAACGTCAAAAGATGGAGATCCCACAGCTGACCAGGGGAACAACTGCAGTCCTGCACCACCACCTACTATAAAAAGTTTTCTATAATGCCCAACCTGTATCATCGACTTTCAGCTGGTCACCATTGTAGTTTTTATATTGTGTGGTACTACTGAGGAGCATTTACCTCTATCATCTTTTTAATTCTACCCCAAACAGCTGTAGACCTTTGTTAGACTGACCCTTAGCCTCCTGTGTGTCTATCTAAAGCAAGCACATTTCTCACAGCCTCTTTGTGAGGACAGTGTGCTCTAAGTCCCTAAATAACCTCATAGCTCTACACCAGACCCTGACCACTTCCTTCTTCCTCAGCTCAGTGAGAGATGGGGTCAGAGCACAATCAGATGGAGTAGACATAGCCTCATCAGCACCATCTAGATGAGGATAATAAAATAACTTCCTTTGGTTGTTTTCAGTCCTAAAATAGGCCAGTGCTGTGGCTTGCCTTATAAGCTGCTAGGTTAAATACACTACCAATTTCCTTATTAAGCTGTACTGAGAAACACTGCTAGTCAGCCCAGGGTGCAGAGGTTGCACTTCTTGAGCCTTCCAAGGTTTCTGCTGTCTCCAGTCTCAAGTTAGGAAAGTGTCTCTGGAATCAGTCTGCCATTTTTTGTCCCAGTCACTCTCCCTACATTAGTGTCATCCGCAAATTTACTGAGGGAATGCTGTTGGCCATGATCCATGCCTTTAAGATGTTGAAGATATTTGGGATAAAATAAAAACAGTTTCTGGAGTACTCTGTCCATTGCAACCTGCCAGCCAGGCATCGAGCCTTTGATCAGTAGCGTTGAGACTGGTAATGCTGCTCATTTTCAGCCCACAAAACAGTCCATTTATCCAGCCTGAACTCTGTCTGCTGCTCAAGGAGGGTCCTATGGGAGATGGTGTCAAAGGCCATACTGAAGGCAGTCTGATCCACAGAGACAGTAATTTTGTCATAAAAGGCTGGTAGTGAATTCCAGCTGAATACTCCAGATTACCTCTTGGTTCTTTTTGTCATTGAAAGTGGAATCCAGGGGGATGTGCTCCATGATCTTTCCAGAGGGCAAGGTGAGGCTGAACAGCTTGTGGTTCCTCAAATTGCCTTCCTCCCCAAATGAAACAAGTAGTTTAAATGGGTTTTCTACCACATCCTGTTTTTTTGGTCTAGTGTTTTGTCTTTGTCGCCTTATACTAGAAACTTTAGTTGGGGGATTTTTGTTCTCTTGTTTTGTTTTACAGGAAAATATCTGTCAAATTTTTCTTGAAAATTGGTTTTGTGTTGTTATCTTTTTTCTTATTTTACCAGGCATCTTTCTGCTTTTCCAATGGTATGAGGACAGCTTAAGAAATCTATTGTGCGGGGGGTTGTTTTGGTTTTGTTTGATGCTAGGCATTGTTTGTGTTGGTCCTGACCCTAAATTAGTTTTCTTCTTTTGTTTTTCTTTTCAGTTACGTAAATCAGGTTGTTTAAATCTTGTATTCTGTTATATCATGGATTTTATTATTTAGCCACATTAGGTTAATAATCCATCATAATAAATTTATTACTATCTTACAATTTTTTTAAGCCACTGCCTAGGATTTTTTTTGTATATATGTTATGTGTAAGTACACACACAGACTCACACATATACAAAGATAATTTTTTTTGATCTATTAGAGCTCTACTTTTCTGAAAGAGGAAATAAGAGTGACAGGAAGTCCATGTACTCACTATAAGACTGGTAGTTTTGTACCTTTTATATTCAGATTATTTTCACCAGAACTGAAAAATGGGGATGCATGTACATTTTACACTCAAACTTAAACCAATGTACAGATTTTTTGCAAATCCATACTGTTTGTGTAATGATAGTGGAATTTGGCAGGTGTATTTGTCCACATGTACAAATTCTTCATCCATCAACAAATCACCATTTAAATTAAATCTGTCTCAGTTCCAGGTTCATTCTGGGTAATAGTATTAACAGCCTCTCCTTTTTCATTACCGTTTTTGTTTTCTTGTGCAATTAAAATTGGTCTCTGTGTTCAGGGATTTGGATGGATGGGGTGATCTTCTGTTTTGTAGCCAGGAGGAGCAGGAGGGTAGATCAGTAAAAGAGTGAGATGTCCAGAGAGCTGAAGATAGGCATTGAAAGGGCTGAAGAGGAAGCCACTGTTAACAGTTTGATATTGGACATCTTTAACTTTCATTGCAGTAGATGGTAGGTTTTCAGCAGCTGGTAAAGTAAGTTCTGGTATTTTAATCAATTTCTATCAGAAACTGTGTTGCCCCACAAAGATCCTTTCCAAGTGTAAAATATCTACATGGAGGAGGAATTCCTCATAAGGAGGAACCAACAGACATATTGACATGATTGGGTTTGTTGCAACATGTTCAGCTTTTGAGCAGATTACCTGCATGGTGATTCTCAGGGACTTCTAGAGCTGGAGCAGAGGAAAAAAAATGAGATGTGCTGTGGTGACATTGGATATGCTACAAAATGCAGCAAAAGGAAACTAAATGTTGAGAAAGTGTGGTAGCAGAGACCTGCAGTTATCTAACCATCTCCTCTGTCATTACAGCATCTGAGATCTAACCTGACTGAATACCAACCTAAATTATACCAAGTGCTAGATGATGGGAAGAGGCTCCTTTTTTCTGTCAGCTGCTCAGAACTTGAAGGTCAACTGAACCAACTGGGAGAACGCTGGTTAGGTAACACCAGCAAAGTCACCAAGGAGCTTCACAGGCTGGAGACAATACTGAAGCACTGGACAAGGTAATGCTGATGTAATGGGCAATATAAAGTTCTTCACCTGTGCTGTTCAGGTCAAAGCCATTCTGGACCCAGAACTATTAGATTCAACATTTAAAAGAAAGTACTTTGAGATGTATGTCATAGTTTGACAGCTCTTCTTTTCCATAGAAGTGCTGTTATACTCCCTCATTTGTAATAGAAAGTGTAGCAGATAAGAGCTGGTATGAGGAAAGAAAAAGAAAATTTATTTAGATTAGTAATTTAGAAGCCCCGTGTGCATACAGGTTGATAAGAAAAGTTGTGTGCTTTGCTGGGTAACGTGAGTGGACTCAGCATGTTTTAGTGGAGGCATTGCAGCTTCTGGGTTCTTGTGGGTCTGTGTGTGTCATTGCATATATGGAAGGGAGCTTTTGCTGCCTTTACTAATATTCATATGCTACTTTTGAAATTAATTATCTAATTGGTGTGAAAGCTTTTTCTGTGAATCCCTGGCTTATGTGTGGACACTCTTACTCTGTTACCTCATTAGTCACTTGGCATGTAAAATTATATGGAGATGGTTTCTGAAAAAAAAATTAGGTTTCTGCTCTGAGATACTTTTTGGTAAAGATTTGGGAAGACTGAGCCTTCTAATGGAAATGAAGTCTGTTTATGTGCATTGGATGGGGTTACAGCTTGTCCAAGGAAGTTTGTGACCTATTTACTGTCCTTCATTGATTTTTTTTCCAAAGGCAAAATGAAGGCACTGTTAGAAATCGTGAGCCTAGTGGCTAAAATAGGAGCTTCCTGGTACCATCCCTGTCAGTAAAATTAAATTATGTTTTCCTAAAATTTGATAAAGGAAAGAAAAAGTTTTTATTTTTATTTCAAATCTGGCATTCAGTATCTTTCTCTAACACATGGAGAGACTGCTCAGTTGGAAGCAAGAAGTAGCAATGACTGTTTTAGTCTTGTTTAAACATCTTCCTAGGTATCAGAGTGAATCAAATGAATTGACACAGTGGTTACAATCCGCAAAGGAGCGACTTGAGTTTTGGAGCCAGCAGTCTTTGACAGTTCCTCAGGAACTAGAAACAGTCCGAGACCACCTGAACTCCTTTCTGGTAAGCTGTTCCTGGACCTAGAACACCTATTTTTCTCCAATTACAAAAGAACAGTTGATTAATCAGATGGTTGTACTTCTTCTCATCATTGATCAGTATGTAGGTAAGCTGTTCCTCAAAATGATGGTGTGTATGCACATTAAGCACTTCTTTGCTATATGCAAGGTTTGGAAATCTTGAGGATTCTGAAAACAGAAAATGGTTTTATGACTGAAGAAAATTTTTATTCTAACTTAGTCTGAAGTATAGATGATGAATACTAATAGAAAGTACATATTCAAGAGGGAAAGGAGGATATTCTTAGCTTTCTGAGGTAAAACTCTAAGTAAAATAGAAAAATGCATAATTATTTCCACAAAAAATGGTTCTGCTTACAGGAGTTCTCAAAAGAAGTGGATGCTAAATCATCACAGAAATCCTCTGTCCTGAGTACTGGGAACCAGCTCCTCAGGCTTAAGAAAGTAGATACAGCTGCATTGCGTGCAGGATTGTCCCACATTGAAACCCAGTGGACAGAGCTGCTCACACAAATCCCAGCAGTACAAGAGAAGTTGCACCAGGTAAGAAAGCCAGTGAGGGCCTTTGATATTCCAGAAAACTCAGACTGTATGGTTGGCACTTCCTAGTTGCTTCCTTTCTCAATTTGTCCATGCGAGGAAAGATAGGAAAAAAGTTATTCCTGTTTTATTGTTGGAAAGCTTACACTTAGTTTCAAATCCTGCCTAATACCTATCAGTGTTAGTTGTTGCTTGTCGAGGCAGACATGACATTCAAAATACCCCACAGTGGTAGATGAGCAAAAGCTGTTTATTCTCAAATCCATGGTAATTGATAGACTGTTACATGTTTACCATTTATGTTATCTCTCCATTGATTGCTTAACTACTACAACAGATTCATTGATTAGACACTCTAAATACCAGAAAAACACCAGGTGAGGAATTGTTGCCATTTCTCTCTCTGTTGTTTAGAATTCTCTTTCTGCTATCAGTAAGTTTCTTACAGGTACAAATGAATTGTGCTAGGATTCATGTCAGAGTCAGACAGGCTTACAGGCCTGCTGTAAAATCCCACAATTAGTTTCAGACTTTCATAGTTACATTTGTTAAATTTTAACCAAAAAACACAGGAGGTTTTTTTCACCTTGATGGTATGCTTTCTGGAAAAAGGGAATTCACATCCTTGTGCCCTGTCAGGTTTGGATAGTGGCCTTGTTCAAATCGAATAGGTTAGTTTCAAGAAAGACAAAAAAGATATAGAAGATAAGATATAGATATAAGATATAGAAAGAAAGACAAAATAGATATAAAAATATTGTTCATGATTTCTCTTAGTATGTGTAGGAGCAGGAGGCTTTTGATTGTGTAGTTTTGGGTTTTAGTGCTATAGTATTGAAGTTAGAATTATAGTGGTTGAAAAGTTGGCTTAGTCTTTACTTACTAGGAAGTTATCAGTGTATTGCTTCCGTTTATATCTTAGAATGCTCTCAGAGTTAGTAATAACCTATTTTAGGGGGAGAGAGGAAGAACAACAAATGTTAACTGAGTCTGTGATACTAAACAAAGCAGTGTCATTCAATAGTTCTCGGAATTGTCTTGTAATACAAAAAATATTATGTCTACCTAAAAATGTGATAGAACACATTCCTGACTAACTAAATGCAGGCAAGCAGCACTCTATCAAATACTGAACCTGTGTTAATGCAAAGCAAGGAATTCTTATCCACTTTCTTCACAACATGATTCTCTTATCTCAACAGCTCCAGATGGACAAAATTCCTTCTCGCCATGCCATCACTGAAGTTATGAGCTGGATTTTGCTGATGGAAAATGTAATTCAGCAGGATGAAGAAAATATAAAAAATGTAGTAGGACAGAAAGCAATTCAGGATTACGTCCAGAAGTACAAGGTACTGAGTGGCAATATTATTAATTTTCCTTTTGAATTATCCCTTTTTGTAGTGGTTTTGTTCACTCATTCGTTTCTGTGAGATATGAATTAGGAGAAATGCAAAGCAGGTTCAAAAACTTAATATAAAGAAAGCTTATTACTACCAGGATTAAAAAGAAAAAGAAATACTAAGAAAGTAAAGCAAAAACACACTCCCCTTTCTTTCAGCTCTCCCTCCTTCCAGCACTTCCTCCCTTCCAGCACTTTGACCTCCCTTCCAGCACCCAGCTCACACAAAGGATAACAAATATGAGATTTTTGGTCAGTATCAGAGTTCTTAAAAAGTCTCTCCAAACTCTGGGAGAAAGAGGTCTCCTCTCTGCTCCAGCATGGTTTCCAAACTGCTACCTGCAACAGTCTGCCCGGAAACAAACCTGCTACAATGGAAAAATACCAGTTTCTCCCATGCAAATCTCACAGTCTTTTCATACTGCAGTCATGGGCCAAACATGGGGTGTTCTCATTTTAAGGATAAGCAAATTCCAGCCTGAAATTCACAACTCTCTTCTTCACAAAAATCTCTAATAGTCTCTTGTCCTGGGATGACTGCTTCAAATCGACACACAGCTCTTAGGTGACCTGGTGTGGATCACCTTTCTTTTTCCACAGGCTGCCCACAGAATTCTCAATCCCCCCATGCCTTTTAAATGGATTAAAGAGGAAAGAACGTATTACAGTTTTTACCACGGTCTGCAGAAAGCAAATTTAAGCTCCGCGCTGCACGCCACTCCGCCTTCTTTTCTCCNGCTCACAGCATGTTTCTTTAGCTGCCCCGGCTCTAGGGGGGTTCTCCCGCAGCATTCCAGGGACTTGTGCCCTGGGGACGGGAGGCTCGGGCCCACTCTCAGAGTCAGAGCCTGGGGCCATTTCCCCCCACTACCCGCGGGAGAGCTGGATCCAAAGGGAAGTTCCCAGGCCTCCAGCAGGTTTAAATATGCAAAATCGAAAGAGCACAATTGGATCGAGAACCTGTCAATCAACTCAGCTCCAACCCACGACACCTTTATTACCACAATTAAATATATATACATTTGTAAAATGTAAGTGATTTAGGGAAAAAAAAAACCCACCAACTTTTTTGAGTGGTTGGAATTGTACACAGGTTAGAACAGGGCAGTATTTGATACTGTGGAAAAGAAGCCAAAACTACTTTTATCTGCTGTTTACTTATGGCAGGAATATGATTTTCAATATGCTTACGTTAATTCCCAGGAAAATCCAGAGCAATATACACATTATTAAACCTTATTAGATCTGCCAGAGTGGGTGCAGCATTCCAGGTGGGATCTTGCAAGAGCAGAGCAAAGGGGCAGATTCACCGCCCTCTAACTGCTGGCCACTCCTCTTTTGATGCAGCCCAGGATCCAGTTGGCCGTCTGGGCTGTGAGCTCACACTGTTGACTTATGTCCAGCTTTATCCATGAGAACCCCCAAATCCTTCTCTGCAGAGCAGCTCTCAATGAGTTCATCTCCCCAGCCCAGGTGCAGTACCTTGCACTTGGACTTGCTGAACTTTATGAGGTTCTCGTGGGTCTAATTCTCAAGTTTGTCCAGGTTCCCGCTGGATAGCATCCCATTATTTTGTTGTGTCAACTGCACTGCTCGGCTTTATGTCCTCTGCAGACTTGCTGAGGACACTCTTGATCTCACGGTGTTACTAATAAAGATGTTAAAGAGCACAGGTCCCAAAATAGAGCCCTGAGGGACACTGCTCATCCCTAGTCTCCTCCTGGACACAGAGCCATTGACTACGGGCCTCTGGCTTCATCTCTGCAGCCAAATCCTTTTCCAGAGAATAGTCCACCCTTCAAATCCATGTCTCTCTAATTTGGAGATAAGGATGTCATTTGGGACTGTGTCTAAAGACTTACAGGCTTACATCTAGGTAGATGGCATCAGTATTCTCTTGCTGTCTGGTGCTGCATTCCACAGAAGGCTACCAGATCACTCAGGCACAATCTGCCCTTAGTAAAGCTGTTCTGGCCATCTTTGATCACTTCCTTGGCTTGTATGTGCCTTAAAATTGTTTTCATGAGAATCTGTTACATGATCTTTCCAGACACAGAAGTGAGGCTAACCGGTCTGCAGTTCCCCAGGTCTTCCTTTCTTCCCTTTGTAAATATAGGAATGATGTTTCTCCTTTTCCAGTTATTGGGTATTTTGCCTGACCACCATGGCTTTTCAAATGTGATGTAAAGGGGCTTGGCAACAACATTAGTCAGCTCCCTCAGGACCCTGGGATGCACCTCATCAGGTGCCATAGACTTGTGCCTATTCAGCTTCATCAAGTGGTGCTGAACCTGCTCTTTGCTTGCAGTGGGAGGGACTTGTTTTCTAATTCCTGGTCAATTGCTAAAAAACCCTTTTAGTTGAATTGTGATAAAGGTGTAGCTGGTGAAAATTTTTCCTCTGTTTTGCAGGAAGGTGAGAAATTATGGTACTTACGTGCAGCTTTGTTTAGTCTATTGATTTTTTTTCTAGGGTTTCAAGATAGATTTAAATTGCAAACAGTTGACTGTCGACTTCGTGAACCAATCAGTGCTACAAATCAGCAGCCAGGATGTTGAAAGTAAACGCAGCGACAAAACTGATTTTGCAGAACAACTTGGAGCAATGAACAGACGTTGGCAGATCCTGCAAGGCCTGGTAACAGAAAAGGTAAAGGAAAAAAAACCTAACTGCTCTGGAGTGAACTTTCAAAATGCATAGAACAATAAGATCATAATGGTTGGAAGCCTCTGCAGGCAGTCTAGGTCAATCTGCTGCTCAAACAGAACTGACTTTACAGTTAGATCAGATTGCACAGGGACTTGGTTATGTGAGTTTTGAAAATCTCCAAGGAGAGATTGCACAACCTCTTCTGGGCCGCTCATTCAACACTGTGGTGGGGGACAGGTTTTTGTCTTGTTCCCAATCAGAATTTCCCATGTTACAACTTGCGACTGCTACATCTTCTCCTTTTATTGTGTATCTTCCAGAATAGTCCGCCTCCATCTTCCCCATGCCTCCCTATGAGGAACGGACAGCACAGTGAGATGATTCCTTTGCCTCTTTTCCCCAAGCTGAAGGAAGCCAGGGTTCTTATTATTAATTCTATTAAAAATACTAGATATATTTAAATTTGAATGTATATACTGTTTTTAAATTCTGAAAGCACTGGATTCCAAGAAGGCACTACTTCGCATTGGTCTTCACTGATTTAATTGGCCCAACAATTAAAGGTAATTGTATGAGAAAGTATATACTCATTTTTCTTTGCAGATCCAGTTCTTGGAAAGTCTGCAGGAATCCTGGACAGAATATGAAAATAATGTACAGTGCCTAAAAATTTGGTTTGAAACCCAAGAAAGGAAGCTGAAACAGCAACAGAAGATTGGAGACCAGGCTTCAGTGCAGAATGCTTTGAAAGACTGTCAGGTAATGTCTGTTTATAAATAAGAGTGTTCTCTTTCCAAGAGTTAGAAGCAACACTTGATAAATCCATGTGAAATCTTTATATTGGTGAAGTCAGAGACTGAACTCTCTTGACTTCAGAAAGAGAGAGATTTCATTCCTAAGATGCAAGCAATAAAAGAAGAGGAAGAAGCAATAATGTCTCAAAGTTGCTTAAAACCAACCAAAGTCATAATTATTTTTACACTGGACATTTCAAAGGATGCCAGGCACGCTGAACTAGAAGACCATGAAAACAATATGTTGTCTTATCTGTTTAGCCACTCTTACGGGGTTTTTCTGCCTTTTCACTATCTTTCCTCCATCCCCCACTTTTCCCTGTTCTTTTTCCACCTAATATATTCCATCTGACTATTCAGAGAAAAATGCTGGAATCCGAGAAGGTTTCATGCTTTCGTTCAGAAATTTGGGAATCATTTTTTGTTGGTTTTTTTTTTCAAGTATTTAATTATTTAGAAAAGGAAAGAGAGTCATGATTATGATGAGCAAAGATGTGATGAGGCAAAGTGCAGCTATAAATAGTGCACATAAGTTCAAAACCGCCATAGTTTTTTACATGAAATTCATACAAAGACCACACAACAGTGAACAGGGTATCACAGTTGTCTCTGAACATCTTATTCAGAGTAGCACATGTTTAAATAGTAAGAAGCTGACTTCTGGAGCTGTCAGGCCAGAGTTAAAGCTTACAGCTGTATAGGCAGAACAGATACTTTTGAATTTATAGACAAGGCCTCTACACAGTATCAGGTACCACATAATTTTTGTTCAAAAGTATTTTGTCCTACCAGATACCATATAATAAATTTCACACCAGATCAAATTAAAACTCTGTCAGGCCAGCTGAATGCACAAAATCTTGGTGTTCTCGTCCCCGTGAAAGGGAATGCAGAAAGTGTATTTATATTTATGTGCTGTCTTTCCTGCATGAATTTAATTAACGGGAAAAACATAATCTAGCATTCATCTCTTCACAAAGAGAACAGCTGGAAATTTATTCAAATGAAATGTATAAAAGAATTTGCTCTTTATTCACCAGTATATTAAATCCATCTTTGTTTCTGTAAAGGCAAATAGGGTGGTTAGGCAGGATATGTTAGAGGTCAAATTTTTTTCTGAAATTACTGACCTAAATTTTCAAACTGCCTGAGTGCTTAGTTTTAATTCAGGTATCTTTATGGTTTCAGCACCATAAACCCATACAACTGAAGCAAGGGTAATTTAACATAGCCTCACATAATCAGCAGTCTGTGCTTGGCTGGAGTACAAAGCTGAATCTGATTTATCACCTTTTTGGTTCCTTTTGGTCAGGGAAGTTAGCAAATACAGTTTGGGAGTTAGTTATGAATGGCAAGACTTTGATCAGCAGAGAAACAAATTGTTTAAGAAATAGCTGTGTCAGACACTCCCAGATATCCGGTTCAACTAGTACAAAAGCTGGAGTTTATTTATTAACTAATGTTAGTTGCTGCTTAGTTTCATATTAATAAGTGAAGGCAACCATTTTTTCCCATCATAGGTTAGAAACAATAATGCATCTTTAATTCAGTTAAGATTTTTAAATGATGAATAAAAAAGCCCTTTTCAAAGAGAACTAGAAATTTTGCTGTCCTTGGTGTTTGAAACTTTTGCCTGTCTTACATTGTGAATTTTGGAGCAACCTTGTATAAAGTTAAATGACATTTTTAGTGCAAAAATCCACTTTCTGGAAAGTCAGATTTATTATGTTCAACTTAGAGGTGTTTCTGTTGTTGTCAGCTGGTTAAAAAGGATGTATTACTCTGAATTTGCTCTGGAACAAAGGTCATGGTTGGATGTTTGAAGAAATGTGAAATAATACCAAAAAAAAGAGGCTGAGAATAAATAGTGCAGCAAAAATGCTCTCACAAATATGTATGTAGATAAAAGTGTGTTGTATTTGTGCAGGTGTACATTCTGTTAATAATGAGTGTTTGCAAGACTGGGCAGAATTTTTTTCCCAGTACTTTCCCAGCTGTCTAAAATGTAAAGTCTCTTATGGCAATGGTGCACTTGTTGTGTTTTGGGATTCATAGGGAGTGAAATTTACTGGAAGATGTGGGGTTTCAGGTTGACCAGAGTTCTGTTGTATGCTTTTCTTTCTCTGTTGATCTGTTTCTCTCAGCAAGGAGAGACTTGCAGAAAATTACAAAGTAACCTGTGATCACACGGTGTGCTAGTTAAAGTAGGGGTTGCCCTCACCTCACAGTCTGCTTCCTGTATCACACTGACAGGTAAACACAAATCTGTGCTGGCCTGGAACCTACAAGCCATACTTCCCCACTCTGCTCAGGCTCAGGGTTTGTGCTGCCTGAAGCCCCAGAGCTTCCATGTGAGTCAGAGCACTGCAGGGCTTTCTTGGATCTCCCTGCACCATGCTATCAAATTATTTAAGTAGTTTCCTGGCTAGGAATGGCTATTTTTAATGAGTTTTTCACTCTTACAAGAGAGCAGAAGACTATACAGAAGTTGAATGTAGGGGACGTGCTTCTATTTAAATCAACAACAAACTACTAGACTTTCAAGGGAACATAAAATATTCATTGAAATTGCTGATGAGTTGTGAATCCCTTGAGAATAAAAAGTCAAAACATGCCAGCACATCTCCTGTTTTTTAAACCAAGTAGCTTATGGGCATCTTTTATATATCAGGGTATTATTTAGCCAATTAAAGAAGCAAAAATACTCAGGTATCTTTTTTTTTTTTTTTTTTTTCAGGAATTAGAAGAATCAATAAGAGCAAAGGAAAAAGAAGTCGAAAATGTAGAACGGAGTGGTCTTTCTTTGGTACAGAACAAGAAAGAAGAAGTCTCTTCTGCTGTTATGAATACACTGCAAGAAATTAACCATTCCTGGGCCAATTTGGATCACATGGTAAAAGAATCATTAAGCAGAAAATTACAGCTCCAGGAAGAAGGCATGGAGGAGAGGGAGAATTAGCAGTTGCAGCTAGTGGATTTCTTCTGAGTTGTTGGGGAAGAGATTCTAAATCATGTCCCTCTTTCCATCTCTCTAGCCATCAATCCCCAAGTTTGTATGAACATTCCACATAGAATGGGTATAAAATGTGTTTCGAGGATGCTTTTAGTTGTTGTAGTTGAAAATTTTTAGATGCTTTCCGATTTTTAGCGTAAAGGTACCAAATTACCTGTCAGGAATTAACTTCTCAAGTCCACAGGTCTCACAGAATAAGGACGAGATCAGCATTACTTTTCAGCATTCAAAGTTTGGTCGACATCAGTCTGCCTTCTCAGGAGGAATGCAGTTTGTCAGTGTTAGCCTCTCTGCTGGACTTCCATAGGCTGATCTCCCTGCCTCAGGGATATGTGGAGTCTCAAGCAATTTCTCTTTATCCTGCTTTGGACCAAAGTAAAACGAATTCTGACATGTTTTCAGTCCCTTACATCCAACCTTTATAAAATCAAGCAGAACTTTATGCTGTTCCCAGTGTAAGCCCAGCTGATGTACAAAATCTTCTTTCTCCAATAGGTTTAAGATAAGCCATGTAGAACAAGAAGCATGTGAGATCCAAAGGAAGAAGATAATTTAAACAAATCCCAAATAGCTTGAATGTTTTTAATTTACTTTTCTGTTTATTCCTCCCTCCTCCCAGGTTAGCCAACTGAAGATATTGTTGCAGTCAGTTCTTGATCAGTGGAGCATTTACAAAGTGGCTTATGAAGAACTGAACAGTTACCTGACAGAAGCCAGATATTCTTTGTCCCGTTTTTATCTTCTTACTGGTTCTCTGGAAGCTGTGAAAGTCCAAGTTGATAAACTTCAGGTGAAAAGAGTTCATTTCGTCTGAAATTGCATTGATGCAAATAAGTATAGATTTTGGTTCATAAGAAGTAGAAGGCATACTGGCAGAATAAAACCACATGACATGAAAAGAACGCATTATAAACCAGCTGCTGCATTTTTCATTTTGCAGAAAAATTGATTTGGGATAGTTATTTTCTTTTTAGATTTTTGATGCCATTCTTTATAATTTTAAGCTATACCATCAAATTGTTACAAGTTTTTTAATCATGCTAATGGCCATTAAAGCTAAAGTTTCTCATGCTACTTCATCAGGCTTCGGAGCTACAGGCACATGTTGAGATCACATTTTTAGCTCCCCTCCAACCTCACAGTAGATTGATGATCAAAAAAACAAAGTTCCAGAAGCTGAGACACTCACATGTTCGAGCAATTTACCATTGCAAAAAAGCATAAAATACAAGGAGATTCCTTTTATAAAATTATAAATTAATAGTAGTGGAAGTAAATTAATTTAATTTTTTAAAAATTTAAATTCTTGTCCTATTACATAAATATCCTTTTATTTCAACAAAATTTTTCATCTTTGAAATCAAATATAACTATGCAAACATTTCCAGATGCTCAAAGGAGAAGAACTTCTGTTGTTCTTATTCTGTTCTTCTGTTAGTATTTACCAGCAAATTTAAATTTACATTATAATTTAAATATTTGTGTGATTTGAATTCCAGACATATATAAAGCCAAATTATCTAAGCATGGACAGTGCTTTCAAAACCAGGAATTAAACAGAATCCAAGAATGGACTTTACAGCCATTCTTCTAGGTTTTACACATTTGAGAGAAGGAGTCAGTAAAACCATAGGTACAGAAAATTACCTTTTTGCTCATTAGGACTTTGAATATAAGCTCAGGCTGAGATTTGCTGGGCTGTTCAAACTGTAATAATACACATAAAAATACTTGTTAAAAAAAAAGATAAAAGAGCATTTTCACAGAGTCACAGAGTGGCTAAGGTTGGAAGGGCTGAGTGGGTCATCGGGTCCAACCTCCCTGCTCAGGCAGGGTTGTCCCAGAGCACAGGGCACAGGACTGTGTGCAGACAGTTCTTGAGTATCTCCAGTGAGGGAGGCTCCACAGCCTCTCTGGACAACCCGTTCCAGTGCTCAGTCACCCGCACAGTAAAGACGTTCTCCCTCATGTGCAGCTGGAACGTCCTGTGCACCAGTTGCTGCCTATTGCCCCTTGTGCTGGTGGCTGGCACCACCCGAAGAGCCTGGAAACATCCTCTTGGCACCCCCCCTTTAGATATTTATGTACAATAATGAGGTCCCCTCTCTTCTTGAGAGGTCTCTTCTTGAGGTCGTCTCTTCTTGAGGCTGAACAGGCCCAGCTCCCTCAGCCTTTCCTCTTAAGAGAGGTGCTCCAGTTCCCTGATCAGCCTCATTTCCCTCCACTGGACAAAACATACATCCCTGAAAGACATACATCAGGGTGGTAACTAAAAGAGCTAGAACCTTACTTTCAGAACATGGCTTTCTTCATGTTGTTACTTCTTCATCTTGTTCTAAACAGGAAAATGTTATTTAGTTAGTTTTCTTCCGTCTGTTGAGTTTTTATATCTGAATCAGTCCATGTGCTTACTCATTCTGTACAAAAAGTACTTGTTTAGAATAATTTGTTTTACAAGATTTTTGCATTCTGCCAAAATACAAGATTAGAATTTAATTTTTGCTAGATTTTGTATAAAATCAAAATAATCTAAGAACAATCTTTATATTAAACAAATTTCTACTTGTATGAAACACATGAAATCAAGTTTTCATTCATAATCTAATGCAATTGATACATACTACTTTGAAATGTTTCTACATCATGGAACTTCAATAACTCATGGTTTTGTTTTGTTTTGTTATTATTCTACTTTAGAGCCTACAAGATGAATTGGAAAAGCAAGAGAATAGCTTACAGAAATTTGGTTCTGTGACCAATGAATTGTTGAAAGAATGTCACCCACCAGTAACTGAAACACTCAACAACACTTTGAAAGAAGTGAATATGAGGTAGAAAATGTCTCTGTGTTAAACTTTATTTTTCATAGCAAATCTGTATTTATCCACTACCCAGTTTTCCATTATCCCTATTTTTCTTATATTTTATTAAGTTCTTGAGGTCATGAGGGGTTTGTTGGAACAGGCACAATTATTCCTTTTGCCAAGGACTGGAGTAGAACTCTCATTTACTGCTCATAATAAATGAAATACTTTTTTCCAGTGAGCATTTGGACATTAATGTCAGTAGTTTTGCTCCATGCTTTACTGCTAACCAAATTCATAAATACCATACTGGACAATAACACTGCACTTGAAATTTGAGAATTTTGTTTGCAATGGTTCAATGGTTTGCATCAGGTTCCCCAAATTTTAGGTTGCAATTTCTAGTTGTGGGAAGAGCATCATAGGCAGGAAGATCTAAGCCCCTCACCAGTACGTTGGCAAACAGCTTCCCCAGCTTTAAATTCAGGCAAAATCCAGTAAAAGAGTTTATTCAGAGCAGATACAGGAAGGGAGGATCCAAAAGAAGAAAGATTGGTGAAAAGCTGGGAATTTTTTTGAAAACGGGATCATGCCAAATGTATTTTAGTCTCTTCAGTCCTGTCCTAGAAACTGGAAGTGGGGGGAGGGATTATTTAACCCCGTTTCAAAAAAAATATAGTGTAGAATTTAACAGTTTCAGTGACAGCTGACAGAATTTTTGCTTCAAAACCTTTGCTTTTCATCATACAATAATAGTTGACAAATATTGTGATTTTCTTTGGTAAGGAAAGAATTAGGCAGTTTGATAACTACTAGCACATTTGAGAAAGTATGTGTTCCTGGTTGCTATTAGAGCAAAAAATTCATTGGGGAATTATTATAGGAAACAATTCAAAGGGAAATAGCTTATTTAGTTGGGTAATAGAAATACAAAGATTTTTAATATGTCTGGGGGTATTATACAAGTGAGTTACACAGAGCTTTATGACTTAAACCCTCTGTGTCAGAGTTTGGGAGGAAATTGCAGGACAAAAAAAGGTGTCTTGTTTACGCCTGTTCTGGACCTCTTAGGCCCTCACAGGAATCTGCTATTGGCAATGCATGGTTGGTCATGGAGTCTCTGTGAGGCTGAGGGTACTAAGTGGAAATAGCAGGAGATTCACTTCAAAAAGTGTGCTGCAGCTCTGACCACAAGCATTAATAAACAGCATCCAAGGTGTAGCACAGATCAGACACACTGTGTCAGGTCAGAACAGCCTGTCAGCATATTTCTTGGTTTGGTATTTTTGTTAACAAATCTCTGGATCTTGATTGTTACCAAATTTTTTAAAAGTCAAGAGACCATGTGAAACAGGGGGAGAGGGACAGGTATGGTTGTTGTGGACTCGCAGGCTTCCATCACTCATGCATGACTTCCACCACTCTTCGCCAGGTGGAACAACCTCCTGCAGGAGATTGCAGAGCGGCTGCGAGCCAGCAGGGCCCTGCTCCAGCTGTGGCAGAGGTACAAGGACTGCTACCTGCAGTGCTCTTCCACAGTCCACCAGCGAGAAGAGCGGACCAGTGAGCTCCTGAAGACTGCAACCAGCAAAGACATTGCTGACGATGAAGTTACTGCTTGGATTCGGGACTGTAACGTATGTTCAGTTAAGCTTTGCAGCTTTTCTCGGCTCTGGGGGCTAAAAAACATCTCAAGAGGTTCTCCATCACTAAACTCTGTAGTTGGTATTTTAGAATCTTGTATATTAACATATTTCATTTTACTGATGCGGCTTAGGCACAGGAGAGACAGCTTTACATCTGCTACCAAAATCTCATGAGTGTCTCTAAATTTTGATCCCTTCATTAGTTGTTGTGGTGTTGTTTCAGAAGCTTGTATCTAAAGTCTTCTCTTTGGAGAAGGTGGATAAATTATATCAATTGATTCAGCCTTAAGTTCCTGCTTAATGAAGGCATTCTTGCTTGGGAAAGTATCTCTACCAAGTCTTTTGAGTTCCTTATAATAGAAAGAAACACGAAATCCTTTGACTATATTCCCACCATTCAAGATCATTCACATTTTCAAAATGATGGAGATGTCTTCATCCTTCTTTATGGAAGGACACCATTCCCTCTGAAACATTGATATTCTTCCTTTTTCAAGATTGTATCTCAAGGCAGCAGAATAGTTTATCTCCTCTCTGTGCTTACATTTTGGTTCTTTTGAGCTTAAGTTAATGTTGAGTGTCATTGACCAAAAAATAAAATACTAAATGTCTCAATGCAAGCAAACAATTGCAGTGAGAAAAATAAACTTGTTAGTGTTTATAAAATAAAGATGTTCATGATCTTTTGAAACGTTTGCTGCCATGGTCAGGCACCATGGACTGGCCATTCAGATTGTTTGGTTCAAGTAATTAATTTCCTGATGTCCCATTCTTTAACCATTATGTTAGGCTATTTACAAAAGTTATTTTTTCAGCCCTCCTGATAAATCAGCAGGAAGAAAAGGGAGGTCTACACCTAATTCAATTCACAGTGAATGCTGCCACTGCTTAGGACCATCATGTCAGTAAATTCAAGGGGTTTCTTTCAACAGTTACTGTCTCATCAGCAACTCAGGCTTGCTCAAAGGTAGCTGAGCAGTGTCTTTTTTCCATTCCTTTCTGTACAGGTTCTTTGATGTATCTTTTTGTTCTTCAAGTCATACAGAATGTAACTGGAAACTCTGATATTGAAATGCAGAAGTAAATAGAAGCTTTCCTTGCAATGCTTGAGTTCAGTCATTTCATTCTTGCTGTAAATCAGGGGATGGTGACATCACCAGACTGTCAAGTTAACTATTCATGTCCTTATTCAATGTGTTGCCACAGGATGTACTCGCGGATTTGAAAACAGCGCAGGAGTCACTGGTTGTTCTTCAAGAACTGGGGGAGGAGCTAAAAAGCCAAGTGGAGGCTTCAGCAGCAGCAGCCATACAGTCTGATCATCTCTCTCTGAGCCAGAATCTGTCAGCCCTAGAGCAGGCTCTCCTCAAGCAACAGGCTGCACTCCAGGTATGCAGACAGGGCTTACAGTCCTCAAATGTGATCGTCCTGTGGTACCTGAAAAGACATAAATTAGCTAAATCTGCTTGGGAAAACAGGGTATTGTTACCTGTTCATCAGCCTTTCCTAGACTTCCCTGGAAGCCAAAGCTGAGAGTAGAAAATACGCTCAAGTCCAGGAAAGAGATGTTGGAAGAAGGTCCAAATTCTGGGAAGAGGATAGCAAATCTCATGCAGGAAAATGTCTGTCTGGAATGCCAGGGTGGCCATGCTTTCTGCACACAACAGTAGTGCTAACAGCTGGATACACACCTACTGCTCCCCTGAAGAAAACCACTCTTCCCACCTATTTCTTTAACAGTAAAAGAAATGAGAGATTCTGAATATTGTGTAGAATTGATTTTTGCAGTTCCTATTAGTGTCAGTGAGCAGACTGACAAATTAGTGTCAACGGCTGTTTAATAGAGGTTGCCAAATTGCTTGTGTCACCAGGGTCTAAAGAGCAAAAAAGGAGTGGAAGAATGTATTCTGTAGGAAACTAGTTGGTTGAAAAAGCCACAATGGTAGCAGCTTCTGCTTGAGAGAAGAGGATTTACCCAAGAAATCCAGCAGTGTCTGAAATGTGCTTGTAGTATTACTGTACTGTGAGGAGACAAAACACCCGAAAATTTCTTAATTTAAAATTGCAATAAGAGTGACTTGTCATCTCTGCTGGCAATAAATTAAACAGAGGAGTTACCTTTATAAAAGACAGTTAGAAAAGGTTATCTATTTCAAGGTAAGGAGATATTTATGCACTTTGCTGAAATGTTGCCTTTGCTATGATCAAAAATACTCTTCTAACGTAAAAAAAACATATCCAACTAATTCCACAGTCTGCAAGCAAAGCAGCTCCTAGCCAGTTCTGCTGTTTTCAAATCTATAATGAGAATAAACAGGAGTGTAATGTCAATAAGGAGGCTGCAAAACCAAAACTGTGGATCCTTTTGTATTCAAGGCTGGAGCCCTGGACTTTCAAACCTTTGCCAAGAACCTGGAAGTCCTTGAGACCTGGATGACAGAGGCAGAAGAAACATTGAAAGAACAGGATCCCAGTCACTCATCTGATGCCTCGGCAATACAGAGTAGAATGGAGCAACTCAAGGTGACTAACAAACGCAGGAAGTGCTGGGGTTTTTCTTCTGTTGGCCTGGTTATTTGTAGTGCAGGGTATGCTCAGATATCACACATGCATTCTATGTGTGGTAAAGGACTATCACTCATGAAAATTGTAAGACTGAGAACTTGGAAGTTTGATGGCAGTCAAGGAATGATTGTTACATTGTCCCTGAGTGAAGATGAGAAGGACAGTCAAACTGTTTAGAATAAAATTAATAACAGATCAAAACGGGAATGGAAACTTCAGCAGTTTTTGGATATTGCCTTCATCTTGTTTTCTCACTTTTTAAAAATTTATTCAATTCCTGTATCAGTGGTATCTTATTTATGTATGAAGTAATTCATACATTTTGGGTAACTTGATATACCAAAGAAACATTCATACTTTGTACTGTGTGATCTCCATTTGAGGTCTTGCACACTTTCGTTTTGTGTGGCTTCTTTTTCCCTCTCCTTCTTTCAGAGGCCGTGACAGAAGTTGCTGAACTTTGTGATCTAGGCTGTTTTTGTTGTTTTAATCTTCCATTGTTTTTCTATCAAGATAACTATAGACAGAATTCCAGTTTGGACTTGATAAAAAGCAGAGCATTTTCCTTATATAGTGAACTGAGTATTTCTGTACTGCAAAACAAAAACGTAGAAATAAAAAGTTGAATAATTTCAGTGCCAGTTTAGCAACCTAGAATTCAGGCTAAAAAACAAGGAGAAAGGATCATTTATTTTGACAGTATAAACATATGGCTTCGAACACCAGGCTACTTCTGCAGCTCTGAACTGTAAATCTCCCATTCAGCAAAACACTTCAGTGCAATTTGAGTGTACTTCTTTGCACACATTTAATCATGAACACAAGTCTTCTCCTGTTCTGGGACCAGAAGATGAAAACTAGAAATGCAATTTTTCCCTGGCATAGAGATTTCTTACCACTTGGTGGCAACCAAGGCTGTTGTAAATTTAACTGAGTGCTAGTTCATAATTTTGAAGTCAATATTAATGTAATTCCTGAACTTCCCAGTTACCATTTCTACTGTTTGTTGCAGAGTCAAATGCTGAAGTTCAGCAGCATGGCCCCAGATTTGGACCGTCTTAATGAGCTGGGGTACAGGCTTCCTCTGAATGACAAAGAAATCAAAAGGATGCAGAACCTGAACAGACATTGGTCTCTGATCTCATCTCAGACTACAGAGAGATTCAGGTGGGGATAAATAAAGATTGTTCTACAGTTTTCTTCAATTACAAGTTATAAAGTATACCTTTTGCAGAATATAGAAAATGTTTCAGATATTTTATTAACCTGAGTTCCTTTTCTTTGGTGTGCTTATAAGTAAAGAGCACTTATAAGTAAAGTTTGAGCTGAGAAGTAGGTTTTGCCACAAATTACCAGGATTTGAAACGAGTAGGACTGCTTCTTTTCCAGGTATTGACTAAATAAATTGAATGAGGCAGCTAAGTGGGAAAGGTGTTACCATCTGATTTGGAATTACCTGAATCCATCTCTCTTTCTTTCTTTCAGTAAGTTGCAGTCTTTCTTGCTGCAGCAGCAGACCTTCTTGGAGAAATGTGGGACTTGGATGGATTTATTAGTTCAGACTGAGCAGAAGTTGGCAGTAGAGGTTTCAGGAAACTACCAAAGGCTTTTAGAGCAACAGAGGGAACATGAGGCAAGTAATCATGTATATTTATACATAGCTAAAACACATACTATTTATATATAGAAGGAATGCACATTCTTTTTGTGAATGATACAGTAGCATGCCTTGAATTGTATTGGTGTGCACCATATGAGGATAACTTAAAAACAGGAACAGCCATGTCAATAATAGCCAGCGTGGAGGAGGACTTGAGTGTCTGTGTTTGTGCATAACACATCACTATGCCTATGAGTGCCTCTCCTACATTAGTCTACTTCAGATTGGTTTGTACCAAGGAAAGCAAAGCTCCTGTAAATACCTAACAATTCTCATGCCATTTGGCTCTTTGCCTTCAGTCATAACTGGAGAAAATATCTATTCTGGTTTTGTTTATTTGTTACTAAATTATCAATGCATATAGCATTTGAAGAACATGTTGAAGGAGGAGTTTTCTGTCAAGTACCGTGTTATATAATTCACCATGGTGCCTCCATTTGGTAACATTTCCTTGGAGAACAAACTGATTTGGTCTTTGCTGTGTGCTGGAGTCCTTTGTCTGTTTGTAACAAATCAAGAACTAGCACAGCTTTTGCTGCGGGGAAAAACTGATTCAGAGTTTTTACTAGTACCAGATTCAGAGTTTATGATTCTTCTGTGAAGTCAAGTGGTGCACATTTTTTCTCCACCCGTATTGCTACTGCCAAGAATCCTGGTAAAGATGAAGTAAAAGAAGTCAATTTTCATACCAGAGCTCCCATGTGGCCGCACTAGTTTCAGTTCCCACAACTTTTTCAGCTGACCTTCCCCTAGACTCAGGCTGGATTACTGGAAGAGTTATGTCCTTCCCCTTCTCTTGCCTTATATCTCACAGCATAATGTTTGAATGAATATCTGATAGCAAAAAGTATTTCACAGCCATTTTTAGCATACGTTTGCTTTAGCATCTAACTGCCTTTGCTTTCACAAATGTCATCCATTTAATTTACTTTCATTGCTGCCAGCATTAGCTGGACAGTCTCTTTGTAAGTTTAAACATCTCAGATCTTTGAGATTTGAATGCCCAGAAATTATTACTAAGTGGATAATTTCCTACTGTTGTTGTGTCTTCTCATGGCTATAATTTTTTGAAGGGAGGGCAATCTTCTTGCGTTCGTTTGTCTTGAGATCTCAGCTCTCTCCTGAAACTTCGATCTGAGCAGATGAGCATTACTTGGGCACTCTGTTTAAGCCCTTTTTTTTCCAACTGTAAAGTCATCTCAGAATAAGAGAATTAATATCTTGTTTTCTAAATACTGCAGTTCATCCTAAAAAAAGTAACCTGCTTTTTTTTTTTTTTTAAATCTTATTTTTGGCCTTCTTTTATAATCCAGATGTATTCATTACAAAATGTCCTTTTAAGTGCTTCCTGATAGTCACAAAGAATTTTCTTTCCACTCCTTGTGGCTGAAAGGGTCAAATCTCAACTTCTTGAGATGCATTTCCACATTGTTTCGCTTTGTATTTTGGAAAATAATGAGAAGATGTTCTGTTTCCACCTGAATTCCCAGAATGGATATTGAAAAGCTTCCAGCTCTATTATTGGCTTTCTGGTGACTCTTAACTTTTGCTGGTTTTTACCCAAAGAAGACCCCAGCCACTTTAGTGGCCTTATTTAGAAATATCCTTCTGGTGAAGTTTAGAAGGTGGAGGTGACAGCTTTTTCAGACATCATTTGCGAACACTGGCATCTGCATCAGTCTGCCAAGACGATCTCGTAATCACTCTTTCACCGTTCTCCAGTACATGGGACAGTGCTTGGGACTCCCTTGCAGTGGGAGTGCACTGAGACAAGCATTTGAGAAAGTGCTGGCAGGGAAAGGGGAAGAAAGTTGCCAACTCAATTACCAAGTTTTTTTCCAGTGTGTTGGTGTTGTCCATTTCAACGCTTGCCCTCCCTTCCTCCTCCTTTAAATTCCTATTTCTGTGATTCATGGTGATCTACATTTATGAGAATAAATTTGGATGACAAGTGGTCCCAGGTGATGGGGTATCTCTCTTATGTACAGAATGTTAATATGGAAAGGAAGTGGATGGTGACCGCAATATCTCTACTTCGGTGTAGGGCTTGAATAAGTCCATTCTAAGCAGAGTTCCCATGTTCAATAAGCTTTTATTTCAGCTGTCCTCCTAAAAAAGTATTAAAATTTTCCCTTTTGAAAGAAACTGGGTTTGCTGGTTTTTAGTTTTGGGTTTTTTTACAGGTTTTGAGGGGGTTCTTTGGGGGGTGGTTGGGTCATTGGGCAGAAAGAGTTGTTTAACAAGTTTCAAGCAGTTGTGTTCTGTTTAGTCTCAATCTTTCAACAGTGCTGGTAGATGCTGTTGCCTTCTATGCTTCATGTCCCCTAACTTGACAAAAATAGATGTGACAGAAAGTAAAATTTCTGCCTTTTTGCTCAGCTTTCTGATATTCTCAATGCCACACTATTGTGGCTTCATTCATGAGATAATAATAGCATTCAGTTTCCCTCTGATTCAGGCTCAGTCAATGGTAAGTGCCAAGGTATTCAAAGAACAGTATCAAATATTTCTGCAAAGAAATCAGACAATATTCTTTCTTTCTATGGGAAAATTTATGACCTGAGTAGAATTTTCAGAGTTAACTCAGTGATTCAGAGAGGCAAAATCTTATTTTGAAAAATTACTGCATCATCTAGAAGACCTAAACTGCATGCAATGTGCTTGAGAGATTTAAATGTGCAGGTGCCAGTGGGTGTTTTGCTGGCAGGTACAGATGCAGGGATTGGTACCATCACAATCTGAGCTGGTGGGAAGCCATGTAACAGGAGTGGTCTAGACTTGGAGACTAGTGGCTCTTAGTTCAGGCAAGGGTGAACTTTCATCCACTGCAAATACCATTACTAATTAAAGAAAAAAAATCTCAAGCTTCATACCAGTATACTTTCTCCTTGAATCTTTTAAACACAGAGTGGGTCCAGTGATGCCTGAGTGAACCTTCATGAACATAAAAATATTCCTGAAGAACCTTACGTAGAGACATAGTCCATTACTAGAAGAAAAGATGTTTTTAAAAATAAATATAAGTAGTATATACACTTGAGTTATGTTTGCTTAAGTAGTAACTAGGTAATTGTTTGTTTTCAGTCACATTTAAGTAATAAAAGGGTTTTTAAAATATCGTGGAAGTTTATTATGCTATTATTATTTGTGGGGGAAATGAATACGAAAACTTGGAAGAAGTGGAAAATTGATTTCTAGCTCCTATACATAGCTGTCTATTTCTTCTAAAATTCTATTGGCAGTGTAAAAGTGTATTAAAAGTTTATATAATACTGTCACACGTGGTCTGTGTAAGAAGGCAAAAGATTATAAAATTCTTAAACGTGTCAGAAAATAAAAAGTGCCCTTTCTGCCCAGGCAAAAAATACCCTATCTGAATTTTTTTGTAAATTATATTGTAAATTATGGTGTCAATCACACAGCTGTACTCAGAAACATGAAACCTAGCTCCTGTTGATATAATTTAGCTTTGTAATATTGGTCTTGAGGAACTAATAATAATTACTAGAAGCAGCAAGTAACTCTAAAATGAGAGTTTTCAATATATTTCTATTAAGGTCATGACAAAACTCCCATTGAATTAATCTGACATAAGATTAAATATATGAAAATTCATTTTTATCAGTACATACAGACAGAATTAAAATGAGGGATCTTGTTTTAACATCCTTGTCTCCTGTACAACAGCTGTTCCAGGCAGAGATGTTCAGCCGCCAGCAGATTTTGCATTCAATTATCTCTGATGGGCAGCACCTCCTGGAACAAGGACAGGTGGATGACAGGTAGACATTGCTGTATTGTTGCTGCTGCTGGTTATGTGAAGTAATACTTAGGGTAGTGGGAGACTTCCTAACAGAGGAGGTAGCAGATGGCAGTGATCAGATCATGCTCTTCTGAAGTGGAAGTTACTGTTGCTGTGGTTAAGCTGTTAATTAGCCAGATCTTAAGACAGTGTTCATTAGAATGCTATGGGGTATGTGAATGCATTTGGGAATACAACAACCTTCTGAGGCTGCTTCTCTGACAAAGATTTGTCTTGGAATATCAAGCACATTACATATATATCTATTTCAATGTATTTTCAAAATGTCACTTTCACCAAAGGAGCCCGAATGGACACATTTAGTGGGTTACACTTGATTTATGTCACCTGGGGATTTGCCTCTACCAGGAGGATTCCCTACTGCCATTTAAGAACACCTGCAGCCTTAATGTGATGGAGTAGGAATTCATTGTTGCCTGGGATTTTATTTTAAACGCTTGTGATCAAATGAATGAAAATCAGTGGAACACCAGTGGCTTCACACTTGTGCATATACGTTGACTTTGCTAAGGTTATCATGGTAGTGAGATTAACTGTTTATTGGAAAGTGAGAATTTTATTAGTTCTATGTGTATCTTATGCCTGCTTTGAACTCAATAGTAAATCTGGGGTGAATTGTGAAATCTCCATGATTTACTATGAATTTGACTAATCTGAAATGGCAAAACCTATGGGTTTTCTTTGTGTTTTCTGGGAAGATGGTAGAAGAAAGAGTCCTGTACATTAAACGTTTGGGGTTTTAAGGTCTCAATGATTGGATCCCTTTAATTCTCCCTAAATTCTCTCTCTACTAAATTCTCTTTAGTACTTGAAGTGTGGGGTTCCTAGCCTCAGTCAGCCTTCATGAGACTTCAGTGCTTTTCTCTTAGTGGTTTTTAACTGACAGACAGACACCTTCCTTTTCCCTTCAGTTTTATTTCATTAAGCAAATATATCGAAGTGTGAAGGTGACTGTGTACTTTTATTACTTATCTATTTGTGATAGGGATGAATTTAGTCTGAATCTGACTCTCCTGAGTAATCAGTGGCAAGGAGTGATTCGCCGGGCGCAGCAGATGAGGGGGATCATTGACAGCCGGATCCACCAGTGGCAGCGCTACAGGGAGATGGCGGATAAGCTGCGCAAGTGGCTGCTGGAGATGTCCTGTCAGCCCGTGACTGAACTGGGCAGTGTTCCCATCCCACTGCAGCAAGCAAGAGTGCTGCTGGATGAAGTGCAGGTATGTGCAGTGTCTTTGAAGGAAAAGGAGAAAGTCCCTGCCCTTTTTTACAGTCTTCACCATTTGAAACATTCTTTAAAATGTCTTCGGTTCAGCCTGTCTGCCCTCCCAGTTCTTCTTTGGAACTGGTGTAACACCAGAAGCAGTAGCATGATGGAAGCAAAGCTGGAGCTCATAAAGGACATGAAATAGAGAGCTTACTGGGCCCTCCTCTCAAGCCGTGTTTCCTTCTGTTTTTGCTTTCACCCAGTGTCACACTGAAACGGTCTTGAAAAGATAGTGATGACCTCTTTGAGGAATGTATACTAGATAACAAGGATTCCTTGAATGTCCATCTTCATGAGAGGTTAACAGTGTCTAGTGAGCAGCTTGGTGTCTTCAAGCTTTTTAACTGGAAGATGGATATAATAATAATAACCCTTATAAGCATGATAGGCTCTAGAGGAACTCTTTCTCTTTAAGAGCAATTGAGACACTGATATTAATGGGGAGGAAGAAGTCTTACAAGTCTTTATCTCCTTGGAGAAATTTTTTAAATGTCTGCTGCAATAAGTGATTGTGAAAACGTTAAGGTAAGGCATTTGGGCTGTAGTTCATGCTTAAGACAGGGTATGCAGCCAATTAAAGTATGGGCTTGAGAGTGAATTACTGAGTTGCTAATTGTAATTGAAAAGACAAACCTGACAGAAAACTATTAATATTTTCAGCTTAAAGAGAAAGTTCTCTTAAGGCAACAAGGGAGTTACATCCTCACTGTGGAAGCTGGGAAGCAACTGCTGCTCTCTGCTGACACTGGAGCTGAGGCAGTCCTGCAGGCAGAGCTTACTGAAATCCAGGAGCGCTGGAAGACAGTTAGCACTCAACTGGAGCAACAAAAGAAACAGCTTGCTTTGCTGCTAAAAGTAAGTGTACAATTTCTTCTGTACTTCTTCAGCAAGTTTGTGGTTTCTCACTGTGAACCCTGGTGAAGGAAAGCATTCTCAAGGGACAAACATAAATACAGGAACTGCATATACATACATAAATTAACAATTTCCCTTCATCTCTGAAACTGGGAGTTTCATTTATAGAATGAAGATGAATACTGAAGTATTCTTCACAACAGGCTTGCATGTCAGCTGATACATTTTAACTGATGTTTCCAGAATACTGCCAATAAAGTATATACACGCAACTCCTATTTTCAAAATAGAGCAGAAATTTATTTTCTTTTGCACAATTTTGTTTAATTTTTATACATATTTGTATTGGGTTTGAGTGGCAAAGTGTTTCTAGGGAGAAGATGCAGGTATGACTTCTGCGAGAAGCTGCCAGCAGCTTCCCCTGTATCTGATGGAACCATTGTTAGTTGGCTCCATGACGGACCCACTGCTGGCCAAGGCTGAGCCCAACAGTGATGATGGTAGTGCCTGTGGGATAACAGAGTTGAGAAGATGAAAAAAATAAATAAAATTACTGTGCAGGAGCAATTGCATCCAGAGAGAGGAGTGAGACAATGTGACAGCAGCAACTTCGCAGACACCAAGGTCATTGAAGGAGGGGGAGGAGGTGCTGCAGGAGCCAGAGCAGAGATTACCATGCAGCTCATGGTAGAGACACGGAGCTCTACGGTGGAGCAGATACCCACCCGCAGCCCATGGAGGTGCACAGGGAACCAGAGATCCACCTGCAGCCCATGGAGGTGCACAGGGAACCAGAGATCCACCTGCAGCCCATGGAGGACCCACACCAGAGCAAGTGGATACCCAAAGGAAGCTGTGACCCCGTGGAAAGCCCATACTAGAACAATTTTGCTGGCCTGACCTCTGACCCTTGTTGGAGCAGTCTGTTCCTGGGGGTCTGGAAGGAATCCATGGAAGGGACTCTCTCTGGAGCAGTTTGTGAAGAACTGCAGCCTGTAGGAAGAACTCGTGGAGAAGTTCATGGAGGATTCTCTCACATGGGAGGGACCCCATGCTGGAGCAGGGGAAGAGTGTTAAGAACATCACAGACTATTGTTACTATATGATTTGATATGGGTAGTTCTTCATCAAGATAATCATGAAATACTGGCGTATATTGGGAAAAAAGGAAGGAGAGAAATACAAAGGCAGTGGTAGAAGGAGAATATCTTGAAACAGAAGACGTAGTTTCAATACAATGCAAGTTTCAATAGAAGTTCTGTATTTTCTGGTATCACACAACTGGCATTCTTTGTGGGCTTACTGGTTTATTAGAGATCCTTCTGTCTTTATATAAAGCTTTAACAACCAGGTGAGGCAGGTAAAACCATACTGTCGCTTGACATGGTTTGACTGCGTTGGACACATTAAAAATTTTGTAAAGTACACAAACACTAAAGTAGGGTGTAGCTGCTAGAATCCTGATTTAAAGAAGACTACAAATACTTCAATCTACCTTGATTCTTCAGTTTCCCCAACCACTTTTTTTTTTTTTCTCAGAGATAAATGCACCTGAATGCAGCTCTTGTCAAAGAATAGTGGTCTGTTTAATACAGACATTCAAGAAAGGAAGTGGAAAATTAATTTTGTCAGGGAGAGACCTTCCTGAAAGGATGGAGTTGGATCTAGACAGCATTTTAATAACAGAAGAGCTTGTATATTTCTACTAACAGAGACCTACACACAAAAAATTTGACACAGTTCTACACATGACTCAAGATCTGAGAATTATTTAGAGGGAGATTTCAGGGCGTGTTATTTCTAGGCAAATCAACTGACATAAATATAACACAGATCAGAACTGGAGTCTAATAAGCATTCTGCTTTCAGGACTGGGAAAAATGTGAAAAGGGCATAGGAGACTCCCTGGAGAAGCTACGATCATTCAAAAAAAAGCTTTCTCAGCCGTTGCCAGATCACCATGATGAGTTGCATGCAGAACAGATTCGTTGCAAGGTAAAGCACTTATCTGTTGATTGTTGTCTCGTCTTTGCCTGCCTTTGTGCAGTAACCTCTTGCATTGTTAATTGGCTTTATATCACTGACTGTGCAAACCAGTCAGCCATCCCCATGACAAGAAACTGCCCATGTAACGTATGGACACCATAATACCAGAGTGGTCTCACCATAATGCAAATCCTGCAGAGTAAATACAGATCTGATCAAAGTAATACCAGAACAGGGTCTGAAATATATTGTGGAAGGGCTGTGTATTTGTGTGTTTTTATTATAAACTTCAAACCTCAAATTTAAACTCATGGTATCTAATCTTCAGGTTTAGTGCTTTTTATTTGAGATGAACTGACCATGGGGGATTTAAAACAACACTTTATGGTATATTATTAGCATTTTAGAAGTGGATTACAGCTTGAAAATATTTTCAGTACAGAGAAGTCCAAACCAGTACTTGAACTTCCCAGATACATTTGAACTTTGGAGAGTTGATAGTATCTTAGTTTGTAACTTCTTGTTACAAGGCTGATGTATCATTCTGTACTGGGGAGTTAATACCATCATAACTCTGAAAATATTGATACATTTGGAGTTGGTGTCTTCTTTTTCTTTGAAATGGGGCTGAAACAGTCTGCTTCATGTGGTGGGTCTGCTCAGATATGACTTAAATCAGTGGGTAACACCACTTGTCTGTTTCGTCAACATACTCATAAGCAAACTGATCCTTTTTCCTTGTGTTCTTCTTTTAAGGAGTTAGAGAATGCTGTTGAAGGCTGGACAGATGACCTGGCACAGCTCTCCCTGCTGAAGGAGACCTTGTCTGTCTATATCAGCGCAGATGATATCTCAATCCTCAGTGAGCGAATAGAGCTCCTGCACAGGCAGTGGGAGGAGCTGTGCCACCAGGCAAGTACAGCACTGAGCAGTGATGGGAGCAGTTTGCAGGCTACAAACGTGTTGGGAGAAAAATTTAATCCAAGTCCACGGATTTTAGAAAAGATCCATGTAGGCACCCCTAAATTCAAAAGTGAATTCTTTCTGAGTCAGGGGAAACATTCACTGAAATATTCCTTTAGTCATATTTAAACAGGCTTGAAAATCCACAAAAAAGTCACACTGTGAGCTGTGGGACTTGGCATGGCTGGCTGGGAAAAAACACAAAAATAATACAGTTACACTTTACTTTGGTGGAAGACCTGTGCTCAGAAAGGATGTTCCCTCCCCACTCAACACTGCTTGATTGTACCTTCAGTTCTACTGATAGTTTCTCCTTCTTCAGACCTTGGTTTCTGCATTTCTTTTAGTCTGAGGGTGACTTGCTTGCCTGCAAAATGAGCTGAGGAATATTGTTTCATTTTTTTCAGGCACATCACACTATTAGTGTGCTTCTAGCCTCTGATATGTAATCCAGGTAGTGGAGTCTTCCTTACTCAGCTTTTCAGATTATCCTGATGTCATTTCTGTGATTCAGTAGAGGTTGCAATCCAGGTATGATGGGGCTAACTTGAAATAGTTACCTCATGTAAACTACCTGTGAAGGCTACAAAAACACCCCCAAAGTAGGAAAAATACTTCACAGTAACCAGCACAGATCTAGTTATGTGTTAGTTGCATTTGAATGAACCAATGTAGATACATCTAAATTATGATACAGTCACTGCATGTATGTTTATGGAAGACGAAGGAGCCAAGTAAAGAAGTTTTATCTTAGTTCTGAGCATGCTGAGTGTTTCAGGATGTAACCTAGCACAAGCCTTCGTTCAACTGCTGCTTATTTTCGGAAAGCCGTCATCCAGTTTAGAACCGCAAAGAGGAAATGCAAGATCACATGTGTGCCCCTGTTAACCTAACACAGTAGTTAAAAAGCACATCTCTTTCATTTGTGAAAGAGCAGATGCAGTCTTTATCTTTTCAGCTGAAATGATGATATAAAGTCAGAAATAACGCAGATCAAAATGGGGATAAAGTAAGTATTTGTACCAATGTCTGAAACTGGAGAGGTTACTTTGCTGCTCAGCCTGTGCTGTTATTTTGATTTCAGTGTCCATCTTGGTCTGTTACTGTTCCCAGTCTGAGATGGTACCACAGTTACAGCTATTTCTTAAGCACAGCAATATTTTCCTTCCTCCTTGTTAACTGCAGCATTTGCTTGTTTGATGTGTCATGCCTAATCTTTCCTGTCAGGGCACACCTCAGTGCTTTGGAATCGCTCAGGGTGTCATGCCTATCCACAGGAAATAGTCATCTATGAAATTAGTGTGTTGGTATTCAAGTAAAAAAATTACTTCTGGAAAATACAGTGTATCTTGGATTTAGGTTTGTACTGATGCGCTGGTGCACAGATTGCACAGACTTTTGGACTTCGGCCTGTACTATGTCTGCATCCTTTTTTTTTATGCTTTGGTCAAGAATTTTTAATTTTCTTTTTAATTTAATCTCTTAGACTAAAAATAAATTAATATATTTTATAAAATTTTATAAGTGAGCAAGAATTGTAAGAAAATACAGTTTTTATCTTCTAATGAGAATTTTGGGTTAGAGACATTATGAAACAAGATATTGACTGACTACAGAGCTTAATGCTTGGGTGCCTCCCTCTGTGCACAGGATGTAGCTGACAGGAAATCTGAGATCAGCGCTTACCCCTGAACTTACAGGCAGTCACATAAATTTTTTGCTGTAGAACTCCAGTTTGTTTTAATGGCAAGTAAGTGGTTGCAACACTTTTTCAAGGCTAGAGGAATTCACATGGAGGCACAAAGTGCTTTAAGCATGTTTTAAATGCATATACTATTTTAGTTTCATTTACTCTTTGCAAATGGTTTAAGGTCTCCTTGCGCCGACAACAAGTCAGTGAGAGACTGAATGAGTGGGCTGTCTTCAGTGAGAAGAACAAGGAGCTCTGTGAATGGCTGACACAAATGGAAAGTAAGGTGTCCCAAAATGGTGACATCCTCATAGAAGAAATGATTGAGAAACTTAAAAAGGTATAGTGTACACTTACATACTCTTATTTAACTGTTTACTTGTTTGTGAATTAGCTGAAATTAAGGTTTTACCTTGCTCTGATGTGTTCTGGTGACTGTGCTCTCTTGCTATGCAGCATTTTCTTGTATTTCTTTGTATTTCTTATTCTTTCTCCCAGAATACCAGAAAATTATGTGAATGCAAAGTCAGGAGCATCTGAATGCTTTAATAACTGTCCAGTCAGAATTGTCTGTAATGAGTTAAACTATAGCAGACATTGTGGTTTGGCTGGTGTTGGGTGTTGTCTTTTATTCTTCTGGTAGTTGTTTTTGTTTATGCATCAAATATATAGGAAGTTGTCGCTCCACTGTACCAATCAACTAAAAAAACATTCACTTGTATATTTGCACATTTCCTTTAGTAGTGTAGAGTAGAGTATATTTAGAATAAGTACCCTGTCTTATGATTGCTCTTTACTGTCTAGGATTATCAAGAGGAAATTGCTGTAGCCCAGAAGAACAAAATCCAGCTTCAGCAAATGGGAGAGAGACTTGCTAAAGCCAGCCATGAGAGTAAGGCATCAGAGATTGAGTACAAACTTGGCAAGATCAATGACAGATGGCAGCATCTTCTAGATCTTATTGCAGCCAGGTAAGACAGTTATTTTGTTTCTAAGTTTTAAGTGGGACTGATTAATATGCTGGATGTCATGCATTTAAAATCCTTTATTTTCTGCCTTTTCATCATAAATTCTGAAATAAATTTATTCTTAACTGTCAACACATCTCTGTGAAATTCACTGTCCTGTTTTACTTTATGGTACAGGACATTTCTTCAAGAGTCATTTAAAAGCTTCATTATAATAATATGGTGATGGTGATAGGTTAACAGTTGGACTTGATCTTAAAGCTCTTCTCCAAACTTAACAGTTCTATATTTCTACAATATAAGATCAGTTACAATCAGATTTAGTGACCTTTGTTCTAGTACCATCTTACTTTACATGGTGCTTAAAACTGGATGCAAATGTAGTTTTCCTAAAAATTTCTCGACAGAGGAATTTCTTGACAGAGGAATCAAAACAGTGCCCTTGTAGTTTTGGATTTCAAGAAGAGCAGGTCCAAAACTAAGTCTTAAGTTTTCTGCCAGATCATTTTTTTCACTGATGTAGAAGAGAAACTGCAGGTAGATGTATGCACACTGAGCTTAACAACTCTTTTTATTCAAGGTCAAAAGTATAACAGCAATTTTCAGAACTTAAGAAAATACAGGCTTGTTGTTTGATATGTAAAGAAATTGATTTATTTGTTACAACACTTTCTGTTGAGCTGTCCTACAGCCTCTCTTCCATTACCTGCAATAATTTTCTCACAATTTTGCACTTCATGAATTTCGTAAATAGCTCATGTACTTTATAATTCACATTTCTTTGATGTAAGAGCATATGCATTAGTGATACTTCAGTCCTGTTAGCAGCAAAAGGGTTTGTTTAGTTTCATCTTTTTTTGTGTTCTTTTTTCATATGGTTTTACTGCATTCTTGCTCTGAAATCTATTAGCATGGGAGCAGTAGATTTTATGTAAGCAGAAGAATTTCAGTGGCTCCAGCTCCTCTAATAGTAGTTTGTTTTAAAGTAACAAACACCATATATTTCTTATAGAAAATTAAGTCAGGAAGTGTTGAATTACTGTCAAGGAGACCGCTTGGTTTCAGAGGATGTGATACATCACCTGTTGTTGAACTTGAAGCATATTTGAGATATTTTTATGTTATTCTTTTCAAATGCTTACTCAGAGAAATATTCAAATAATACCTTCAGGGCGTTTCTAGGAAAAGGGAATTGTATTCAGAAACTGCAAAACACATCTTTAAAATATCTGTCTTGTCTATTCAGTATCACAGATTAGTCCCCATTATAAGGAGAGGTGAGGGTTTAGGATTTTGTATCGTTCTTTGGTGGGGAGACATAAAATGCAATATTCACACTTAAACCCTCTCATTCTGGTATCATGAAGTGTCGAGTCCTAGTTCTAGACTAATGTATGTAAAATATTATTTACTTTTATTTCCAGAGCATTTCAACTTACCCTTCTCAACTGGGATGCTCAACATTATTGTATGCTTTTAAACATATATGTTAAAATGTAACTCTTTACATTCCAGTGCTCACTGAAGTGAAAAAAACTCTGCAAATTTGACGAAGTTTGGAAATAAATTGTGGAAAGGTGTGATGCTAGGCTATGAAAAGCTAGTTCAGCTATATCTTAGACTGGAAATCAATAAAACCCAAGCTGTTGATTAAATAATGTATGTACAAAATGCTTGTATTGATGTCTAATTACCAATGGACAAAAGGGTTGGCGATCCCCCAAGATAATTTTTAGAAGGCTCCAGAGGCCCTTTAGAATATGTTGTTATATATTGCCATGTGTTCCTGTTACGATATTTTGGAACTTGAAATGTGTCATATAACATTATTTTGGCTTCATTCAGCTAGTAAAGGCAGATTAGTTGTCCTGGTATTGAGAATAAGATACATCTTTTCCTGTTCTGGATGCCTGACAGTATTAATAAATTACTAGAGACTGCAGACTTTTCTGCAGTGCTACAGTAATCCCTTGCCTGGAGCATTTTCCTCAGTGGTTTGTTTCCTAGAATTGTGAACTAATAGAAAGTGCTGTGTGAAATTGCTTTAGTAATATAATATGGTAATGTATGTCCAGTCTGAATTTTTAACTGTTCATTTTTATACTGTGTGGTGAAACTTCTCCAGTCACCTGTAAAGGTTGCTTGCTTGCTTGCTTGCTTTCTCTTTCTTTCCTTTTCTTTCTTTCTCTCTTTCTCTCTTTCTGTCTTTCTTTCCCTCTTTTTCTCTTTCTCTTTCTTTCTTTCTTTTTCTTTCTTTTTCTTTCTGTCTTTCTCACATTCTCTTCCCTTACCCATTCCTTTTAATTGCCCCTCCATTCAGAGGAGGTCTGTAACTACAGAAGTGACAGCTGCAGAAAGATAGTTGTGTCTCTGCATCAGAGACTTCCGTTTCTTCCCTTCTAGAACCTTTTAATCCTTTCAGATTAATTTTTCTGATATGTCAGCCTCATGAAAAAAAAGTTGCCATTGTTTACAGCCAGGAAACAGTGCTCTTGCTGCAACTGTTTGGGCTTTGCAAAGAAGGCTTTGTATGTGTTTTCATCCTTTCCCCTACCACTCAGAGTCCACATTCCTGGAGATCAAATCTGGCACATGTTGATGAATGCAGGTTTTATTTAGAAACATGACCACTTGTCACCATCCAGTGTCATGTTATCAAGCAACGGCTGGTAACACTTGTTTGGAGTGAAACGTTTTCTGTACAGTACTCCCCAGCAAAGTGTGTCCCCTTTCCTCCCCCCGCCAAAAGAACAGTGTTTGCAGCCTTTGGGAGTGGAAGTTCTTCTTTTTAATACTGGAAAATTTCATGGTTGTGGTGGAAGACTTGCATGCTGTGAGGATGGCGGAGGACAGCAGTGTGGATTCAGACCTCCCAGACTGTAACTGTGATATCACAAGGCAGGCAGCTATTTTTGTTTGCTTTTGATTGATACTATTCTGTCTGAAGTCTTGGCTTGCTGGGAAACTAACTGAAATATTGATATGTAGAAATCACTACTGTAGCTAGAAATTACTGTTTTCTGCTCAGTTTAAAAACAGTTGACAGTGGTAACAGCATACTTTGTTTTACAGCTAGTACCTTTGGAATTTGGAATAATTTTTTGATAGTAATGGTGACTTAGAACTAGAAAAATCTCTGAGCTCTCTGAGAGAAACTGTGGACTGACTTTACTGCTGTTCTTAAATATGAGAGCATGTACACACATGAGAGTAAACAGACTATCTGTCTGCTTGGTGTTTGCCATCAAAGGGACATGACTACAAGCAAATGGCAGAGAAGGAAAGAACCTGTAAAGAAAGTATTTCAGACTTATCTACATCCATCTGTCCTGTTCCTATTAACAACTGTTTTGTAACTGCATGTAATACTTGAACTCAGCCCACATCATCTTTGATTTTTGATTCAGCTTCCCTTTTTCCCTTTTCTCATTATCTTTTCTAGAAATTTAGCTGTTGTTCAGAATTCTAGAAATTCAATCTTTGAAAGAGGAAACTGATTGGAGTAGTAAATATAACTGGCTTTACTGGTGTCCTACTACGCAGTGGTACTGTACTTTGGAAAATAAATCTTTTTTACTTGTAAAAAGATTATTTTTAAACTGATCTTTTCAAAGCTGATTTTAATAGTGCAACATTTTTCACTATTTCAAGGAGTGTTTCTTAAAACTTTGTCTTCTGTTCCAATTAGATATTTTTTTTTAAAGTACCTTTTCTGCTTGCTTCTGTCTATTGTACAGACTTAGCCAACATGCTCTTACTGAGTTTTTTCATGTTGCTTTTAAAGTTTAATATTAGTAAGCAGCTGTCTAAATGACTAATGCAGTAGCTATGACTTCTTTATGATGCATTTTTCTGTACTTACAGGGTTGTTTCCGTTTAGATTTAAGTGGAATCTAAGGCTTTCTTCTTTAGGATTAGTTGAATTAAATGTATCTGTGCTTAATTTTAGCTTCAAGTTGTTCTCCCACTGTCTTTGCCTACTGTAGAATAATAGACAATATTAATAGACAGTCTAAAGTTATTGCTTTCTTGGGAAAATGGAGGCACATTAATCGGGAGATGAAAACATAAGTGTCATAAGCCCATGCAAATTGTTAGATGATTTTTCATCAGTAAACCATAAAAACAATTGAATTCTGCAGGATTTTCCTTTCTGAGAGTTTTAAGTGTGTGTAAAATGTAACAAGACTGGGGTGTGTGTTTTATGAAAAACAGCCATTAAGCCAACCGTGTAATGGTTCCAACCCTTTGATTTTAGTGCAGAATTTTCTTTATCAAGGAGAGAAGTTATCTCAAGTCTTTCACAGTAACATGTGCAGTTACTGTGCTGCCTAGTGCTGCAACAAAAGCATGAAATGATTATTGGAATAATTAACATTTTAAACATAATCTTGCAAGTGGAATCTCAAAACATCAAAATTACTCTTGGCTAGGGATCCCACATACTTGATTTAGAATTTGACCTTTGACTCTTAAGGCAGAGCTTTTAAGAGCATAAGCAACCCTGCTTGCTGAAATTCAGGAGGAAAACTCTCAGACATAATGGATTGCATCTATTATTCGACCATTGATACATTTTCAGAGTAGCTGGAGGCACTTCACTGTGCTGCAGTTCAGTCAAAATAAAAGAAATCCCGGGAGACTGCAATAAGCACTTGTTTATTTGTTTCTATTTGTACCATGGGCAAGGAACCTGTTATGTTAAACTCAGTACAAAAAATAGAACAGTGTTAAGGGTAGATCTAGTGGGGGGATAGGAAGGAAGTTGTAGGGTTTGGGTTTGGTGGGAAGGTTCTTTTAGTTTGTCATGCTGGTTTTTTTCTCTCTCTGGAGTTACTTAGATCACGTGACTGAAAATAGTGGTAGTTGGCCCAGACTATTTTTTAGGCTCTGGCAGGGATGTACTACTGTGCAGTTTGCCTGAGGCAGAGGGCACTTTCTAAGGGATCGACCCTTTGCAGGCAGAATGTAAATGAAATCCAGCACAGAGATCAGAGTACCACACAATTGCAAACAAAAAAATCTTGGTCCACAGCGTGGTCTCGCAGATGATCAAGTGACATTGCTTCTCCACAGGGCTGACATGACTCATTGTTCCCTTTCCCACTCCAGCAGGCCTGCAAAAATCAGTAGCATCGAGCCTTGATAATATAAGCAGAAAATGGGCAGGATTTCACTCCTTTTAAATAATGTCAGGGATTGAGAAGCTGTATGTACCCTCCAGAAGGGTGATAACCAACCTTCTTGGTCACCCTATGAGCGAGTTTGAGTTGGTTCAGACCCGCAGAACACACTGTGTACAACCATAGGTGACAAGGAGATGGTGCCCTCAGACAGTGGGTGTTCTCCTACCATCTCCCCAAGCCTAAATACATACCTGTGTTTTGAGATAGCCTCAGAATGGGGACTGAGGCAGTATTCCAGCATAATTGTGTTGACTTCAGTCCCATTGTAGATAGATTTTCAGATTGCCCAGATTTTTTTCCAGATACCAGGTGGTGTTTTTCTTTTCAGATCAAAACCCTGCAGCTGTTGGTCATGAGACTCCAGCAAGGAAGCTGTATTTGAACTGCTCTTAAGGGCTTTTAGCAATAAAGAATCACAGTTTAACTATCTGTGAGCTAAAGAGAGGGCTATAAAGAGATGAAAATTGGAAAGATGTAACTTTTTTTTTTTTAAATGACATTAATATCTCTCTGATTGTCTTAATGGTCAACTGCAACTACTGCTTTCAATATTGAAACACGATAAATTTGCTGGTTAGTATAGTGGAAAAAAATGTGACTTGATTATTTGGAATTATAGGATAGTCAGGAAACAAATCTGGCAATCTTGTATTTTTCAACCCAATTTAGTCGGTCTATTCCCAACTGCACGCATCTTTTAAACCTTTCTGATATTGAAACACGTAAGTAGAAGACCAATAGGAGCATAAAAGGAACATTACTCAAGATCATTTTTGGTACCAGAGAAAAAGAGAGAGCTGAGAAAAAAATTCAGAATCCACTAATCATACATGAAACATTGGGATAGGAAGGAGAGAGTTACTGAAGGACAATTTTGCAGTTCAAACAGATGGAAGGGAAACTTATTGAGATAGGATGAAAGTTTAGTTGAATTTATTAACTCTGTAAGCTTAATGCTCTCTTGATTAAAAAAAAACCAAAAAAACACAAACAAACAAATGGAAATCTATTTAGTTTTTCCTGGTCATTGGTCCTCCAGGGCCAGGGTTCCAAGAAAATTACTAGTTAGAAATCACTATCCAGTTCTATTCCAATTTTATCTGTTTAAAGCTGAAACAGTCCAATAACACCAACTTAAAAGCAGCCCTTGGGAGTCAAGAATTCTCCCCAAGTTCTCAGCTGGACTTCTTGCTCTGAAACTTATTTATTCAAGGACAAGTCTTTGCCCTGAAACAGGTTGCCTAGAGAGGTTGCCCAGATGGTGCCCCATCCCTAGGAATATTCCAGGTTTAGGCTGGATGGGGCTCTGAACAACCTGATCTAGTTGAAGATGTCCCTGCTCATTGGAGAGCAGGTGGACTAGATGACTTCTAAGGATCCCTTCCAACCCAAACCTTCTGTGATACACATTTCAGTGTTTTCATGGGTGTGAAAAAGGCCTGTTCACTCAATGCACTCTCCCACCAGTACATGGGTAAGTTATTTGTACTCTAAGAAAAACAGTTGTCATCTATTAGTCAAATACACAACTAAATTACTTAGATTGTTTTGGGGGTTTGATGTGTGTCAGCTGATTTAAAAAAAAAAACAAACCCAGAAGACTTTTCTTAGCAAATAGTAAAGTCAACTGATAAAGGTACATAAGCTTTGAAAATGTTGTGTGGCATTAGTAAGCACTCAATGTTTCTCAACCAGCAGCTGTGAATGCAGGACTCCGTGCACATTTAATATACTTCTGTTACATAATAAAGGAAGACTTCGCAGCAGAACTTGCCATCTAAGTGAAGTTTCTCTGAAAACTTTCTGAAACACATGCTGAGAAAATTTTTCTTCAGGGTATACTTAATACTGCTATTTCTGTTTCTTTACAGGGTAAAGAAGTTGAAGGAAACCCTTGTTGCAGTGCAGCAGCTGGATAAAAACATGAGTAGCCTGAGATCTTGGCTTGCCCACATTGAGTCAGAGCTGTCCAAACCCATCGTCTATGAAACTTGTGACTCTGAGGAGATACAGAGGAAGCTAAATGAACAGCAGGTAAAATACAACACACTTACCAGGTGAATGGTTACAGGGGGAGAGCCAAAGTAGAGTGTCCTTGGGCTGCCCGCACCCAGTTCAGCTAAGAGGGCATGAGGCAAAATGCTTAAATATCAAGGCAAGTGGTACTTACTGTGTCACTTGTAGAGCCTTCTGCTGGCCTTGACATCGAATCCTCCAGGAGCTGATTGACATTTCCAAGAAAGGTAAGGCACCAAGAGATGTAACATGAACGAGTTACTGCAACTGTTTTCCTTTGGGGCTTGTGGTTTTTGTTTGTTTGAATTGTCTGTTTCCAGAGGCAAAACTGACACCTATTAGACCTTGCAAATTTTCTAAATGCTTGAAAATTATATTTTTAGCAACCTTTCTAACTCAGTTTTATTTTGCAGCTTGTTTGAGAGTCACTTTGCACGCAAAGATGCATGGGCTATACACATGAAATTAAAATGGGTTGGTTTATACTACACAAAGCCTTTATGCAATGCTAGATTAAAATATGTAGAAAAATGTGAAGTCAGCCAGTTTTTGGCGTTGAAACTACTGTTACTTCTAAGATGATTTACTGTACTTTCTCCTTCCTGTTCCACTTCCCTGCCCAGTGCAGTTTTGCCTAGAAGCACATTGCTGGAGAGAACTGTTGTCCTTTGTGTTCCTGTTGGTTATTTATTGACAAAAATACCTGTCTGGTGCCCACTGGAGATGTGTTAGATGCTCTCCTGAGTCCTTTCTCCAGAGGAGAAAGAAATGCATAGGAAGAAGAAAGACAGGATATTTTGTGGATAATTTATGAAGAGTAAAAATGGATGTTTTGCTCCTTTAAGCTGAGTGTGGAACTGAGAGCTAAGAACTCCCTCAGAGTTTTTTCGAGCTCCTCAGATGATTTGCTACATGGCTGTTCAGATTTACTTAATAATAGTCTATATAGAATTTACATAGGGATAATAATTTATAACATAGAAACATCACTTATGAATGGCGTTTCTGAAACAATAAAGTGCTGGGAAGGGCGAAACATTGCTATCAACAAAGTAGACAGTTGAGATTATTTACTAGAATCCCTGTGCAGATATCCCATAGTTTGTTACAACCACTTCTTAGGGTTTTATTTTGGCCACAGAGACTGGTATATCTCTGCCTTTCTCTGTATCCTTATGGTGACAGCATGCAGTGATGTTCTGTAGAAGTGAGACTGGTTTAATTTGAACTCTAAATGGGAGAAACAGAGGTGAGTCTTACCATGGGAGGATGACATATTTGGAAACATGGTGATGATTTGATATGATAACAATACAAGACATGGTTAGAATAATAATAATTTTTAAAACCCACCCACTTTCAATGCATGGCAACCAGTATTTTTATTAGTTGGAGGCTATATCACTATCCACCATACCTCAGAAGGCCACCTTCTCAAATATTTTGTTTCCTGTCTCTTCTGTTAGTGACTTCGTGTTCTTTTCCATGTTTGATATTCCACTGAGATCATGTTATCTTTCCAGTTGTTCATATGCAAAATTTGGTTTAAAATATTATGTTGTGAAAGAGGAGGGGAAAATTCCACTTATGAAACTGCATTATCTACTCCTCAGCATCTACTTCAGCCAAGCATCAGCTTTCCAGATTGCTGGTCTCTAATGAAATTAAAAATATAGGTGAATCTGGATATCCCTGGGAAGGTAGGGTAACTGCAGTGCAGTATTTTCCTAGGGTAATGAACTCCATTTAAAGGATTGCTTGTTTTTTTTATTTTCTCAGTCTGCTACCACTTGAAATGTGAAAAATTATGTTTGCTTCTGGCCAAATAAAGTAAAAAAAAAGGTTGTGTATGGGTGACAGCAGTGCATAAAAGTGACGCTCCTTTGTGAACTAACCCAAAGGCTTAATGTTGTCTAATAAACATAGAAAATATTAAAATCTGGGAAATAAATATTAGGCTATGGAGAAAAAACAATCCAGACATTGCTTGTGGAAATTTTCTGTAGGTGAATAAAAAAAGTTTAATTCTTAGGAATGCTCAGGACCCACAGTTCTCACTACTGCTTTACTCCAAAACATTAGAAAGGAGATTGTGTTACCTGAACTGACTTGACCTCATGTCTCATAGCTGTCTGGATTGTGTGTCTCATAAAGTATTGCATCTGATTATACTATCTGCCCTTCTATAATATTTCAGGGCAGATAGAAGAAAAATAAGCACTTTGACATCACAATGAAACTATTTTTCAGGCAAGTGAAGTGAAAGGGCCATTTCTGAGGAAGAAAAGATAGTGATTTCCCACTCAATGTTCTCAAGTAGATTTGCAAAATAACTTTTAAGAGGAGAAGATGAAATAGATTACTTCATAAAGTGAAAACCCAGTTATTACAAACAACCAAAAGAAATGGTTGATGTAGGTCAACCTTGCTCTATTTCAAATTTCCTGAGTATTTAAATTTAACATTTATATCTCATTTCCTGCTGAAAGACATTTTCCGATCATGTTGCTACCTGTAAGAAAAGTTCCTCTAGTAAGACCTTAAATGTGTGTAAACACAGTATATTGACACTGTATTTCCCTTTGCATGTTGTAGTTTACTTCAGTAGCAAAATTATAGAGCAGTTTATCTCTACTCATCCTCAAGCTGCCACATTCTCCTAAGTAAACCTCCACATCTCTAATTGTCATATTGGTTCCTTTCTTCAGCTGAGTCAGAATTGAACCTAGTATTCTTGATGCAATATAGCACTTTTCGATGTAGTTACATTAGTATTTCTTTGCCACTATTGGAACTGGGTTGTCTTGCCTTTGTTGTGGTCCATACTGATTTTTCCATCTAATACTCTGATGATTTATTACAAATGCAGACAAAAGTCAAGCAGAGTTTCTTCTCATTGCACTGATCCAACAGCAAAAGCCATTTACTTTTGTTGTTTGTCTTAACTTGAATCTGGAGATCAAAACTGAAGGTGAAATATTACTTATAGATGAAACATTATCATCATGCAGAACAAGCCATTGGAACCAAGAAACTGGCAGAAAATATAATACTGATCACATATAATAAGTGCTAAGACATTGTGAGTGCATTTTCTTTAGGTGTCTGGAATTTTCCTTTTCCATTTCCAATGAAAATTCTGTAGAACTGGAAACTTGAAGGAAGAAAAATCTCCTGCTGCCAATCTTCATGTCAAACATGCCACTTTGCAGTTGTCTCACCTGAGGAGCAGTATGTTCATGAAGGGTCCCTCTGCCAAACCCTTGCAGTACATAAGAACGTATTTCCTTGTCACACTTCTCTTACTAACTTCTGCTTTACATTCTCTGTGGTAATGGGAAAGGGCTGAGAATAATCCTGTTGTTTATTGGTGATGTTGATTAAATGTGTGTGGAAGATGCTCAGCTGAGCATGCAGAGCTCTGGCAGTTTGTCCCAGGCAATGGTTTGGTGTTCGTAGTCCCTGGGAGAGCTGTGCATGCTGCCAGGTTCTCCTGGCCTGATTGATAACATGGCGTCACCACCTGCGTAGATGCACTCTCTTGATTGGTATTTACTGGATGTTTTTCTCCTGTTTGCAAGCTCTTTTCTTTTTTTTTAAATAAGTAGAAGATAAATACATTTGCCTGAATGCACGTTTTGCAATTTCTCTTAAGAACTAGTTTCTTCACCTGCAGGAACTCCAGAGGGACATAGAGAAACACAGCACTGGCGTGGCATCTGTTCTCAATCTGTGTGAAGTACTTCTCCATGACTGTGATGCTTGTGCCACAGAAGCAGAGTGTGACTCTATCCAGCAGGCTACACGCAATCTGGACAGGAGGTGGAGGAATATTTGTGCAATGTCCATGGAAAGGCGGCTTAAGTAAGTCTAAAATGCCTACAAATTAGTATTTCCTTCTACAGGCAGAAATACAGGGTGGGATGTATATTGTATGGTTGCAGTACTCAATAAAAGAGTGTAGGGGTCAGAAGAAGGTCATAAACTGAGTAGAAGCCAATAGCTGCTGTGCTTCCATGAAAAAATGAAATTTTGGGTTGCACATGCCTTTATACAAACTACAGATAACAGTCATCAAATTTCACAAGTCCTTCAATAGAATGATTTATTATTTCCCATGCTTCATAGAAATTATGAGAGAAACTAGAGAAACAGACGATAGCAGTGACTCCAAGACATTTAGAAAACATGACCTAAAAGGGGGGTTGTAACACTTAAATTTACACAAGAACTATTGAGATTGATGCGAAACTAGTTATTGAATGGGTGGAATGTTGTTCCAGGTATTAGGTTTTACATGTACCCATTGTTCCTCAGCAGTTTCTCTTATGTATGATTTTGTTTAGTTGGAAGAATTTTGGGACTGAGCACTTATGTGGAATTTCTTCCCCTGTCCACCTTAGCTGTGCTAAGCACGTGAGGGCATAGCACCCAGGATTCTTGGGTGTAGTCTGGGTAAACTGCACATGCATAGACCATCTGTAGGCTGCATGCCCATCATATCCAGAAGATTCCTTGTTTTCTATTCCCACAGAGGATAGTTTGGTGATTTCAACAGCCATAATGATGTAGGCTAGATTGGGGCAATGCTATGTACTGTGTGCTGACAAGTAATGAGACATGTTTACAGGTTTAAACTCCTGTATTTATGAAGATATTTTCTTTAACTTTTTAAGTTATGAAACTTTTTTCTGTCGTTTGTGCAGTCATACAAACAACTGTAGGAAGAACTTGATGTTTCAAAACGCTGAATTGAACTTTTTATGACCTTTCATTTTGTGGGATATTCTTAATGCATTTAGTAAAGTTTCTTGTTTATTTTATGCAAAACATTTATTGCTTTTAGGTTTTGCTGCTCTATATCAAAGATTCATATCTTTAAGTAATTTTATACTATCTTAATAGAAATCCTTGAATTGTATATATCTGTAAGTACAGTTCTATGTCAAAAGTTCTACTTATAAATAATTTGTAAGTTCTATCTTCAACATAGTCTGTCTTGAACATGCAAGGGCTTTCATACCTTTGTGTCCAGCAAATAAATTCAGAACTATTTTAAGTTAATGTGGAACTATGCATGGAACTCTATGTTACTTTCTTAGAATGTACACATTATGCTTTAGTAGATTTGTACTTGTAAGTTAACTGAGCTATCAGTATTTAGGATCTTTATTGTACTAGAAACAGTTATTTGTATTAAAGAGCAAATTTACTGATGTCACTGGCACTGCATTTCAGAACTTATTTAGTGTGTGCTCAGCTTTTTAGAGCTCCTATTACAAACTTAAAACTTTTTTTATACTGATTCCAAAATTAGATGCAGTAAAAAAAATGCCTTCATCTTATTCTAGCTCAGTCTGGAATGAGCCAGCCTTCCCTGTGGTCTGTTTATCAGTCTGGCTGGCTGAGTTAGATTATTAATCAGTTACTGTCTGGTGCAGTGTTAGTTTGCTGTTGCAGATGACTGTTTAAAGTTCTGCAGGTCAACTGGCCATCAGTCCAAGCATTCTCTAATTTTCCATTGTCTGTTGCAGAATTGAAGAGACCTGGAGGCTATGGCAAAAATTTTTGGATGACTACTCTAGGTTTGAAGAGTGGCTAAAAGTCTCTGAGAGGACAGCTGCTTTCCCAAGCTCCTCTGGTGTGCTTTACACTGTTGCTAAGGAAGAACTGAAGAAATTTGAGGTGATTTATAGTGGTTGAAATTCAATACCTACTGATCACATTGCAGCAGCCAGCTGGTGTTCTTCCTTCCCATAACCAAGTTACTCAGCAGAGATGCTGATTAATAAAGTGGAGTTGATGATTTTGTAGCTGTCTTCAGTGGCAGGTTCCAAAGATAAAAACACAGTGGAAGATGACCGTTGGAAATGCTAATAAATCAATCCACTCTCTCTCCACTGTTTGTCAACCAAAGGTTCCTCACCTTTTTTATTTCTGCAGCTTTTTAATATGTCCAGTCAATCAGTGTTCCACAGCCTTCCTAAATCTCCCTTCACCAAGTGCCTCTTCAAATGCATGCTGCATGTTTTAGCTTTTGCCTCGATTTTATCCTTCCTTTTCCTTCCCTAACTCTCTGAAGCCAGCCCTCTGAACTCTCTCAAATGATGCAGAACATCCCCCGTTTAGGTCCTTATACCTGAAATTCATGTTCATACAAATTTTTTTATATGTCCACATGGTGTCCCCTGTGACTAAGAAGTTAAGTTAAACGTGCTTCAAAACTGACAGGCTGTCCCTTTGGTCAGTGCTTAGGAGCTTTTTACGTGACTGTTGTGTCTAGAGGATGTGAGAGCTCGTTCCAGTTAAGAGGGATCATAAACCTGTGTGTAAAGCACACACACACTTCATCTGGTGAGTCACAGGGGAAGATCTTCTGCTTAGATTCGTATTTGCAAAGAGTGTGTCAAGATGAGAGAGAAGAATGAGAACAAATTATTTAGGCAATTCCATAAACAGTCAAATGCTGTAAAATACTTGCTGTGAAGAAGAAATGCAAATTTTAAACAATGTCTAAGACCAGTTAATAGGTTTTGGTTTAACAGTTGAATCAAAAACGTAAACTGTGAAGCGCTGATTTCTGTAATTAACATTGACATTTATGAATGTACTGGCCAGGTTTTGGTCTTAGGCAGACTTCATTATGCCAGACTTCATTATGGCCAGGTAGATTGCCATAGTATAAAAACATTTGCTTCCTGGACACAAGCACTCTGCCTCAGACCTCTCTCCCGTTGTCCCTTTATTGCGTGATCAGGATTCAAATCTCTTGTTTAGTAAGTCTCTGTATGAGAAGCAGTACCAAAAGTATATTGACTATATGATTTTTACAACTGAATTGACTTTGCCCAAAGCTTCTCCAAAAGCCTCCTTTCCCTGTAGTTTGGTTCTTTCCCTTTTTTCCTTCTTTTTTTAGTCTTTTTTTTTCTTTTCCTCCTGAACACCTAATTTCTTTGCCTACCAAATAGCAGGAAAGTATGTAACAAAATTTTGGTATTCAAGTTCAGTGGAATTCAGCAGTTTTACAGTATTAAGTCAGCCAATTACAAATACTGACAGAAGCAGGTATCTGCTTTAACTGTACGTTTTTTCTAATTTTATTTTCTTCCCATATCTGCACTTTAATTTAAAAAACACAAGAACACACAACAAAAAGAGCTCTTCAGTCCATATAAGAGCCTTGCAGTTCCTGAGCACAGAGGTCAGAGATGGCTCTCACTGACTTCATTGTATAAAACCGAACTCCTTCCTCTCCAGTAGTTTATGGAGAAATGAAAAGAGTTTACAGGAAGGAATGCAACAGATGAATTCTTGTGTAGCTGAGATGAAAAAAATGGAAGGCAAATAAACAGCTGTTCTTTTGGTGGAGAAGGCTTGGTAACAGGTGAAACAACAACTGCACGCTTTTACATTTCCTGATCCTAGTAAATACGGTCAGATTTGTGCCTCTAATATAGGAATACTTGTGCAATTTTAAATTAATTCAGTTCTACTGATCAATTCACCCTAGCTGCAAGCCCATTTGCTCCTTTTTGTTTGTCCCTACCCAATTTGATGGCCATTCAATGAAGAGAATAATTATATTGAGAGGACTCTACAGATTTAGATTTTTCCAACCAGTTTCTTTACTTTCTTTTCTGCTATTAGGTAAGAAATGTGCTTATTTCATTTTTAGGGTTAAATGGTGCAATATGAAGTGTATATATTTTTACATAAAAAACTCACCTGTTCAATTAAAATTTCTGTACTGAAATATATACCTATCCTACTTCTATAGTCCTTATTATGGGAAGTGTCTGGTTTTGGAAGAGATTGACTGTTTTATTGCATTGTGAACAGTATCAGAGAGCAAGTTTGTAGAACTACAGTGGGATCCAAGTCCTACTTGTATTCAAAAGAGAGCTGGTGTAATCTAGGTTTTTAAGTCTTCCTTTGATTGCTTTTCTATTTCGGTGATATGACAATATAAAAACAAGTAGATTTTTGAAATAATATTAATTTGGTTTTTTTGTTATTATTATATATATATATTTTATATATATATATATGTATATATAAAGTATTAATTCAGTCATTCTCTACAAGGTGCTTTCTCCAAGCTTCATGATTGCTAGTCACAACATAAAACCCATGGACTAGGTCACCCGTGCACCTCAGCTGCGTCTCTGTGTCTCTTGTAACAGCAGAGCAAGCACCAAAAGTACATGGTGCAAACATTTGCCCAGACATAAGTTGGCATGGATATTCGTGACATTTTCTTTTCCGCAAATATTTTAAGACAAAACTTGCTTGTACACCAGTATACTAAATATAAAGAAATGTCTCATTCAGTACCATGTTTCAGGATAAACAATTGCTGAAATCTCTTCAGTGTTTGCATTTCAGCAAATTCAGTATGTGAAAAGAAATCCGATGAAGCCACAGGAATCTTGTATTTGTTCCTTTTTTTTTTAAAGAAAAGTTTCATGTTCATTGTTTGTACTTCTTTTCTCAAATACAAAAGCATATAATTTTGTAGAAAGAAGACTCTTTTTTTTGTACTGATTTTGCCTTTGTAATGGATATTCATGTTGCAATTCTCATTCAGTGAACAGTGTCAATTTTATAAACTTTTTCCTGGGTCTTCTTTTACTTTTTTGTTTTCTTTTTTCAATCAGAAGGCAGTATGTCTGTAGGGTATAGAGATGTCTCAAATTAGTGGAATTTACAGGCTTACATAAGTCAGAGTGCAGAATTCGGTTCAAAACAAGGCAAGAGATCTATGTATGTATCCTGATTTCAGTAATTGAAAGTCTAAAGGAGTGTTTTTGTTGATGCTGCTTTAGGCTTTCCAGAGACAAGTGCATGAGAGCCTGACTCAGCTGGAGCTGATCAATAAGCAGTATCGGCGCCTGGCCCGGGAGAACCGCACCGACTCCGATGGCAGCCTCAAGCAGATGGTTCACGAGGGCAACCAGAGATGGGACAACTTACAAAAGCGAGTCACCTCCATCCTGCGCAGGCTAAAAGTATTTTTCCATCTTTAAGACTTGTATTTCACTACTCTAGTTATGCATCAAGGGTGCTCCAGCAGCTTTCAGTTTAATGCATTTGCACAGTGGTTTTGAGGAGATTTCTACCTTTGGAAGAGGAAGGAAGCTTATCAGTTCACTTAGTCCGAAGTAACCAAAGTATAGGCTGTAGGCAAATGCTTGGTGACATCAAACACCACCTTCCTCACAGAAGATAACTTTTATAGGTCTGCTAATTGCAGTTCTAGATGGTGTTATTGAAAAGAGATCCTTAGAAAGCATGTAGGAACTGAAAGAAGGTGTACTGAGTATAAACTGGGTTTGATGTTGGTGAAAGTCATTTCCCCACTGTTGCTGGGGGTTTCCATGTTGTTGGTCATTTCATGCCACTCAATTTTCCACCCTCCAGCATTTTATTGGCCAGCGGGAGGAGTTTGAAACAGCACGTGACAGCATCCTGGTATGGCTAACAGAGATGGACCTGCAGCTGACCAACATCGAGCATTTCTCAGAGTGTGATGTCCAAGCAAAGATAAAGCAACTTAAGGTAAAGAATGATTGAGTAGTTACAGAAGGAGGGATGAAAGAAGGGAAGAAAAAAAAAACAAGCATGGTGGGAAAAAAATTTTAACATTATGGAGAAATGCAACCTGAAATCATTTCATTACTTGCAGGCTGAGACTTCAACCTAAAAGTTATGGGTTATGTCAGATTTCAATATGTACTTTTCTGTCAAAAAAAAAGATCTTTGAGCTGTGAAAAATGTAAAAAGAAAAAACAAGGGTGATAGTGTACTTTCCCTCATCAAAACAGGAAATGTTATTAAAAATTATTTATGTTAAGTCTCCATTATTGCTAATATCTAGTAATTACTATATTTTTCAAGCATTTTGCATCAGAAAACTCCTTATCTGGAGAGAACAATACTAAAAGTCACATTATCCAAAATTATGCTGTGCTAGGATTAGCATCTGTGTTCATTCTAGACATTTGGTCATTGGCATGGCTTGTTTAGAGAAGAGCTTTCTTTCCAAATTCAACAAGTGAGGAATGAGATGGTAAACCATGAAGTATCACTGGTTTTGGCTTGAAAGACTGTGGAATGCTAAATTTAATTTAATTGCTCATTGTTGCTCATGACAAGAGCATTTGGCACAATCCCTGTTTGTTACCCACACCATTCTTTCCGTAGAACTCCAAACACTTGCATCCCTAATTACCCAGCTTGTTGCCATGTTGATTTTGTTGATAAAGCATGAGCTTTTCTTTTACACAGGCTTTCCAGCAGGAAATTTCACTGAACAACAGCAAAATTGAGCAGATAATTGTGCAAGGTGAGCAGCTCATTGAGAAAAGCGAGCCCCTGGATGCAGCTGTGATTGAAGAAGAGCTGGATGAGCTGCGCCGTTACTGCCAGGAGGTCTTCGGACGTGTGGAACGCTATCACAAGAAACTTATCCGCCTTCCTGTGTGTATATTTACATGTGTTTTCACTTGTTCGGTTTGTTGCCATTTTACAAATGTGAGAATGAGGAAAGATGTTGAAATCAAACCTACGTAACTTTCCGAGGGTCCTGTGGTTAAATTTTGCTGCAACCCTGACCATCTGCCTCCCTTCATTACACGCTGTTTGTGTCCTATTCAGAAGGCAAACTGACAAGATCTGGAATTTTTGTTAATCATCATGAAAATCCATGCAAATTGAAGATTTATAAAACTTTATTTGTGGGGGTAGCACTGTGGTACTGGTCATAAGACTTGCTGCATTGTCAGATAGTTTCATTGGCAGCTTAGTGGGGTATTTTTTTAAATAAACAATGATAAAATTATTTTTCTCATCAGAAGAGACAGACATTTGTCTCTGGAATGGAACACAAGCTCAAAATTGGAAAAGGAAAACAAAAGGAGAAAGTGGAAGGAAAACAATTTTTAGTAGCTCAAGTCCTGCTGAATGAAAGAAACAAAATCCAGGAGTTTTAAAATATGGAATAACATAGTGAGAGCAGTGCTTGTGATAAAGATCACTTATGCTTTCTATTAATTGATTCCAGATGTTTTTCTAACTTAATATTTGCATTGAAGTAACATCAGTAAAAGTCTGGAGATATTTGCCTAATGTGAGACTTTATGGTGCCTCAAGTAATTAAAATGAACTGGCACTTTGATCTTCTTTGTTGTTTGGCTTTTTAGTACACCTTAAAAATAATGAAAGTGCGAAAGGATGCCAAACAAAAAGCCTGCCAGTGCGACTGTCCCCTAATGCTGCTTTATTTCAGTGAGCCAGGCTGAGCATGCCTCTGCACGTTTCATTGATGGCTTCTGTTTGCATTATGCTTCTAGCTGACAGATGACGAGCACGACCTCTCTGACAGAGAGGTGGATCTGGATGAATCAGCAGATCTCTCTGACATACGCTGGCATGACAAATCTGCGGACAGCGTTCTCTCCCCGCACCCCTCTTCCAACCTCTCGCTGCCTCTTTCCCAGCCGCTGAGGAGCGAGCGATCGGGGCGAGACACCCCTGCCAGCGTGGACTCCATCCCCCTGGAGTGGGATCACGACTACGACCTCAGCAGGGACCTGGAGACAGCCGTTTCACGGGCGCTGCACTCTGAGGAAGACGGAGGACAAGAAAAAGACTTCTACCTGAGAGGAGCAGCTGGCATAGCAGGTATGGTGGCAGATTGTGTGCTTTGTTTTCTCCCAGTGAAAAAACAGCAAATGTTACATGTGTGATTGTGTGGCCAAGATTCTCATGGAAAAGTACTTTAAATAGCCCCTGATGACTTTAAATGGTGTTTCCTAAGTGATCTCAGTGGCCCTCTGGCCTTAGAGACAGTGATGGAGATCCCTGGATGACGACAGCCTTGGAAAATGGCAAAGGCGTACATGATATGGCAGGGAATTGGCTGTGTATCTGTGCATGAGGCCTGCCAGATGGGATATGTCCTCCTTAACAGCCCTAAGTCATTCTGACTAGAAGAAATTATACTGGATATGGCAAAAAGTGCAGAACAATTTAATGAAGAAATGCTGTGGGAGAGACCCACAGAGAAAATCACCAAGTGTTTAAGTAAATCCTAACTCAGTCCTTATGCAGGCAAGACTCCAGCAAATGAGTGTTTAGTCTGAGGTGGGATCTTGGGTCTTGCTCTCCACTGAAGTTGGAAATCCCTTCTAAGTGTTTGTGCTTTGTGTAATAAATCTTAACAAGTGAAAGTGCCCAAATTAAGCTAGCTGTGGGATAAGACATACCAGTATATTTTACTCTGATCTTGTGGCTGTCTTTTGCTTTCCAGGTCATTACTCTGAAAAGAGTCAGGTTTGCCTGGACATTAAGAGGCTTTGTAGCAGCCTCCCTGTGTTTCAGTCTTCATCTTTTTCCTTCTCCAGAGAGAGTGTTTGCTATTGGAACCATTTATATAATCTATCCCATGAAAAAGACTCCTGCTGTAAGGAGACAGCCATTGCTGAGCCATCAATTCAGATTGTGCTTTTATTTTTTCAGATGTAGAGATCCCTGAAACTCTTGAGGCCTATGTAACACTCACAGAAAACGCCCTCAAAAATATCTCTGGTAGGCATCATGAAAGACTAAGCACAGCCAGATGCAAATACCATGGTGCTCAAGCATAACTTCTTTCTCTTCTCTTAGCATCTGCTCTCTTTTCACAACTTACAAGATAAATATTTCTTACATGGCAGCATTGGCATCTTAACTTAGAAGTATCCTCCTGCTTTACTACTGTGCTTAAAGGTATCATTAGTGGCATGGATGAAAAAATGATGTCTGAAGTCTTGGCCTTCCCACCTTGTCTAACTAAACTAAACTGATCCGGTCGGTCTTTTGTCTTGGGTGTCCATCAACTGGAGTAATACATTGTTACATCTTAAGGCAGAAGGAACAGGTATAGAGCAATACCTAATTTTTTGGGTTTGCATTTTTATTTTTTTAACACAGTCACATCTCAGATTATCACGCAGATATAAACTTTTAGGTTAGTGGTTGTTTCATGTGGTCAAAATGTCAGGTTGAGCTACTGTCTTTATCTTAGTCTCATATGTTGGAAAACTATTTTTTTTCCTCATTGCACAAGATTAAACCTACTGTCTCATTTGTTAGATGACTCTCTTGGAGGAATTAGATGCATTTGAAATACCTTTTCTCATGATTTCAAAGTTTTCCTCTTTTTAAATAATGACTTCTTCGCCAACAGCAAACATTTAAAATCTTAATGTCTGTGACACAAGCCTCAGGTTCACCACCCATTTTTATTTACTCCCCAAATTAGTGAAATAATATTATTGATTGAGGGTATAAGTAATACCCTTATTAGCAGTAATAGCAGTACTTATGGAAAAACTGTGTTTAGTTTTCTTACCTGTAAAAACTTTTAAAGTAATGAGCAAAAACCAATGTTGAGCACTTTTTCCTGTCCATTTGGGGTGAGGTGGTGTTTTATACGAAAAAAGATTAATCATCCAAGAGGCTCCATTTTCTGTAATTAGTTGGACAGAAGGCTCTCCTTCTCTATTCATGTTTTTAATTGTGGCTTTATGAATAAATTCAAACTGTCTTTGTAAACAGATGGAAATCAGGCATAGTGATAAAATATGGATAAGAAGGATCTCAGGTGGTCCTCAAGGCTGCAGCCTGCTTCACATTAGAATTGTCTGTAGCTAATTTTTATCACAGAATTCAGCTGATCTCTGTAAGGAAAATACAAGTTAGTCCTGCTTGAAAAACATTGGTATAGGTTCCCAGTAGCTTGAATGAATAATAAAGTCTTGCAGATATGTTAAGCATGATCTTTGTCAAGTACGTAATTGGAAAAATGCTGTAAATATTGCTGCCTAGAGTGGTTGCCCAAATCAGTCATGGACTACTTGCTGTGGGCCTCCAAGATGCCCTGCCATCTATGGATTTTGACAATATGATTGTAAGAGTATCACTTAGCATTTGTATGCCACTGCTAGTCTTTAAAATTGTATACAAATAGGATCCTTTCATGGAGATCCAAATTCTACTGCTTTTTAGTGGAGAGGAATAATAATACAAAGAGAAATGAAGATACCAAATTTTCACATGGATTTAGATCATATAAATGGAGATTTTGGTTTCAGGGTTTTATTTGATAGTGTTTGTGAAAGGGAGCAAGACGTTTTCCAAAATCAGTGAGGTTAAGAGTAGACTGCTGAGAACTTTCTCTTTAAGAAAAGGCAAGGCAGTCAATGTGGGGAAAAAGTCACTTCAGAATAATTTTCAAGCCTACTTTAAACTGTGGACTCTTCTATGGTATGCTTATGGCAAGCTTGTTCATTGGTATAATCTTCTGAAGGTTGCTAACACTAATTTAACTAGTTATCACTTAGCTTTGACATTGTACCACTCATACTGCTGCCGCCACATTTCTCCTTTACTCTCTAATCTAAATAGTATTCCTAATATCTATTTTGCCTGGGCAAGGAAAAAAAAAAAAACTTTGGAAAAGTTGGGGTGACAGTCACTATTTTTTGGTTTTTGATACAGGTGAACCGGGTGCCCTGGAAGCTCATATCCGACAGCTGGACAAGGCCTTGGACACCAGTCGTTTCCAAATACAGCAAACTGAAAACATCATCCGTAGCAAGACACCCACAGGACCAGAACTGGATTCCACTTACAAAGGATATGTGCGTGTCTTTTGGAGCCCCAGTCAAATATGCACTCCAGGCTTACCTTAGCTTTGGCATTGAAGGAGATACAGCTGCTCCAGCTGAGCAATTATCTGTAACTGCTTCTCAGGCTCACTCATGTGGCTGCTACCCTTAACCACATGCTATTGTTGTTTATGGTATTAGTGTGTTTACAATAGCATAAGATGAGAGGAACACAACTCTAAGGAATTTATTTTCCTGTAACATTGTTGCAGATGTCTAGAAGTACTTTCTCACACATGCATTTATCCATCTAATGATGATACCCTTCTTTGAATTTCCTCTGCTTTTAAAAGCACGTTTTACAGCTTCAGGCACAGTATTCATCGTGCTAGTGAATTACAGACATGCATCTTGTCTATAGACATACATGCAAGGCTGCATGTATGGAACCCCCAATTAAAAACCTTTCTCAGAGAGGTTTTCTGGAAGATAAATCTCTCTCTAAGCCACTCAAATAATTTTATTGCTGACAGAATTTAAAAATCAGCTGCTTGGATGCATAATAGTATTTCCACATATAGGTTAATTTTCTTTATCAGTCTTCTAGTGTCTTTGCCAAAGTGTCTTAAAATTCAGAAAAGATAGCACCTAAGACATCTAGAGTGATTTGGCATAATGGCGCTATGTTATTTCTGTTTAGTCTTAACTTATGCTTTGAGCCTTTGTTTCCATATTTTGTAGTATCAGCACAGATTGTTAAAATAATAGATTTTTTTTCTTCATACTTACACCTACTTTTGGAAATTTCTGAAAGTTGCTTTGTAATTCGCACTGTACGAATTAAAAAGGGATATTTTGTTTTTTATCACAGATGAAACTGCTAGGTGAATGCAGTGGAAGCATAGACTCGGTAAGAAGGCTTGGATATAAACTGAAGGAAGAAGAAGAAAAATTTTCAGGACTCATCAACATGAACAGCACTGAAACACAAACAGCTGGTAAGTAACACGTAGTTCATGTGATGAACAGCAATTATGGAAAGTAGCAAACATGCAGAGATTTTCTGAACGAACACTTGATATCATTTGCTGATGTAAATTTTACATGATGGTCTGTTACCTTGTTCTGTTTAACATCTTTTAATAGGAGTAGTAAGGAATAATAAGTATTCCCTGTGTATGCCCTATGAAGAGTTTAGGCATACAAGTCCATTTTAAGGACCGCTTCATATCATGAGGCATATCCCTAAGCCTTTCAGAAAGTCTCTGTGGATGCAATGGGGGCTTGTAAGATTTCTCATTAAAAGGTTGCTTACATTGCTGTACAAAACACCTAAGTCAGCATTTTTTTCTTCTAATATTAGCTTTCATCTCTAAGATTATCTGCTTACGGTAAAGAAATTTATTTTCACCTGATTCTGCTCATAGAAGTCTGATATTAGAAAGCAATAAAATTGCGTGCTAACTGTAATCATCCAGGTTCTTCATTCTTTCTCTCCAACATCACTTTCTTCAATCCAACTTAGTTTTTAATGGGGTTAGAGTTTGTGGCTGAGGGTTTTTATGGAGCATCTTTTTGTCCTGAACAGTATTCAACTCCTGCAATTGTATGTGTGTAGCTAGTGGGTGTTTTTGGCTTTAGTTGAATTTGATGTTTGTGATTCCAGGTGTAATTGAAAGATGGGAATTAATCCAGGCTCAAGCTCTAAGCAAGGAGCTGAGGATGAAGCAGAACCTTCAGCAATGGCAGCAGTTCAACTCGGACCTTAACAGCATCTGGGCTTGGTTGGGAGAAACTGAGGAGGAGCTGGAGAAGCTCTACCGCCTTGATCTCAGCACGGACATACAAACCATTGAGCTCAGAATTAAAAAACTGAAAGTGAGTTTTACTGCTGTTTTCCATGAGTTACCTTGTAAAACTGAGTGCAACAGGTAACAATGTGGAAGGGGTTACCAATAATTGCAGCTTGTTTGCTCCACATAGCAGGCTGCTGCTGGTAAAGTAACTGGGGAAGTGATTTTCTGAACCACCACTGGCAATCCAAAGGGAGTTTTGGAATACAAATTCTATGGTAATTCTGTAATTCTAGAATGTACAGATAACTCCTGATGTCACCCAAACTGATGAAATTTTGAAAAAAAGTGCCAAGTTAGATCAATTCTCTTCTACTCAAATTGGTAACAAAATAGCTGCTTCAAAAGAATGCCTCATTGAGAAATGCGACTTTGTGTGACGGAAGGAGAAAGAGTCCAAAGGGCTTGTAACCTACCCAGTGTCACCAGTGCAGCATAGGAAAAAATTGATGCCCCCTTGCAACATTCCTTTTCTTCTTCTGTCATCTCAGGTGCATCAAGATCTGAATGTTACTGTTTCATATTTCCTGTATATTTTACAGCTATAAAGGTCTGCAAGTGTGGTGGCCCACAACTTGACATTCAGTTACTAGTATCTTACAAGTGTGGGCACAAAAATATGGGACCCAGTGTCAAAATGCTTCATGCCAGGGATGAGGTGAACAGATAGTAAAGGCTGTTTCCGGCAGTCATCTATGTGAAATGTAATCCAAATATAGCTGCCATAAGTACTATAAGGGTTACTGTGACATCATGCTTTTAAGTAAATGCTGTAATGTAGGTGGAAAACAGTACATTTCATAAGAATTCTGGTTTTATCTCACCCCCTCTTTGAAAGCCCATTAGTACCCTCCAAACCAAAAGAGGTGGGGTTTCTTTTGTGGCTTCCAATGTAAACAAATCAAGAGTTTTAATACAAGTGGTTCTTCTATAAATTGAAGTTCAAATTGAAGTTCTTTATACTCTTTGTATGTTTTTGTTTCTCTCAGTAAAAGCTTTTATTTTAAAATACTGATGACAGCAGTTTCCACTTGAAAATATGTTGGTTTTCATGTTTATCAGCAAAACTGAGAAGTGAGGGCAAAAGTTTTATTGTGAGCTAAAATACAGTTGTGCTACGTCTTTAAGTTTTGTTGGACCTACTCTGTCTTTAAAATATCTGAAACATGAGCCAGATCTTTAACATTCAACTCTGACTTCAGGCTTTTAAGACTTTACAAGTTTAATTGGCTAGCTCTTGTTTATGCTCACAGTAAAATTTTAGTAGATGTTAAAGAGTGAACATTTGCAGAGTCACAGAGTGAGCACAGAAATGTCATATCCAGAGTAAAGGGGCTGTTACAGTATGGTGCATTTCTGCAGCCACTGCTGGCAAATCATTGCAGCCTTGTGGTGCCTTCTCTATTTTTTTCTTTTTTCTGAAAATCACGTTTTACCTGTTTTCATTCTTTCTTCCCCTTTGTCTTACCATCAAGGAGCTGCAGAAGGCGATTGATAACCGCAAAGCAATCATCTTGTCCATCAACCTGTGCAGCTCGGAGTTCACCCAGTCGGAGAGCGAGGAGAGCAGGAAGCTGCAGGAGCGCCTGACGCAGATGAACGTGCGCTGGGAGCACGTGGGCAGCATGATGGAAGAGTGGCGCCGCTCCTTGCAGGATGCCCTGATACAGTGCCAGGTCTGTGCAGGGCCTGTTTCCAATTGTCAGCATCCCATACATTGAAAATACCAACCCTTCACTTACCTGGTGTGCTCACCATCCGTCTGAAACTTGCCCGTGGAAGCCAAAATACAGCTTTGGCATATGTTTTTCTCAGGATGCACCTGCGCTGCCTAAAACACGCATTTACAGCCCAATATCTACTAAATCTGTTGTCTCTGTATTAGTATTCTAATATTCTATTGTACGCTTCCTGGAAGTTAATTTATTTAGCTAGTAGGATGTACCAGAGGATAAATTAAAAACCTGAATTTGACTTGACTATTTGCTACCCTATTAAAATCATGATTTATCATTTGCAGGACTTCCATGAACTGAGCCATGGTTTGCTGCTTTGGTTGGAGAATATCGACAGAAGAAAAAATGAGATTGTGCCCATCAATCCAAACCTGGACTCAGAAATACTGCAGGATCATCACAGACTTCTGATGGTAGGACTGTGATTACCCTTTTCTCTCCCAAAACACATCATCAGAAAAACATCTAATCAGATTTCTCTTTCTGTTGAGGGTTAGCACTGTATATTGTGTGCTAACACAGAGCTGTGGGACCAGTGTCAGTGACTGACTTTACCTTGGTAGGGAACACCACTCATTTTCATTAGTAGCACAACACGTGATTTTAAATCTCAGGCAACAACTAGGCTTCTGTATATCTTCCTGTCAGATTAGAAATTTATATTGCTTCTCTTTTTTTTTCCAGTTCTTTAATTTCAAGTGTTGGGTTTTGTGAGTTGTAGCACTTTTCCTTTTTTCTTTAACTGCTATTAAAAAAATTTGATGCTTGCCTTGGCAACAGCAAATCAGACGTGAACTTCTGGAGTCTCAGTTGAAGGTGGCGTCACTGCAAGATATGTCTTGCCAATTGCTAGTCAATGCTGAAGGCAAGGATTGTCTTGAAGCCAAAGAAAAGGTACATGTCATTGGAAACAGACTGAAGCTCCTCTTGAAAGAGGTCACACGTCATATTAAAGACCTAGAGAAAATTCTAGACATTTCAAGTAGTCAACTGGTAAGTCACATCTTTTTATTCCTTTCTGTTCATTGGGCATGTTTCCTGCTGTTTTGACTGTCTTTCTCTGAACAGTGCTATTGGCTGCTCTGTTTCCGTGGTTTGCAGTGCTTATCAAGATGGAACATGTAATCTTGAATATCATAAAGTAATCTTAAACTTCATAATGTTAATATCTCTTCCGAAATGGTGAGGTTTTTAAATTCAGTAATATTTTTCTATTTGGTATAGCAATAATTACTGAACTTCTTGGTTTGTTTACCCTGCTATTACTGAATCAGTCAACTGGCAGAGTATATGAGATAATTATTCCGGTTGCAGCACTGAAAATTATAGTATGTCAGTTGTCACTGGGAAGGATATTAATGCACACTGTCAAAGAGAGAAAAAAAAAAAGCATAAAATAAATTCTGTAATAGGGTAAGGAGTCTCTCATTTGTGCCTCTTAAGCTTTGAGCCGTAGTCCAAATCTTTTCAAGTTGACCTGTATCTCAGGGTATGTGAGAGGGAGTTACACATACATCTTTGCCAGCAGTGACAAATACAAAGTAAAGTTTTCAAGGCTCTCCCTTAGTTAACTTTTTTTTTTAAAGTCTTGGCTTAGCAGGGGCTTAAAGCACAAGAACTCAATTCTTCCCTCCTTCTAGTGGATTTCTGCCTGCTTAATTAAAATCGTGGTGGTACCAAACTCTTCTTGTAATTCACAGCCAGTAAAGAACAAGTTTCTTCCCCTGTATTGACTCCAGTGGAAAATATGTCACCTAAAAAAAATGAAGTTTTAACTACTGTTTGCTTTTCTTTTCCTTTAGGGCTGACAGAGAAAACATGTAATAGCTTAGTCTTTTAAAATTTGGTAACAAAATTAAGTTGCTTTGTTTTATTTGCCTTGGGAATAACTCTGCTGGAATTTCACTCAGGGTAATTTTTATAGTTTGCTTACCTGTACAGCTAATTGCTGTATTTCTGAGCTCCGTTCCTTCTGAACTTTAGGAATTGTCCTCATGGTCTTCTGATGAATTAGACACATCAGGCTCAGTGAGTCCTGTATCTGGAAGAAGCACTCCAAGCAGACAGAGAACGGTAATTTCACGTCATTTTTTTTCTTCCACCTCTTGGGTGGGAGCTCTAGATGTCTACAGCAGTTCTAGCCAGCTGAAAGTCACCCCTTCTCACTTGTTAGGAAAGGAAATGTCATAAACCAAAAGCAAAACACAGCTGCTTTCCCCAACCCTGCTGCATACCCCATCCTGCATGACACCAGAAGTGGTAAATACTATCTGAAACCAGGGCTGTCAGTGTGGTTGGTTTACCATGGTATGGCATGTCGTGTCTCTTGTATTTTGCTCTAGTGATGGCAGCACCCCAAAGTCTGGTCTTGTCTGGTATAATCAGTCCTCCGTTTCTGTTTGGCCTTCTCTTCAGAGCTGCTTCATCAAGAATCTCAATAAGTTTTTTTGTCATTTCTGATGCAGGTTGCAGATGGTCTTATTGAGACTTTGGATGAATGGCTAAGTAAGAGCTGAAGGGCACAAAACATTATTCAAACCATCTAGTTGTGCAGGACCTAATCAATGGCTATGGTGGCAACTCTGGAGTTGTCCATTTACATCGCTGGCACAAAATTCAAGAAATATAGCAATACATGCCTAGTACTTAACACTTCCATACTCTGAGCCCAAATTGGAACTGCAATTATTTTGTCTTTTTCTGCAATTCTATTGGTTGATTGATTTGCTTTTCTCCTTAGTTCTTAAGACAATCAGATTGGTTTTGTTTCATTTTGCTTTGTTTTTCCATTTGCACTTTTTTGTAAAGCCTCTGAGTTCTGTCTTGATAAATTTATGGCTCTTAAAATTGATTTATTTTTTTAATTTTTGTTTACATTCACTAGTTTCCTTTTAGATGCTAGTATGAGAATGTAAAGGAATACTGGCTTTTCCAAAGGAGAATATAAACCTTAACATTTTATTTCAGAGGTCAATGCTTTTGTCTTTTAAATTTAAACCTAAATAATTTATAATAACTCTGATATGACAGATGTAACTGAAGGTTGCCTGACCATTACAGGAAATGGAGAAGTATTTTACCATTAAATCTTTGTCTAGAGAGCAGCTAGAATTATGATAGATTTCATCTTAATAATTTAATAAGGATTTATCTATCTCTAGTTTGTTATTGTTCATGTATGTGACTACTTTTTTTCTTTTTTTTTTTTTTGTCCATAATTCATAGCTAAGTTGAATGGTTCCTTGGGTCTAGTTTTCAAACTTCTGAGTTCTTCACCCACACAATTTTGAAGACTGAAGTGATATTGTTTAGAATTTCAGTGCCAAATATTCTGATGCTAAATAAATAAATAAATACTAATTTAAAAAATAATACAGTCAGAATTATAAACATCTAACTGCATTAAATAATCCAGCAAATAGCTGTGAGTGCAAGAATGCACCTCCAGTTATTTGGCCTTCAAAATTGTGGGGTGGAGGAGAGGGAAAGGAGGGTCTTAGACCTTTTCCCTTGAGAATAATAATTTTTCTGCATGTGCATTTTAAAATTTATATATTTTTCCATACCCAACTTTATAAGATTTCATCCATTTCATCTATTTCATATTACAAATTATTTGAACTAAATTTCTAGAGAGTTTTTTTTAAACCCAGAACTGCTGTTCATAAACATAATGTCTAAACTGTTATTTTTGAGTTCCCTATGTACGTTCCAATAATTTTCATACTCAGCTAGAAAAAAGAAGAAAGAAAAGCCAGTTTCCTTGGTTCATGGGTATTGGTCACTTCATTTTTTTTTTTTTTGTTTTTTTTTATGTTTCCTTTGCTGCACTTTTAATTTAATTTCATCAGTAGCTTGTCTTTATTTGCCTGGACTGAACATTCTTCTTTCTTTACCCCCTGTTCATTGCAAACAGCCACGGGGCAAATGTAGTCTCTCACAGCCTGGACCCTCTGTCAGCAGTCCACATAGCAGGTACCTTATTCTCCTGGTTTCCGCACTCTGTTCTAGAACGCCAAGGGGATGATAGAAATTGGCCGTGGTTCCTCTCAGCCCGCACTGACTCCATCAGGTGGTCAGGACTTACACAAGCAGTAACTAACTTCCCTTTTGTTAATCTTTTGGCAAAAGGGACTTTCAATTACTTCAAATTCTTTGTTAAATAGAGATACAGGCTAATCCTTGGACATCTGCAGCTTTTGCTTCACAGAAATCCCATGTAATCAACATTTATTTGATTACAAATTCATATATACATCAACATTCATGTGCCTGAACAGGGTGATTGTGTGTTTACACTCGTGATATTTAATGGCTATTTTATTTTGGCATGATTTAAGAGGAATGCTGGTAAGTTCCTGGCAAACACTTTCTATCATCCTCTTTACCTCTAGATATTAAATTAAGGCAGGTAATAGGCCAATATCATATTCTAGAATTCACAAAACCCACAGATCTGGATGAGACATACTAACACCCTTTTCTTTATTTATTTGTTTCCTTTTTATTTCCTTTTTTTTTTTTTTTCCTCCGAAACGTTTTGTTCAGTTTGTGGGTTTTCAATACCTCAGCCTCAAAACTAAAAGTCAGAATTTGAGAGTACTGAGACTCGGGATCACTTTCTCTCCCCTCCTCAGACGCCTGCAAAATAAGGCGCTAGCACTGCCGCGGCTCGCCCGGCGCTCGCGTCCCCACCCCGCTCCGGGCGCAGCGCGGCCCCGTCTCTGTCTGACCAGCAGAGAGCAGGCTCGCAGCTACAGCTCCTCGCTTTCCACAGTGTCTCCAGCAACCCCTCATCTCCGCAGCTAACAGTGCTTCTGCATCCTCGTTGTTGTCAGTGTGATGTGTGTACCTTTGCTCTTTTCACTGATCGGTTTACTAGCATCTGCAATTATGAAGTGATAAAAATAAAAAACAAACAAAAAAAAAAAAAGGCAAATGAGCAAGCCAACATGTGTAAAGAGGACATCTTTTGCTAATTCAGCATCTTACACACTGCTAAAATAATCAGAAAGTGCGAGTAAGGTGTATTTTTTCTTATTAAATCTAATAAGAAATCTCCTTTATTCTCTGCATATTAAAAATGAACTGATTTATTCTTAAAATAGCTCCTGTTAGAGTCAAAGAACACTGGATTTAATACAGTGATTAAACCACAAACAAGCAGACAAAAAAAATACCTTAAGAGTATTATTTTTTTCATGAGCAAAATCAAGACTTTAATCAGCAAAATTATTCCCATTATAAATGAAGTAAAGAGCAAAACTACTACTACCACCACATAGATATTTACATAAACACTTCTTTTAAAAAGTTTGCTTTACATGTGTAGTTAGGGACTGTGAGTAAAGTGGCAGAGTTGTAAAACCATGTAACAGACAGAACAGGTAAAGTATCTTTTACTTCTTCCACACGCATTAAGAAGCTGCCTATTTTTAAGGAATTTTTTTTTTGCCTTTGATTGAAACCAAAAGAAACCACATAGAAAACAGGGAGTACATGTAAACTCCATCTTACTGCCTGATGGAGAAGGCGAACTAATTATTCAGCTCCAGTCTGCTATGAAGCTTGGCCGTTTGTTTCTTGCAGGGAGGAAAAAGAGGGAGGAGAGGGTCTTTACTCTGCAGCCACTCACTGCGAGGAGGAGGGGATGATGTCTGTGACAGATCAGCACGCTTGCACTAGCACCATTGTACTCAAGGAACACACTGTGTGCGCTTTTCCACTCTCCTGCCTAGTCAAACCACTTCTGCCAGCCTTCTGAGGCTTCTGGCTGTAGGTGTTCCTGGCTGCTGGAGGAGCAGCTAGCAGCGCTTTGCAGCTTCGGGATCACCCCTGCTCCTGCAGCGGCGTTGGTGCGGCACCTCTCAGATCAAGGCTTTCCAGCACTGTTTATTAACACATCTTGTAGCAGCACAACACAATGTTCAATTTGTCATTCAGACAAGCATGGAATACGAATGAGTCACTGCTGAATAGGAAACTTAATCAAATGCACAAGCCAGACAGGTTGTGGTTGATGTATAACGTGGTTTTAACTGATAATGCGGTACAAGCTGTCGCTATGTTCTTTAATATTTTGACATGCCTCTGATCAGAGTACTTTGTGTTTGATCTTGCACTGGATCAGCAAACCCTGTTAGACTTTAGTATAAAGGAGAAATAAAGTCAATCCTAAAAAGTTTTTCACACAAGAGGTTGTGGAGGAAAGTTCATCTAAAAAATTAGAGGGGCCATTCTTTGTGTGTAAGAAGTTTCGCATCACTTTGCCTTCTCCATTATCACCACAAAAAGACAGGCATATGTAGTGTGATGCTAAGCAAGGTGCAGGCTTAGATTAGACATTACATTGTGGATTTAACTAGTCTCATCGAAGCAGTACTAGTAATCGTGTGCTAGGTGGGAAAGCTAATCCAAGGAGCAATTCCTCTTTCTTCATCAGTTTAATAGAGCTGTCGTAACTGCACACCTGGATCTGTGCCTGTCGTTTTTTTCAAGTGAATAAAATGTTAAAAGATTAAAATAGTGGTTCATTTTGCTCAGGGTTGTTTACACTGTCTCTCTTGAGCAGCTCTATTCAGGTCTGGTGCCATAGTGCCAACCTCCATTTCCTGCTCTCCCAAAGCCTCCCCAAATGACTAGTGGATCTTTAAAGGTCACTTGCTGTTCCCAGAGCAGACCAAACCACATCACTCTTTGTGCCTTTGCCCACAAAATGGTATTGATGGCTACACAGTAGCTCAAACACACGGTTTGGGTTTGGCTTGCCTTGATTCTTTTCCCAGTTATCTCCCTCACTCTTACTTGGAGCTTGTTACATAAACATCATATGTAACTTCTGCTTCTTAAACTTTTCAGATTCACCCACCTTTTTTCTGCGCAAGAAGCCAATTCTGTCTGGTATTTGCAAAGACCTTCAGCATCTGTCATCATACTGACGAAATTCACTATTCCTATATTTTGTGCAATAGTCTTTTAATAAAGATATTAAATTAAGGCCCATTCCTGATTAACTGCACTAAATAACATCCTACTAGGCCAGCAGTGCCTCTTTCAGTGTAAGCTTGTTTTCTCCATTCCATTAAACTCACTTTATTAATTTCTATCAGCTTCACTTGAAGGATAAATTCCTTTTTGAAAGCTTTCAGATGTTTACTGCAATACAGATAGGTTACATCAACCATATTTTCTTTAAGGAAAAAAAAAAGCAATCATCTTTACAAGAAGGTTCCCCTCTGAGCTGAAATTAAAGTTCACTTTGACCAGTCTTATCTATAGCCTGGTAAATTAGCTTCTCCTCTCTTGAAATACTTGAAGAAGAGTTCCAATATCACTGACATTACAAACTCTCAAAGTAAGGGTAACTATTGCTTGCACTTAGGTTAATATATAAAAATTCTTGCCATGAAGAAGCTGGCCAGGACTGCAGCTGTGCTTCTCTCTTTCATTTGCTAAGTAGGAATTGTGTAGTGGAGTGAGTAGCAGATGGCCCGACCTCCTTTCCTCCTCACAGTGTGACAAATGGTGGAGCAGTCAGAAGAGAAACCTAAAGAGGCAAGCCCAAGGAACAGAAATTACATTTTTCTTCAAAGTGGCACACAGTACTTCTGCTCTCCCTTCTCCTGCCAGACTAAATAGGTGTTCTGTCCTTAAAAACAGTGAGCTTTTTTTTATTAACAATATATATTTTTAACTGTGTCTCCTTACCAAATCCATGAAACACTCTTAAGCTGACCCATTCCATTTTCAGTCAATTATGTAGATTGCAGAGGTGTACCTGCCATAAATACAGGCAGTACAGCACTCAAACTTTGTATAACTCCCCTTCTGAAAATGTTTTTGTAATATTTCATTATTTGCTTATTTGTTTTCACACATTATTATTCTTCAATACCCTACTTCATTACAGAAAAAATGCTTTGCCGTGAATTGTTTTAATTTTTGAAAGAAATTTTATGTTCCTTTTGGAGATCAGTCATACAATCTTACATATACTATTTTCCTTCTCCTTGCAAGAAGCAAGAAGCAAGAGAAGCAAGCTACTAAAGGCATAGGAAAAAGAAAAGAAAAACCGGGTATTAACTGCTCCCTTTTGATTCAGCCTTTTGGAAATTCCCATTCTGACACCCAGTGTTGCCCCGGAGTTACTCGGGGCCAATGAACAAAATGACACTTTGCTCATTATCAAACACCAGTTAGCAACTGCAGAAATGTGGCCATTTTTGGATTTGGATTAACAACGTTTATACAATGAGAGCCTTGTAAATAGGTAGGCTGTGCAATCAAATGCTTGGAAGGTAATTAAGTACTCCTTGTTCCCTTTGTTCCTACCTCAGTCCATTAACTTTCTGTCTTGATATTCTCAGACAGTAGAAGTCCTGATCTAATTGAACTCTAATATGGAATGCTCTGATGCTGTTCAATGTGCCATGCCCTTTCAGTATCTTCTTTATAATATGTGATCCTACCTTATGCGATAAGCAACTTTCCATCTGGGCTACAACAGCGTGGATTCAGAAACCACAAGACCTGATGTTTTGATCATCACTGCTTCCTGGAATATTTAGTTCAAGCTAATAATTCAGCATATCTGAGCATTTATGTATCTGTTGGTCATCTGAACTTTATGGTCATCTGCCTGGCTTTGTTCAAGTCTTCATAGCGGGGTCCTATACATACATGAACAAGAAAATACGCTTTCTCAAGCATAGAAATAATTCTTTTCTGAACATGAGGGAAGGAAACCCTTGCTAAGCCTGGAATTATTTTGAAGATGATATTTTCATTTTGGATGCTTCCCCACACAGATTCAGATTTGTCAGGGAGACAGGACCAAAAGAACAAGGGGAAGTCAAAGAAAAGAAACACTAAGAAACCATCACCCTGTACTTACTTGACTGGGGAGCATTTAACCTTAGCCAATATGCTTGATTTTCCACATCTCCTTATGAGGTTTTTCATCTCTTAAACTCTTGGAAACCATAGGTTTTCTGAGGCTTCATAATCATAGCAACCATGCAAATGTATTCTAGCAACCCATCTGAGACAAAATTCATGACCTAATGTTCTAATGGCAGAGTTCTTGAAGCAAGTTACTTGAAAGCTCTGAGTTCTTCCATTTTTGGCTTGTGCTGAAATACTGTATTTTCCCATGCTATTTAATTAGCACACTGAGATTTAATCTTTCCTAGTCACTCTTTTCAGCTCTTGACAGTTTCAGTCAAAAAGAAAAATGTGAAATTTATGTCCTTATCCTTCATTAAAGTAATGGAATGGATTTTTGAAGTGTCCCTCTGGAAATATTTGTGTTAGATCTCCTGCCTCACAGACATGTGTTAGGTATGTGCCATTTCAAGTCAGATCCATCAGCATAAGGGAGAAAATCATTTGGGAGGTGATAGTGTCAAGTCAGTGGAGCAGATAGATTTTAACTGCTGATTCTGTGCAAGAATCAAAATACAATGTGCTTTGTAGAAAGTAAGTCTCCATTACCTGCATATTGGTGTATTGGTTGACTGAAGATGATGTAACTGAATCTCAATGCATTATACCCTCATGGATACCTTATACATAAACAAATGTAGAAACGTCTGCAGATCAAATGCAACTGGCCATTTTAAGCAGGAAGGCTTCCTTTTTAGACAGCATGCATTGTACAAATATGACAGGTATGGCCCTCCTTTTATTTTCCCCTTCTCTATAGCACAGTGCTTTAAGTGGAGAATCCTCCCCAAAAATGATAAAAGGGCTGTGGGGTCACAAAGCCCCCTTCTATTGTGATCATTTGGTGTTTTCCTACCCAGCCTAGAAATATGGGGTCTCTTAAGAGAGTTAGGGAAATAGCATGTTCAGTGAAAAATACCTCTGGCATTGTAAGTCGGTCTGTGCAAATTGTAAACCGGCCTTCAGGGGAGGTTTGAGTGCCCAAGGGCAACCTCTGCTGCAGTAACGTTTTTGTGTATTCAACTGCCCATCTTTTTTTCTCAGGTCCACAAGAGGTGGCTCAGGTTCCTCCCCTTCTGAGGCCGGGCCGGCGTGGCGGTGCCCGTCCTTCTTCCTCAGAGTGCTGCGAGCTGCCCTGCCCCTGCAGCTCCTCCTGCTGCTGCTGATCGGGCTGGCCTGCCTGGTGCCCATGACCGAGGAGGATTACAGCTGCGCCACGGCAAACAACTTTGCCCGCTCTTTCCACCCCATGCTAAAATACATGAATGGCCCTCCTCCATTGTGAAGGAGGCCTGTGAGGCAGCAGGAGACCCTGCTGGAGTGCTGGCTGGGAGCAAGATGGTTTTAAAGGGTGGCAGGGTTTCCAGCGTGGCAGCTTCACCTGTCTGCTGTAGCCACCACTGTGCCCGTATCTTTCTCTGCCGGCACTCAGCTGGAAACACACCGGGGATCAGTATCAAAGTGCACAATGTATCACATGAGTAGCATCATTTCCATACTCGCATCCTGGGTACTGAGGAGGATGCGACGGATGTGAGGGAAACCTCTTCTGTACAGCTTTTGGGATCTTTTAGCCACTTTATATCCAGGTCATTGCCCTGTACTATGCATAGCCAAGGACTTGATACTGTAGATCCTTTCCTGTGTGCTGCTCTAAATGACCCATTAGCCAGTCTTTGTTAACTACCCTCTCAGTATCTACAGTATACAAAATAACCAATGCTTAAGGAATTTTAGAGCATTTGTAACATACAATTTTAAAGAATCTTGTATGGCAATGTATTATTATTCCCTGTGGTTTCTGTTTCAGGCATGGTGTTCTAACTTTTGCTTTGGATGCACAAGGTGTAAATCTGAGAAGCACTTTTTTAGGGTGTAAAAAAAAAAATGGATGTAATAAATAAGATTGCAGGAGTTTTTATGGGGAAAAAATGTTGAATGTCAAATTGAAAAACAAAGAACATATTTATGTATGTACAGTTTGCTAAGCCAAGTTTTGTTTGTATTAATTTCTTTGCTTTTATTATAGATACCATAAAATATTTTGTCTACGTGCTTTTTAATGACAACTGTGGAAACCTCTAAGTTTAGTACAAGATATGTATGGTATAAAAAAACCAGAAGACATCCATATGCTGCACTTCAAAAAATAATTTTAAAATTCTGTAACAAATGAATGGTATTAGGTATATGTTGGAATGAGAAGATCTGGAAAACAACAACTGGCAGAATACATGGGAAGGTATCATGTTAGAAGTTGTGCTGATATTGAATGCAGTACATGTTTTGGATTAATGATTCATCACTTCAGGTTTTTCTTTTTTTCCAAGCTGCTTCTTGAAGTTCCCTCTCACCTGTGTGGTTTTTTTCCTTGTCTGTGTTTCTATGTCTGCATCCATGTGCAACCTCTGACAACTGGGGTTGTACCAGTCCACACTGAAGCAGATTTTTTCCTGTGGGTGTGCTGGAAACTTCCTAATATTCTCCATAGCAGCTTAGTACAAAGATAGATATTTATGTTTTACCCATCGTTATTTTAGTGGAATAGGCCCAAAACATAAGCATAAATAGCAGAAAAAGAGAGCAAATTGAAAACTCATTAACTTTCCAGAACTATTGCGAAAACTTGCAGTCTACTCGGTGGCACTTTTTCTAGCTTATCTGTCAGAACTCTACTTTGAAAGAACAGGATTCTTCTCAATTATGTAAAAAAATACCAATGATGGCTCTAAGTTGCTGCTCTTTAATAAATTTGGGGATTTTAAGCTATGACACACACAGTGTGAATTTTTCTTCTAAGTTAAATGTTTTTGCGTAAAATATATTGGCTTGCATGACAGAAATAAAAAAGCCATAAAAAACTACAATCACCTTAGTTGCTGTTGTGTAGAATTACTTTCTGGAATGTCATCTTTTGACCAGTTATGAGGGGAGGGTGGTCAGAGGTAGGGAACCACAAGCTGAACTCCAGCGTTTGGAAGAGCCAAAATAAAGCTTCCTTTTCAGATAAGTATAACATTAACATTTCTGTGAAAAGGATTTTGTATGTTCACAAAATATTTTCAGTGTCTGAGGCACATGTCTGGACTGACACAAGTATGTCTTTTTTTCAAGGCTGAGTTTCCTTCATTGCTATGCAGAAGTTATGCTAGGCTAGATTAACATTCACTATCACTGATTCTTAGTAGACAAAGATAAGGAACACACATTTGGGCTACAAGGAAGAGCTGTTACTTGAAAAAGGCCTGAAATACTAGATAAAATGGACCCCTCCTCTCTTTTCTGATATTTTTCTCTTTGGTGGCATAATTTAATCAATGGTAATCAGTGCACCTATGTGAATAATTCAGTAGTTTGCTGGATCTATTAGTCTAGGTCTGTGCCTGCCTTAGACATCCTTCCATCAGCCAGTCTCTGGGTTTGCTGGTTTATTTTTTGTTGAAATATATTTTTATTTTCTTAAGAAGAAAACACTGGAAAGGAAAAAAAAAAAAAAAGACTAATTTAGGGAGAAATAAGGATCTCAGCCTGACTGTCTCCTATTTTCCAGGAAGGAAAGAATGTGGAAGATCACATCATCAAGTGTCAGTAGCCCTTTCAAATTCAGTGCATTTTTGGCTGATGATTACCTTCAGAACACACAGGCACTGTCTCTCCTCTGCCTTGGTGATGAACTGGGGGACAGTGTCCCTGCTATGCTTTGCTTCCTTCCAGGTGTTTCAAAGTAAAGTTTCTTGTGTTAATACCTTCAAGCTCTGATCTGTAGCCATAGATCTGACTATCACTGTACTGACTGTTGATGTAGAGAACTTTCTTTTGACCCCAGGGGATCCTCTCACACAGAGCAGTCCTCCCAGTGAACAGCAAACACTCTACAATGCCTGTGAATAAGGCAGTCACAGACAGTGACAAGAGACCCATTAGAAAAATGTCATAGACAGGAAAAATGCCTGCTAGTAAATCCTAAATTTCCCATAGCTTCAAGGACAGGAATTTCAGTCTGTAAGTTAATGTGTCAAGGGAATCGCGGACCATTTGCGTCACCAGGTTAGAGGGTCCTTTGAATGCCACTTTGGAGTTCTTGCTTTTGATACTTCCAATCTCAACTCAAAATCAGCATCAGACCAGTTAAACTGGTTTGAGCAATATGCTCCTACAAAAGGAATTTTCTGGGCATGAACCAATTCCACTATAATTTCAAATGTGATTTTGCAGAACTGATCTTGATCCTAAAAACTGACACAGAGAAGGCAAAATGTAAATAAGTGGGTAGGCTCTTTTCAAGTTCCATCCCAAGAGCACCAGTGACTTGGAGATGTAGCTTGAGTTGCAAATCCCCATGAGATATCAACATATGCATGTACCACCACAGCATGAACCAGGTTAAATTGGGCAACAGTAGGGGGGGAGAAAACACACCAAGAAAACTGTCAAGCATTGCAGCCAGTGGCACTAGCCAGCTTGGCAGCCTGGGCATGTTTCTCATCCTGATAATGGGATGCTAAAACTCATTAGGAAGTGCACAAGTTAGCGTGAGATGCCCTGTCTCTGTCCTAAGCCTGCAACCCAACATCTCTCCTTTCTATGAAAGATCACCTACGTGGTCTCTGCAAACACAAGGGACTGATTTCTGGTAATGCACCTTCAGCCTTGGCATGAGGAAAGGCAGTGCAGGAGCTGCCAAACTCGGGTTCTGAATTGAAGGCATGGTGTTCAAGCATAGAGATAATAGACTCTGCCTCTTGGGGAGCTCAGGTCATTACTATGTTGTATTTTTTCCTGTTTTCTACTGTAGATAAATGCAGTAGCTTCTGTAGAGGTGTAATCATCCCTGCAGCTTGACATACCTTGAAACTCTGAACCCTACTTATTGGCCTGTAATCACCTCAGAGCTAGTGAGTGTTTAAAAGGTAACTGGTTGCTCAGTGACTCCAGACTGTAGTATCAAGGCACTGTCTCATTATGCTTGTATTGATAATAGTGAAAAATAATGAGCACAATTTGCCCTGGAACTTCATTTGTGGACTATGCTTTGCAGAATCTGAAGGCAGGCTGCAAAGTGATATTTAGAGATGTCTGAAAGTGTTAGGAGTACAAATGATCTCGACTTGACAGAAGTACTGTGGCCTTATTCCTCACAGCTGTGAGCATGATGACAACCATCACTTATTACCCTCCCTGCTCCAGCGGCGATAACAGCTTCTTTCTGCAACAGGTCAATTGCTCCTCACCACTGGTTTGCCACCCTTCCAGATTTGCTGCAAATGCTGTGAACACCTGCACTATTGCTCTCTCCTTCCTTAGAACTTTTTCTGCATCTGGTTATTGAACGAGAACAAAGATGCTGGGACTGCTTATGAGCAGTGATCCCTGGCCCTCAGTCCTGTGTTATTTGCGGTTGAGAGATCTGTTTACAACTGATAGCATCTCTCAACATGCTCATCATCATGTGCATCTGAGTGGATGTGTGTCTGTGTGTTCAAAGGCACAACAGAATCAGTTACTCACAGCCTTCAAACTACAGATGCTATCAAGACTTAGCAACTGTAGGAGGATTCTGAGAACTAAGAGCAAGTCAAGGAGAAGAAATGTAGATTCTGAAGCAAAAGAAACCATCTATCTGCTCTCTTTCTGGCACTTACCATATTTTATTTGGTGTTTAAAGCAATGGATTATGGAACGGAAAAATGCAGAATAGTGAGTTTTGAATTAAGCTGGGTGGTTTGGCAGCAGTCAAATGCAGAATTCATCTAAAACAGTGTCTGTCTAAATTGAGGGGGGGAAGGGGAGTGCAGGAGGGGGTCATTTGTCTTTTAGGTTGTGTGTATTACAGGCACAGATTTCCCTGCATAAGGGAACTTATCTAGGTACTGGCTGAGTGGTTTTAACCTTGGCAGCATGTTGTGAAATGCACTACAGCCAGCTGAATTCTGTTGTTGTTGCACTGTCTGGCCATAATTAGACCCAGAGGGACATAGGGGTGCAACCTGTATTTGGGAGAAGTTATGCTGTGGTAATGATATTAAGAACGTTAGAATATTCTAATAATACTCCCCAACAGATAAATAAATAGGAAGGATTTAGAGAATTAATTTCTCTTCCCAGAAAGCAGTAGATAAAAATCTGTGAAACAAGATAAAAGGAAATGAATAACTGCTAGCTGAAGCACTGAAGATTTGTCATAGACTAAGGCCTGGTTAAGAGATAGAAATCTGAATTTTGGTAAATGATTGCTCTAAAAGCAGATAGGAACTGAAAGCTGTAACATCTATTGTTTGGTGTCACCTAATATGTCATTCCAGAAATTAACTGGTCAAAACTGCTTTGTTCAAGTAGAATCTATTTAAAGACCTGAGACACGGCAAATGGATCTGACCACAGTGAGGTCTGAATAACTCTGGCACATGGAACTTTTTGGAAAGACAGGAAAAGTAAAGTAGGAAAGCATTGTCCATTTCTTGTGTCAAAGGTGTCCTTGGTTGGGGGGGAGAGGTGCGCTAGAGAGCTCTTCTGTTCAAGGATCATGCAGATGTGGATGTAGTTCACACACAGGTTACTCAGGTCAGGCTTTTTTTGTTTTCTGGCATTTTGTAATTCCTGGGAGACTGCTATTATAGATGTTGTAATTGTGGGTTTTTCCATTCCTCTGTTTTTAGAGAGGACGTTTTAAAAAACAGCTGGAATTAAACCTACCAGAGTCCACTTTTTTATGTAAGTGCTCTCAAGGCTGTCCAAGAAGTGGGACATTCATGACTGTAGCATTCTCTTCTTAAACAATTCAGAAATTGTCTGGGAAGCTCTCCTGGACATAGAGCTGCAGGTTAAAACACATGGTTGCAATTTTGACTCCTCTGCTAAACTTGAAGGATTGTGCAGGGAGGTATGCAGACCGTGGGAGCAAGGAGAGAAAAAAGTACTGGAAGAAAGCATGATGCTGTAAAATTTTGGTTGAGATAGGAACAGATAGATAGATAGATAGATACAAAGAAGACATTTTTGAGCTGTAGTTTCTTCTCTGATTTCCAGATTTAATGTAAGCAGAATTAATTCTGTAAGGCCAGGCTAGAATTCAATCTTTTCTGCTTTCATATGAATGCCTCAACTTTCAAGCTTTTATGTACCCTAACTATCACCACAAAATGGACAGCACTTTTTGCTTGTCTCTGGAGTATAACATATTTGTTCACCTTTCCATGGATGACACAAGTTCTGAAGAGGTGAGTTAAAAATAAAAAATCTGACAAGAAGCAAATCTTTCTGTCTTAGACAGCAGCTTTCAGTCTCTATCTGTAGAGGAGATAAATACTTTAGTCCCAAAAGCAGTGCAAAATCTGGCTGAAACATGCCTGAAAACACATCCTTTCCTCACATGCACATTTTTCACCTGTTTAAAATGGTAACATTCTGAAGTTGTGCACAAATGTGTAGGAATGGCAGACAGCAGGAGATAAATTTCGTATCACCTGTATGCCTGTAGAAATGAGGACATTAGGAGAATGACACATAAATACCACAGCACAAAGTTCTTAAAGGGACATGAGAGCTAGTTAGCCTTGTTCCTGCTGAGATAAGTGCCAAATGTTATTATTTTGATGGTCAATTTTCCTGAAGACTTCATGACCATTTTTACACTTGAGCCTCTGGGTCTGCAGGATGCCATGGTGACTGGTAGTAATTGGAGTCTGGCTGTGCATAAGGAAAAACACATATGCAGTGCCCTTCCATGGGCATTCTTGCTATGTGAGCACTCTGGTGAGTGCTATTTTATGTGTTTGGATTTTCCTCTTCTCTTCACTGTGTGGGTGGTGGAGACAAGCAGTGTAATGCAGAGCAAGGAGATGTAAAATTTTCCAGCCTAAGAAACAGCTGCTTCATGGGGCTTTTAATGTTGCAGTATCTGAATAAGGAGGAAAAAAAAAATTAAAATGCATCATTTAATTTTGAGGAATAAGCATGGCCAAAAGGCTTTTAATGAGGGAGGGTGCCCCACTGACTGAGAACACCAAGGCTTCAGCCCCTGAAGAAGCCACTGTCATTGCATTATGAGGATAGCCTTAACTAACAGAAAAGAAAAGCAGTCAAATATGTTCTTTTATGATGCCTTAACTATATCATACCTTTCTAATTAGTTAAATAGAATAAAATATGCTGGAACAAGACAGGCATCACTTACACGTCAGGAAGGAGAGAAAGGAGGGGTGTGGGGGATGCCAATGCATCCAGCTGTGTGCGTGTACATAGGATCCCCTGGGGGAGCTGCTCTGTGAAGTGTTGTGTGTGCAGCTGGGGAAGTGAGGGTGATGGGCCCAGCAAGGGTGAGCCAGCAGTTGTAGCTGCAAAAGCTCTGCAGTGAAACAGAAAGGCATGTCCTCGCTGTATCCTTTCTCAAACTTCTTCACCCAACACATGTAAGAACTTGGGAAAGAAGCTGGAGTCCTGGATGGCTCCTGGCAATTGAAATGTGCCCAGTGCCCGGCTGCAGAGGCCCTCTCTCTGGTGGCTTCTGGGTGTCTCAGCAAGGTGACATCTCACCCACCTTCTCCCATCACAGAACACGTATCATGGGAGGGAATGAAGATGAGGGGGACAGACTCTTCCAAGTTGTTCCCACTGTCAAGGCAAAAGGCAGTGGGCACAAATTAAACCACATGAAATTTCATCAGAGCACAGGCAAAATATTTTATAGCGTGAAGGTCATCAAACACTGAAAAAGGGTGCCCAGAGAGGTAGAAGGGTCTCCTTTTGTGGCTATTCAACATTCAGCTGGGCATGGCCCTTGGCAATCATCTTTGGGTGATTCCTCTGAGCCAGGAATTGTACTAGACAGTCTCTAGCAATGCATTCCCAACTCACTGCACTGTGATGCTGTGTGGTCATGTCGTGCTGCAGAAAGAGACGGACAAAAGAATGCCTAATCTCAGGAAGTGTGCAATCCCAGGCAGTGTGCAATCCTTTGCTCATTCAAATTGCTACAATTTTTGCAGCGGTAAGTACGTTCAGACTTTATCTGTGCAGTTTTTAATTTAGGAGTGCCGTGTTTTTGATTTTGCAGGAGTATTCTCCTATCTAGTTGCTTTTTTGGGTTAAGCCTGTGAGTTCAGCATTATGCAGCTACTGTCTCCTTAAGCCATTTCTCAACAAACTCTAAGTGCTCATTTGGTACTGTGGTTAAAAAATTGTATAAAGCCATGGAATGGTGTCATATTTTGAGTCAGCATTGAAAATTAGTTTATTATTTTGAGCACATGTACATGTGCAATTAGTTCCTATTGCTCTGGCCCACCCTTCATGGCCAAAGAAGCAACTTTCAGTCAAGTTCTTTGTCATGGAAACATTGCAAAACAATCACATGACTTGGAACCCTTGTTCAGTTCTACTCAGCACTTAGAAATCCCAGCAGTCCCCAGCTTTCTTCTGTAGTCTGAATAAGCTATTTGCTTTCATATTTGACAAACTGTAAGGTGAGGTTTCACATGAACAAAGTATATTGCCTGTTTCGTCTTCATCATTGAGATGATAGAATTAAGGTAATAATCTTACAGTATTTTCCTTGTAAGTTAAGTACAGTGAAACATCCCATAAAAATAAGCAGCTTTTACATATATATTCAAATAAGAAAAGAACGTATGAACCAGCTGGCACAGAAAATAGATTTAAAAAATCAACTTAGGGACCATATTCTCTCTGTTACTGATAAATATATATGCTACAAGTATTCAAATACCTACATATGTATGCAAATGCTAGAGACTACTGATTTGATTCTTTGTAAACACCAAGTATGATTTTGGGATTATTTTATAGCATAGAGTTGAGTTCAAAGTGCTCTTACGTCAATAAAAGTATCTTTCATTTATTTTCATCCCTTCCTGATGCCTTAGTCAAGACAATTTTTTTCCTGAGGACTTGTTTCACGTGGGAAAGGAGTCCTATTTGCCTTGATACAAGCTAGCTCATGGTAAGTGAGCCAGCTACAGAAGGCTAAATTCACACAACTTGTCTCTTCTGCATTAATCTACTTCACAACCCAAAATAAGGAATGTAAAGCAAAATACTAAGAACATTAAAGCACATAAAGTACTGGGTACTTAGGTTACTTCCCTGGTGCCATTAGGATTACTAGAGACTACACCTAGCTTGTTGTTGACTTGTTGTTGACATATCAGAGATATGGCCACTCTCTGATGCTTTTCAGGGAAAGTGAAGAAACTAAGAAACAGTTTTCACTTTCACTTAGATGCACAGACAGAGATGCATTCTGATTCTTTCAAAAACAACATACCATTTTGCTGTCAGATCGACAACAATAAGCAGAGAAGCATATTTTTAAAACATGCAAAAGATAACAAATGAAACAATGTCTTCTGATTAATTCTTTATTTTCAACATCAAATACATTGATAACAATCTTGCACCAATCAGGTAGCCTACCAGATTTTTTTATTTAGACTTCTTCAGAACTTTTTTAGGTGCAAAACAAAGAAAAAAATACCTCACCAAAACCAAAGACGTCAATAATTTCATATGCATCAGTGAAAGAACAGAATACTTTGACAAATACATCATGACAGCCAAGCCTATGCCAAAGAAAGGACCTTGCATTGACAGACTACATAGTGCACACAAAAGCATTGGTTTCATAGTACATGAAGATAATACATAAAGTGGCTTGATAATGCAAGTCTCGTGACCAGCAGTCTATCCCTTCCTTTTTCAATGGGCACTTTCTGAAGAAACAGACTTCTAATCATAGGCACACAGGATTACAGAGCTTACTAATTTGCAAGATGGCAGCATATAATTTTTTTTTAATTTTTGTTTATTTCTTTAGGCACATTTGAATGCAAAAGATTTTAATTTCTTTTTAACACAGTGCAAAACCAAATACCCTTTACGGACAACAATCACTTTGAAAACAACTCTCAGGATGTAAGGCTACCTACACTGGAAGGATGAAAGGGAACTGTGAGTAGAAAGGATAGGACATTAATATTGGGAAAACATTAATTTTAAACTCTCAGATCAATTTGAGATTATGCTACAGGTGCAGGTGATAGCAAAGATTGGTTTTTTACTATGATACCATCATTCACATCCCCCTTGTATGACATGTGTTGATGTCCTATCTGTAAAGCCGTATGTATCACGGTCGTAGGTAGCATTGAAAACATCCATCTCTTTATTCAAAGTGAGAAATGCACTTCATGCACGTTCAGCTGAGAATGCCTTGTATACAAAATCCCCTTATCTGTAGGTTGAGTTGCACTGTAATTTTAAAACAGGATATTATATACACAAGAGGGGCTTGCCATGTTCTTACCTAACCCTGTAATAAGACTAAAGACGTACTGAGGCAGAAATTTTAGTTTTTTGGTAGTTTGCTTTTTTTTAAACATTTGGCACAGCTTTTAAGGAACGAGCTGGCATCAGCTGAAATGGATGGAGGTTCCAACACAAATCCTGGCTCTTATGAAGGGGATGGTTTGAGGGTTTTTGTTTTCTTTTTTTCAATGTAAGGTCCAGTGATCTGCTGACAGTCCTTGCAATACCCTTGGGAGCTGAGTTCAGATTACTCCTTAATTACATTTTTAAATCTCTCAGTGTAGAGAAGGACAAAAACCATCACATGATGTCACTGAAATAGAATAGTAAATTTACCACAACACACACCAATAAACTTTCATTAAACTATTTTACCCCAGTACAAATCTGAGTACCCTAATTGGGAGTTTTACCTGAGACAAAGCCTGCAACATTGAGCCATGGCTCAAACCACTATAAACCAGAGTAGCTTTCACATATTCAAACACCACATATTCTGACACCACTAAGTGCTACACATCTCCCTATCTCCTCTTCTACCTCCCAAGCTCTTTGCAATAATTCAGTAACAACCATGTTCTCAAGCAAAGCAAATTCATCTGATCTATTTATGTTTGCCTTGTGCTGGTATTACGTTGCCTATGTTTCTAGAGGGTTTTTTTTGGTTTTTGATGTTTTTGTTTTTTTAAAAAAATCTATGTATAAACGTTACAAAATAATTCTTTTGTTAGCTGTCCAGAGACATCACTATGAATGTTTTGGTAAAAGCATAATTAGCTGCCTTGAAAAGTTTTCTTTCAATTTTTTTTT